>JASDQU010099924.1:538869-553446 GCA_032191745.1 Picea mariana
GGCTAGGAAAGGCTAGGGTTTTAGTCGAACTCTCGGCCATGCATGGCGGAGAGTTTCAGTTAACTGACAAAAAGCCCCGAGTCTCGGCGGAAACTTCCCTGATTTTTTGCATTGTTAGGTACTCGCGGGCTGTTTTAGGCTAGCCCGCGGATACCCGCGTGCAGTAAGAGGACAGTCGGCGGATGCCCGCGCCCAGTGAGAAGTTAGGGCGCGGGTTGCTTGTTTTGAGTGGTTTTTTGACGAGTTACTCAGCATGGCTTTGGCTAGGAAGAGGCATGAGTTGGCCTGATGCCAGGTAAACCTGTATGGTGTGTTTTAGGGTTATAACACTTATCCCACGGCCCGAAGAGTCGATGCTCTTCCAACTCCTACTCAGGAGTTCTGTCCCCACAGTCTTCTCGGAAAATCTTCCCTTTTGGAACTCGGGAAGTCGGGTTTCGCGGACTCGCGAACCTTATGCGCACCTCCTGTGCAACATGAAACCTCCGAATCCCGATCCGTGATGTCAACGGTCAACGCTCTTGGTTTCGGGGATCTTCCTATCGGGAAATCGGCGGGTGAGAGGCAGGGAGATACCTACCTTTCAAATCCCTGAACCCCGATATGCCGATATGCCTCCACGCAGCTCCCACTGACGTCCGGGTCCCACACTGCCACGTCACGTCGGGACTTCGTGACTCGCGGATTCACGACTCCAAAACTCCTGCTTTTGGAAACCCCGAATGCCGAAAGTCCGATACTCCGGATTCGGGCCACCTGTCCACGCTAGGATCAACGGTCTCGATCAACTCGGGAAATCTCCTTTCGCGATTTCAAAGTGCATGGGATTCTTGTCCCGCAAACCCCGATTTTCTGATGTGCGATGGAGATGGTTCCTCCGTGCACCTGCAGCTTAAACCCCTCGCAGCTTCTTCCAGATCTGACGATCCACGGGATCTCGTGAAACTGCCCGACTATTTCAAGTCGCTGATTCTCTTCCTCTATGAAGAGTCCTCTGCTCCACCACCTTTCCCTGTGCGGCCTCTGCGGAGTCAGGTTCTCAATGAACCAAAAGGGCTATCCCTTCTGAGCTTCGTCCTCTAATACCTTCAGAGGTCCTTCGTGCGCTCTGCTCACCCTTCAACCTTCAACCACTCTCCAAGTGTTGAAGTTCTCCTGGGCTCTGTGCGCTTCCCGCTTTCGACAGGGTCTCGACCCTCTCCTTCTCAGACTGCACCTGAGACTCGACCTCGACCTGCACTCACCTGCACGGCTCGAACACTCAATCCAACTCTGGGAAAAGAGAAAACAAGGTCCAACTACTTAGCCGCCTCGACGCACTCTATGCGGAGGTATTCGACTGCACTCGATGCAGGAATCTCACGGCTCAAGCAGGGAAACAATTGAAACTCATTCTCTCAGGTTCCTAACCTGATAAGCAATCACATATGCAGCATACAAAAGATACGCATAAAATGAAGCGAGTAAGCAAAAGCACAACATCAGCAACACAAAAGTGTCAAACACATCCATGGTGATTGAATCAGGCTCTTCCTATTAATTCAATAACTGTACATGGAGTTTCTTCACAGGCCCTCTCTTGGCTCTGTTCTCTCTTGCTCCTGTATGCATGAATGAATATCTGAATTCTGAAAAAAAAAATGTTACAAATGATACACGGGAGGGTGTCTATACTCCGTTTTCCCTCTCTAAAGCTAAAACTGTCTAATCTACAGTTAATTCCTATCTAACAGCATTAATTCAAATAAATGCCTTCCTATCTGCTAATACAATACAACTGCGCTTGCTTTGAATGCCTCATCCAAACGACGGCGCAACAGTCTCCAAAGCATTTCAAAACGTGCGTGTTGGCACTGTCCAGCTGTAGGTTCTTTCTCCGTGCGCGCTGGCTCGCTTGATGACGTGTGGATGCTCCTGCATCAGTTAACACGAATGCAAAACGGAAGTCGGGTAGACAGTACCTTTCAACTGGTTTTCTTATTCTTCCAGACCTCCTTACACCACAGTCAATTGTTTCATCTCTTCCTCAAAGTCAGCCGACTCATCTGAATCATGTTCTTTGTTCCTCAATTCAAATTGCACCGTATTTGGATGATTATCGGTCTGAACAACTTCCTTAGGCTCATATTTACCTTCAAATTCTCTAAATACCACATCTCGATTGTACATAGTTCTCCTTAACGCGGGATCCCAGAGATTATATCCTTTCATCCCTTATTTGTATACGATGAAAATACACTTGACTGCCTTCTTGTCCATATTTCTCCTCCTTTGCTTGGGAACACGCACAAATGCTTCACAACCAAATACTTTGAGATGTGCCACTGAAGTATTCTTACCAGACCATACTTCATTTGGAGTCATTTCGAATAGTGCTGACAAAGGAGACATATTCACCAGATATCTCACAGTCTCGACTGCCTTCTCCCATAATTCTTGTGTGAGCCCAAAACCATTGAGCACGCTCCTTGCCTTAGCCATCAACATTATGTCCATTCTCTCAGCAACACCATTTTGTTGTGGGGTATATGGTGTGGAATTTTAGCATTCTATGCCACACTGCTTACAGAACTGATCAAATTCATCCACAGAATTCACCACCATTGTCAGTCCTTAGCAATTTAATCTTCTTCTCTATCTAGTTTTACACAAGAGCTTTAAACACCTTAAATCTCTCTAAAGCCTATGATTTCTTCCTCAGGAAATATATCCATGTCTTCCTAGAAAAATCATCTATGAAGGAGACATAATACAGGGATCCACCAAGTGAAGGAACTGTAACCGGGAAAGACACATCACTATGCACGAGTTCTAGAATCCCATTTTTCCTTGTCGCTTCAGATGGAAACCTCACCCAACTTTGTTTCCCATATATGCAATGTTCAAAAAGGTCGACTTATAAACCACATTCAGGAAAACCTTCGACCATACCTTTGCTTTGCATAGCTCAAAGTTATTTTTCTCCAATATGTCCCATCCTCTATTTCCATAACCTGGTCGAGTCGAGTTTATCATGTATTTTCGAGTATATTTGAACCGACTTGGCTTGAGTTGAGTCAAGTTGTTTCGACATCGATTCGAGTCGAGTCACAGCCACGTCGATTTCAGGAGCAACGATGTTGTTGCATCAAGTCGAGTCGACATTCCCTAAAAACTTATATAGGGTACCAATTTGAAGTCCTCTCATTAGGACTATCGCACCTCTGACCATCTTGCACGAATCCTTCTAAAATAGAGTATGCACACCTGCATCACTCATCTTGATGATAGATATTAGGTTTCTTGCCAAACCTAGAATGTGTAGCACACCTGGAAGTTCTTTTCCTCCCATCCTACAGTCTCAGTCATACTCTTCCCAATCTGACAATTCTAGTTGTCGATTCATCCCCCAAGAACACATCACCCCCATCATATCGTTCATATTCATAGAACCATTCTTTATGTGGTGTCATATGATAGGATGATCCTAAGTCGGTCAACCAAACATCTTGATCTGACTATGTATTGGTCGACGCCAAGTACACATCACCTCCCTCTTCTGAGTTCATCTTTCTCTCAGTCGACCGCTTCTTGTTGGATCCAGCACTGACGTATGTTTCCTTCGAATTACAGTCATTTTTATAAATCCCATCTTTACAACATTTATACCATCTTTGCACCAACTGAAACGGGGATTTAGATCTACCCTTTGAATTGAAATTTCTACCAAAGAATTTGTCTTTGTCTCTATCTACAAGTTGACCTCTCACTACTAGAGCATCTTTGGTCGATCCTTCCATGTTCTTTCTTCTCATTTCTTTCGACAACAGAGAAGCAACAACATCCTCTAGTGCTAGTGTGGTTGTATTACTCCTAATATCCACGACTAAGTTATCCCAGAAGTCTGGAAAAGAACATAATAGGTTGATACATTTCTTCTCATCAGTGATCTTTATATCCATAGGCAATAATTGGCTTAACACGATATTAAACGCATTTAAATGCTTAGTCACTGAACTACCATCACTCATCCTCAGATGATACAGTTTATTTCTACAAAACAACTTATTTACTAGATATTTCGACTGGTATAAGCTTACCATCTTGCCCCATAGTTTCTTAGTTGAATCTTCACCCGAGACATTCAGTATAACTAAATCTGCAAGACAAAGCTGAATCATACTTCTTTTTTCTCTTTCGATTTTCTCCCATTCTTCCGTCAACATGCCTATCGATTGGGTACCTGGACAGACCGTTGTCCATTGTTCTTGATCCAAAAGAAGATCTTCCATTTTAAGCTTCCAAAGCTCAAAATTTTGGCCATTGAATCTTTCTATCTCTATTCTAGAACTACTTGTCATTCTTTACCGCGATCTTTAAGACAATTTATGATTTATGACTCTTATTGTACCTAGGGTTTAGTTCTCAGATTCAAGATCTGATATACTCACCAAAGCATTACACTGCTCTGATAACTCACCTGTCGGGGAAAACCTAAGCTTTGATACTACATGTCAGGAAATGCATGGCACTTCCACACTAATCCTAGTAGAAGAAGAGAAGAATTTAATCAAGAACGCAAATGAAACAAGAAATCACACGGTACGCCGAGATTTTACCCTGGAACCCTTAACCAAGAGAAACCAACATTCCTTTGAGCATTATTCTCTCTTGTTTTCTTACTCATTCAGAATAAAAGGTTACATGTCTAACCTTGGTCCACACCTAAGACACAATCAACATCATACCTTCTTGCACAAGCAAGAACAACCCTATAGCCAAATTGTCTTACATATGCATGACCAACAACCTACACTTACACATGCATTAACCTGCAGAAGTGCATTATATGATTACCTACAAGAACAACCTTTATGACCTTACAATATGCCTCTTTATAGGATTTACAACAAGTAAAACCCTAAATATTGGCACCCAAAAAATGGTTACATATCCATGCATATCATTGGCTACAAATCCCACAAATCTTAGGATTCTGTTACAGTCAACTCCAAGTCAGATTTACTAGTTGACTACCAGTTGACCTTCATTTGGTCTCTAGTCGGTCGTCTCATGCCAACACTTTGACCTCTTGTTAGTTGACTTGTCCTCGATATCTTTGACTTCGACTTTACCTGGTTGACTTCTTCGACCTTCGACTTATTGTCGATCTACCTCGACTTCAACCTGTTGTTGATGTTGTCAATCCACCTCGACTTCAATCGTCAGTCAATTCACCTCGACTTCAATCGTCAGTCAATTCACCTCGACTAGACTTTCACTGCAAAGAATATAACAACCCAACATGAATGTTGTATACCTCTTCAACTTAGTGTCCATCTTCTCCCACGTTGTAGTCCAAAATGCACTGATAAATATGGTATCCTTATTTGATATGATGCTCCTTGTAATCCGAAAGTGCTCCCAGACCTATTCAAAGAACAAGTTTGTTGCTTCTTATCCCTTGATGGTATTTTTACAAGGCATGAGAATGTACATTTTGTTGAACCTATCAACTACCACAAATAAATAGTCATGCCCCTTCCATGTGGTTGGTAAACCTCCCACAAAATCCATGGAAATGCTTTCCCAAGGTCGAGTGGGTACATGTAAGGGATGGTATAGACCTTTTTTCTTGTTGTTGGGATTGTTGGTACAACAAAGTGTACATCCTCTAATATACCGCGTTATATCTTCTTGCATTTTGGACCAATACACATACCTCTGTAATTTGGCAATTGTCTTCCCAACACCAAAATGTCGTGCAACCTTAGATGTGTGAGCCTATCTGGTAAGCTACAATCGTTCACCTTTAAGAACACAAAGCTTTTCAAGCTTGTAGAGTAAACCATTCTAGAAATGATAATCAGCCTTTCCATCACCTTCTTCTATATGAATTTGGCTCTGTAGTTGTTGAAACACCTCCTTAAAGTCCTTATATTCTGTGTATGCCACTTTGTATGCATCATGGGTAAAATTCTCCATGTGCATAGAAGTTCCAAAAGTTGTAATCTTGGATGTGGCTAGTCGTGAAAGAATCTCTGCCAACTTATTTGTGCTTCCCTTCTTATCCTTGATGACTAGATGAAATTGTTGTAAAAACCCCATCCACTTGTAATGCTTGGTTTTTTGTAGCTTACTCTAGTCCCGCAAATATTGTAGTGGTTAGTGATCTATGTGGATGATGGTCTCCTTTCCCATCAAATAGTGCTTCCACTTTTTGACAACGTGTACCAAGGGATAGAGATCTTTTTCATAGGTAGGGTAGTTGAGAACAACCCCATCAAATACTTCAAAATGATAACATATTGGCCTTCCTCCTTGCATCAAAATTGCTCCCATGGCAAACACACTTACATATGTCTCCACTTCGAAGGTCTTCTACAAGTTTGGTATCATGAGAATTGGTGCTTGACTGATTTTTATTTTCATCTCATCAAAGCCCTTGTATTGATTATTCCCCCACTGGAAACTCTTACCGCTAGCTCTTATAGCATGGAGTGGTGCAACTACTGCTCAAAATGAAGCTATGAACTTTCACGAGTATTATTTTTCCCCCAAAAAACTCCTTTCAGTGACATTTGTAGGAACTGGCCATTTCATGATGGCCTCCATCTTTGCAGGATCTATATTGAGCTCCCCTCCACCGATCACATACCCCAAATACACCAAACATTGTTGAGAAAACTCACATTTATTGAGATTGGCCAACAACGGGTGATTTTTCAGAGTCTCTAACACCTACATAAGATGTGACATGTGGTCCTCCCAATTAGCACTATAAACCAGTATATCATCCAAATAGACAATAACAAATGAATCTAGATAAGGGTGTAACACATCATTCATTAGTCTCATAAATGTAGCTAGTGCATTCCATAAACCGAATGGCATAACCAACCACTCATAAAACCCTTGCCTTGTCTTGAAGGTAGTCTTCCAAGTATCTTCTTATTTGACATATACCTGGTGATATCCTGATTTCAAATCCAACTTAGTGAAGTACTTGGCATGTTGCAGTTGGTCCAACATATCATCGATTATTGGCAAAGGGTATTGATTCTTCAGTGTAATTTTGTTCAATGCCCTGTAATCGATACACATTATGAAAGTCCCATCCTTCTTGGTCACAATTATTATGGGTGACCCACAAGGTGAGGTACTTGGTCGAATAACACCCTGCTCCAACAACTATTGCATATGCTTCTTCACTTCATTAGCTTCTAGAACATATTGTCTATACAGTCCATTATTTGACAACAAGGAGTCTGGCAATAATTATATCTCATGCTCCACATCCCTCTTGGGTGGTATCCCTTTAGGCTTCTTGAACACTCCTCTGTATTCCTGTAGAAACTCCTCCAACTGATGTTTTCGCTCTTTAGTACACCCCTCTAGGGATGGATTCACTCTCATTGACTCATTATCAAATTGATTTTCTCTTAAGAAAATCAAAACATATTTCTTACTAGAGCTAATCAACTTCTTCACTTGGTTGGCACTTACCAATGAAATATTTGACTTGCCTTTATGTGCATTGATGATGTAGGACTTCCCATCCTTGATCAATCAGTATTGTTTGGCTCTTTGAATGAATATTACATCCCTCATATACATGTAAGGACTTCCAAACACTAATCCACATACATCAAGGGGTGCTATGTCCAATTCCACTTCATCAATAAAATCAGCACTTATAGTGAATTTAATCTTACATTGTTTCATTACCTTTATCTATGCATCCTTGGTTACCCAACCCAATGCATAGGGGCTAGGATGATCATGAACCTCCAATCCAAGCTTGTTGACCAGATCAGCTGCTATAATATTATCATGTGAACTAGAGTCGAACAGATCATCTAGCTTGGTCTTCTTGACCTAAATCTTAATGTGGAATATCTTAGTCATCTCCTTCTCTTCCTGGTGATGAAGGCTACTCTAATTCACCTCCTTCTACATAGATGTGCCGACAATATTTTCATCCACATTTGAGATAATTTCAACTTGATTGCCTGAATTTGTGGCTAAAAGATTATTTTTCTTTCTGTCCTTCTTGTAACTCTTCAGGTTCAGCTCTAGATGTAGTTTTCGACATTTTTCCTCGATGTGGCCATCAATGTTGAAATGATTACAATGGATGTTGGGATCTTTGCACTAATGTGTAGTGGCTATTGTCTTCTTGTCACTTCCACTTCTTCCCCCCCTTGGAATCTTCCTGGTGCTCTTTATGCTTTGAACCACTTGGCCACCCCTTCTTTTGGCCTATGTTTTCCAAGTATTGTGCCTGTACACACACCTCATCCATTGTCCTTGGCTTGAAGAGCATCACCTTATTTCGTAGATGACTATGTAAACCCCCCAGATACTTGAGTACATCTGGGTTCTTAGGAGAGATACCCAGCATAATGGCCATCTTTCTGAACTTAATGGTGTACTCATGTACACTCTGCCCTTACCTCTGCATGAAGTAGTACCACCAAATCCATTAGTCCTCTACATGCCCAATAGGGTAGAATTGGGACTTGATGAGAGTTTTGAAGTCCTCCCACCTAGTTACTGGTGGATCACTCTCTAGCCTAAGTGTTTCTATATGTCTTTCCCACCAGGTTAAAGCATGGCCCTCTAGCTTCAATCTATAAAATGAAATCTTCTGCTCTTCATCTATATGGTGAACGCTAAAATAAACTTCTAGTTGTTGCAACCAATGATTCAATTTTAATATATCGATCTCACCTTTGTATGGATTTACGTCCACTTTCACTTCCATATTGAATAGGGACTGTAAAGGGTTCACGACACTCGAACTCGACTGCTCTTTTTTGGATTCTTTCCTCGACTCCTTTCTTGAGTCTTCTTAATCTTCTAATTTCCCCTCTGATTTGTTCTTTGAGTTAGAGCCTCTGTCATCTCTGAATGTTTTGATATTTCTTGCTAGAGCCACCATGAGGAGGTTCGTATTCTGAATGATGTCGGCAACTTGCGCTTCCAACCTCTCAAATCTCTCTTCTATTGGATCTTGAGGGTTGTTATGAAGAGACTCATCCACCATGGTTAGGGTTCTTGCGACTTCTCTTTAAGTCGATTCCTGGATCCAGCAACTTCCCACAAATACCTAAAACAAAAACCCGTTATGATACCAATATGATCTGTAAACCTCCATGGATATTTCACTGGAACAATTCGTCACAATAGATCTAATAAATAAAACTGAAATCTACACTATGAAGGTTAAATTCCTTTAGATTCCAGAATAATTAGTTATTGATTTTTTGCTTATGCATGAAATAGATAAAATGTGAAAAATAGATAACAGTAAAATACAATCACACCATCCACGAGATAACACAAATATTTTCTCTGGGAAACCTTTACAAGAGAAAACCCAACTAGAAGGTGAGGTTGCTCTGCTCTCTTTTCTCTGGTATGGAAAAAATGCAAGTACAAAGGAGAAGGAACTCTCTATGGAGTTACCTGAGACCTGTGGCCTGTTAGGATACTATATAATATTAACCCCCTTTGTTATGTTCTCTAATTTCCCACTCCCATTTTTTATATTCTACTATGAAACAAAATACAATAATATAGAATGGAACCCCTTCTCCTCCTAGCGACCCGATATTTAACATAGCCCTATAACCATATAGGGGTGGGTTAATTACTTCCTCAACCCTCAATTGTGGTAGGGTTTTGAACCTTCTGTAATCTTCTTGAAATTCCTCACATGGCTAGCCCCATATGCATGAGTAATGGGGGACAACGTGGCATCCTCTCATACCATGTTGGTCAACACGATAGGTCAAATTGCAGGAGGCATAACTTTTGCATACAAACTCCAATTGACACATGGTTTACATTGTTAGAAAGGTTTTTGAGGTGTAGACCACCATCAAGGGGTGTGGGAATATGTTGTAGACACTATAACCCAAAAAAACATCGTATAATGCCTCAAAATGGCTCTAGAAGGTTTCATACCCCAATTTTCCAAAATGGGACCTACCATTGAAATGGCCATGCAAGTTGATTCCTCCAATTTTTCCACTCTAAAAGGATTGAGATAGATGAGAAACAACATAATGATTCATTCTAGATAATCAATTGTGAGAAACTCTTGTGTAAATCTCTTTGTAATGTTTTTTTTTGCATTAATAAATTGCTCCAAGGGGCTGCAGGTGTTTTCCCATGGGGGTTTTACCACGTAAAAAAATTGGTGTGTTGGTATTTGATCTGATTGTGTGAGTGATTATTGAAGGTGTTCATCCTCTGTTAGAATACCTGTGTTGTCAAACACTGTATCAGAATGCATTACAAGACCCACTCTTGTTGTAGATCATGATCTTGAAGCTGCATTGTTGCATCTTCGGTTTCTTCCATTTTTGTACATTTCTTGGATGAGAGTACTATTCTATTGTGTCTGGAGCACTCATTTCATTTTGGAACACTTTTCATTTCACTCAAAAATCTTTTTTGTTTGCCTAGATACAACCATTTCAGTGAGATATAGAGGTAAAAAGCTTGAATACGCCCTCTTAATTTTTTGCAGAGATAATATTTTTGTTTTTTGTTTTTTATTTCCAGGTTGCTACTCTTTTCAATCTCTGTATTCTCTTTTCCCTGTGCTCTATATGATATTGACAAATGAGAAACATAGTGGAAAGGGTTTTCTTGTCTTCGTATGCTCTTTATCGTGCACTTTGTGCGATCTTGGTAAATCAGAAACATAGGGAAATTTTTCATTTTTTGGGTAAGCTAACAAAGATATAACCCTTGTTGTCATCAAGAAGCGAAAAAAAATTCTTGTGTGAAAAGAGTTTTTTATGAGCACGCTCTCCAAGGCCATCTTCCACAACAACCTCAATCCTCCTTCCTTAGACTATAATGTGTTGTGCACTAGCTCACATGGTTAAAAGTTACTTTACTTAGTAAGAGGTCTTGAATTCAAGTCTCTTTTTTGTTACTTTTTTTGAAAAAATTCATGCATTCATTGTAAAGTGCTTTTCACTTAATTTAGAAAAGTGAATCACTATAAGTAGCTTTAATATTGTTTTTAGTTACTTTTTTGCATACAATTTTAATTTACAAAGTAATTGTATTGTAAAAGTGATTCCCATTTATTCTATAAAACCGGGTCACTTCATAAGTAACTTATTTAAAAGTGAACTTATAGGAAAATTTAAATAAGGAGGAGCATCACCGCATGGTCCAACTTCTACTTTCCACATGGCTCTTTGGTTACCGTTTATATCGTTTTTCAAAAGAGCATAACTTTCACATCCGAAGTTTGTTTTCAGTGCCATTTTTTTTTTGAAATAGCCTATTTTTTTAAGAGCTTTCCATCCGTGTTTCAGTTTTTAAATCCATGTTCTCTGCATATTTAATACGGCTTCTCTGAATGATCTTTTGCTTACCAGCACCAACTATTTCTCATGGAAATCCCATATGGAGGATTTACTAAGAAGTAAAGGATTGTACCAGAATACCTAGGGAAAAGAACAAGAACCCACCAATTATGAAAAATATGCCAAATGGATTAATAGGAATGATAAAGCGTGTGGACTAATCATAATGTCCATCTCCCCTAATTTAAGGTTTCACCTTCAAGAAATTAATGGCCCTGATAAAGCTTGGGAAAAGCTTCAAACTATGTTTAATAAACACAATATTATTCGAGCCCACGAGTTGGAAAATTAGCTAATGAATTTAAGTCCAAATTATTTTCCTTGCATTGAAGATTACTTATCTAAGTTCAAAACACTTATAATTTTATGTCTAGAATGCCAACTAGATCTAAATGAAGATCGATGCATATATTTTATTCTTTCCAAGCTCGGTAGTGCATATTCTCTATTTGTATCTACTTTCTATGCCACTAGAGAATCTTTAGGGAGTGCTTATAAACAACCCTCTCTTGAGTCTTTTTGTGATGCTATGATTCTAGAGCAAGATAAGCTAGAGCAACTTGGATTGATTAGCACTACAGGTACATCCAACAAATCCTTTGTGGCCTAGAAAAAAGATAAATCCAAGAATCCCAAGAAGCAACATCCTCGCCACAACAACAAGAAAAACAAGGGTCCCAAATTTTCTCAGCCAGCTTTTGCTCATAATGGTGACAAAGGCACAAAATCCAAAAGTAATAAGACTGGTGATAGACATTGCAACTTTTATGGGAAATATGGTCATGTGGAGTCTAAATGTTTTAAAAAGATGGAACCCTTGGGAGCAGCGATGAAGAAGCAAAACATCAATATTGATTCTTCGTCCTCTTCTTCTCATGGGCATGCACTTTATTCTTTTGGTTTCTATTTCAACTCAACTTCTACTCCTTTTGACGAGTGGCTTATTGATTTTGGATAATCTTATAATATGGCTAAGGATAAATCCATATTTTTCTCTCTTAATGAATGTAACACCAAGAAAATATTTGTTGGTGATGATATATCTCTTAGTGTTGTAGAGTCTAGAATAGTTCAGGTGAATAATGGTCATTTCAATGATGTATTATGTGTTTCAAGTATTTCCTGCAACCTTCTATCAGTGTATCAAATCACTCATCCAGGTGAAGGTAAAACCATAGAGTCTTCACCTCACCAAGTTGTAATCAAGGATCTAAAAGATCCTAAGCATTTTCTTGCAACTAGAATTGTTGATGATATTACCAGGTTGTACAAGTTTGACAACTTTGGATCCTCATATTTTCCATTAGTTTTTGTTGCTCATAGAAATGACTTGAGAAAAATTTGGAATGAGTGATTTGGTCATCTAAACTATCGTTCATTACAAAAACTATGTAATCAACAAATGGTGATTGGTCTTCCTCTTGTTTCTTACATAAATGGTGTTTGTGCCAGTTGTGTTCTCAGAAAACATCATCGGGACAGTTTTAACAAACATGCCTCGACCCCTTTCCAGCTTGTTCACAGTGACTTTTGTCGTCCACTTTCTTCTCCTTATTTTTTCGGGTGCAAGTATTTCTTAACTTTCATTAATGACTTTTCCAAATGCACTTGGGTTTACTTCTTAAAACTTTAAAGCGGAGTGTTTGACAGGTTTTTGTCCTACACGGCGTTTGTAGAAGAACAATCTGGTCATCAACTTCAAAGGTTAAGAACAGATAATGAAGGTGAATATGTGAACAACAATTTTACAAGTTACTGCACTACACAGGGCATCCAAATGCAACATATGCTCCATATACACCACATCAAAATGGTGTTGTTGAGGGAAAGAATCACTCATTAAAAGAAATGGTTATTTGTATGATCCAATATAAGGGATTAAGTCTTAATTATTGGGCCAAAGCCATTAATTTTGAAAATTACATAGTAAATCACACTCCCACAAAGGCTCTTAAAAATATAACATTGGAAGAATCATGGAATAAAATTAAGCCAGATGTAAGCCACTTTTGTGTATTTGGTAGTGTAGAATGGGCTCACATTCCTGATGAGAAAATGAAAGCTTTACAAGCTAAAAGTGAGAAGTGTTTTTTTGTTGGATATTATGAACATGTCAAAGGTTACATACTTCTTCAACCTCATTCCAATGAAATTATTATTATAAGAGATGTTAAATTTGATGAAAATCTCTTGGCCTACGAGCCTAATTCGACGTTTGTGCCTTCCTCAACCTGCAATCCATCTTTGACATGTGTGCCATATTTTGTTCCTATTATGGTTTTTTCTTCTTCAAATGATGATAGTGAGGATGAAAATATATCTCCGCCTGCTCACCTTCCTCCATATGATTCCATTGAACATGAACTTGCACCAGTGCCACTGCTTCTTAGATGGGTACATTCAACATGAGAAGCAGCCAGTGATCTTATTGGTGATCATTCGTATCAGCGTCGAACACATTCACAATTCCAACGAGCCACTTCTCTTTTGTCTTAAGTTTCAAAGACTCATGATCCAGATACATTTGTAGAATCTTCAGGTCATCCAAATTGGGATACAACAATTAATGAAGAGTGTTAGGGTCCTATAATTATAGGAAATCTGATGAGTCAGATATCATTTGTCGGTCTCATGATGAAGCTCATGGCTTGTTGATTCGCCTCGCTTCCCCATCCATTTTGCATCATCCTTCACCCATATTCCTTCTACATCATCCACTTATCATGGCTAACCCATCTATTGTTGTGTCTCTAATCCCCTTTCCATCCATTCACTTCGCCATATATCTCTCATTCTTCCCTGAATAAAACAAAGTTAGGTAACCTAGGATAAGTAGTTAAATAAAATATTAATTAGTTTAATAACTAATAAAATTAATAATTTAAATAATTAGTAATTAGGTTGGTTTGTTTAACTTATAAATTAGGTTAGTGTAATAATAAATTAAAATTAAACAAATATTATTTTAATACAAAACATTAATAAAAGATTTAAATATAAAAAATATTAATAATTATTAAAAAATAAAAATATATATAATAAATAAAACACATAAATAATAAAAACAAAAACAAAATAAAACAAATTATAATAAAAACAAAATAAAACATAAAACAAAAACAAATAAAAAACAAAAAACAATTAAGTAAAAACTAAACGAATTTTATCCTAAGTTTAAAACACTCACCTTTCCATTTCTCGG
>JASDQU010099924.1:585572-652876 GCA_032191745.1 Picea mariana
TTAGCTAAATGGGGGCTCATTGGACAGTTCACGGGCTTATGGCCTTCTCCCAAAGTCATAGACGCGTGGGTGCAGAGGAACTAGAGCCCTCTAGTCAAGGAAGGTATCAAACACCACCTTGTTGGTAGGGGATTCTTCATATTCATCATTGACAATATAGAAGATAGAAATCTCATCTTTAGGAATGGACCATATTGTATGGGTCCTCAGGCTCTGTACCTGAACAAATGGTCTCTAGACTTCGATCAAACACAAGATGTGCCTTTGGTTGTTCTGTTCTGGGTGCGCCTTCCCCATTTACCCTTGCATTGTTGGAATCGAAGTCACTAGAATCCATTGGAAACACCCTCGGAAAAGACATCGACAAAGGAGACAGAAAGGATCAATATTCTTGTGCAATAATCTACGTCGAAGTCGATTTGGAGGTGGGGCTCCCAGAAGCCATTCAACTAAAGGTCGCAGACTGGTCTCACATCCAAGAATTGGATTACGAACAACTCCCATTTAAATGCAGGTACTGCCATGGTTACAGACACTTTGCCCGGCATTGAAAAAATAAGGCAGAGGAAGAGGTGGATATCTCGAAAGGTGATCAATTGACATTGGTCCAGAAAATAGCCCCGCCAAAGCATAACAGCAGGTCCAAAGGGAAAGGGGTGCCAATGGGGTCTAGAGCCCCTACCTCAGGAAAAGTTCTTGGGGAAGGGAGCTCAACCCCTCCAATCTCAGAGGCTTCTAAAAACCCTTTCGAAATCCTCAGCAATCCTTCAGACATTTTTTATCCAATGATCGAGGAACTTGAGAAGCATACCCTTCCTCCCATAATGGAAAAAGACAATGCAGAGGCAACCCAATCTGGTTCCCCAATTGGAATCTCCTCCTCCCCTTCCTACACATAAATAATAAAAAAGAAACCTCTAGAAACCTCTGGATCTTCGGAGGAAGAGTCTTTCGAGAGACCCTCAAAAAGAGCAGGGAGGAAACATCATAAGGAAGCAAGAGAAGAATAAGCGGAGAGGCAAAAAATGCAAGGAAGCCAATCCACCGTTGAAATGTCCATTGGAATAAATACTATAACAAGGCCCCCCAAGGGAGGTCCTACCCGCTCCAACCCCAGTAAATAATAGGTATAGTCTCTTGGAATTGAAAAGGCTTGGTGAATCCATCGAAGGCCGAAGCAGTCAAAGACCTTTTGAAAATTGAATCTCTGGAGATCCTCTTGCTCCAAGAGACTAAAATTGAAGGGGACACCCTTCTAGAAATCAGCAACCATAAATGGAAGAAAAACGCAGAAAAAGCCATCAGCGCAAGGGGCTCCTCAGGTGGCCTTGCAACCCTGTGGGCGAAGGACAAGTTTCATTTAGAAATCTCTTTCGAGACTCAACATTGGATCTTTACTGAACTCCGACATACTTCAAGTAGGATTTCTCTCTCACTCTTCAATCTTTATGTTCCTATCATGTACTCTAAGAAGAAATATTGTTGGCAATCGTTAGCCGATTTTTTAGAGATCTTCTCTCCTTCGAACATTATTCTAGTCGGAGATCTAAACTTAGTATTTGATCCAAAAGAAAAGAGAGGTGGAAGTAGTGGTAGGGACCAAATTCTCCCCTTTGTTGAGGAGCTAGTTCATCAGTGGGATCTCCTTGACTTCAAGCCTTCGAAAGGACTCTACACCTGGTCAAATAATAGAGTTGGGGATGATCGCATCTCAGATTGCTTGGATAGATTCTTAATTCAGAGCTTGTTCCTGCAAGAAAGGAGGTTAATCTCTTCCAAGATTCTCCCAAAACTGACTTCCGATCACAAACCTATCCTCTTGAATTTGAAAGAAGAAGAAAATATGGGCCCAATTCCATTCCGGTTCAGCCCTATTTGGATAGATAAGGAGGGTTTTCTTGAAACTGTCCATTCAGTTTGGTCCTCTCCAGTTGCAGGGTCTCCAAGCTTTGTGTGGGAGTAGAAATTAAAGGCAACATGCACTGAAATATTGGGTTAAAAATCCCATTAAAACCCCCTTTAGTCTCAAACAAGATACTGTTCAACAATTATCAGATTTTCAATTGGAAATGGAGACCCAGGACATCTTCAACTCAGATTTAAAGAAAGAACAAGATGCTCAAAGAAAAACTTTCTGTGTTTTCTGCCAAGAAGAAGAGTATTGGAGGCTTAAGTGTCGGAGATTGTGGCTAAAAGTTGGAGATTGTAACACCTCCTACTTTCATCGGAAATTCAGAGCCACCTCTCTTGAAATCACATTTCTGAAATTGCCTCCACAGATGGATCGATACACAAAGGTTTCGATTAGCTCAAAGTTGCAATAGAAATACACTTTCAGAACCTTTACAAGGAATAAGGCTTCGGCTGCGAAGAGGTAACCTTAGACTTCTTATCACACATTCCCTCTCTCGTAAGTAGGGATGACAACTCATTCCTCATGAAGCCATTCACTGAAGAAGAAATATGCAATGTCATTTGGTCCATGGAGCCCGACAAAGCTCCAGGGCCAGATGGTTTCTCAATTCATTTTTATAGAGCATGTTGGGACATAATCAAGATTGATTTGTTGAGAATGATTAAATCCTTCCAACAAAGATCCAAAGTGGGAGGCAACACTAAATCTACTTTTCTAGCTTTAATCCCCAAAGAATTTAATCTGAGCTCCTTCGAAAGATTCAAGCCTATCTCGCTTTGTAACGCCTCTTATAAAATTTTGTCCAAGTTGTTGGCAAATAGAATTAAGTCTTTGCTAGAGAACCTCATTTCCCCCATGCAGGGTGTATTTGTCAAAGGGAGACATATTCTAGACAATGTAATTCAGGTTCAAGAAGCCATGCACTCCAGTCACCAACGGCAGGAGATGTTGATAAAGATCGACATGGCAAATGCTTTCAACCGGGTAAAACTCTCCTTCCTTTATTAAATCCTTCTCTCTTTTGGTTTTTTCTCTGACTTTGTTAATTTGATCAAAGATTGTACAGAAAATCCTTGGATAGCTCCCCTAGTGAATGGAAGACCGAAAAATTATTTTCAAGCTTCGAGGGGATTAAGGCAAGGTTGCCCTCTTTCCCCCTTCATGTACATCTTGATGGCAGATTCATTAAGCAGGAAATTAACTACTGAAAAGATGGTTGGTTCAGTCCTATGCATTAGGCTGACGAAGGGCCTTGATCCAATCAATCATGCCCTCTTTGTAGATGATTCTCTCATGTTGGGTGGAGCCTCCATAAATATTGCAAAAAACTTCAGCAAAATTGTACAAAGCTTCTGCAATATCTCCGAAGCGCTCATCAACAAAAACAAAATTGCAGTGTATGGGTGGAATGTAGAAAAATAAACTATTCAGCGAATTTCCCTCTACGTGGGGTTGTCGGGCTATGCTTCTTGGGAAAAAATAAAATATCTAGGACTCCCCTTAACTATGGGCTCCAACAAGTCCTCACTGTGGACAGAAGTTATAAGAAAATTCAAAGCAAAAATATCAGCTTGGGGTGGACAGTGGCTCACCAATGCTGGGAAACTCACCCTCATTAAATTGGTCATGCCCTACTTGTCAATCTACCAGGATTCTTTCCTTCTGGCCCCAAGGGCGATCACGACTCATATTTCAAATATGATTAGAGACTTTCTCTAGCGTGGAGGAAAAGGCAATCAAAAGAAATACCACTTAGTCAATTGGGAAATTGTCAAATGCCCATATTTTGAAGGTGGCTTACAGGTTAGAGATCTCAAGCTTGCAAATCTGGCACTGGGTGGCAAAATCCTTTGGAATCTTTATGAAAATCACAGACACCCTGTAAGCAAACTTCTAAGGAAAAAATACCTCAATGACACCTCTTTGAGAAATCTCCAGGCATGAATCACTCCCAAAGGCACTCTGATCTGGAATCTCTGTCGTCGCGGACTCGATTCCTTCTAAAAGCACCTTTATCAAATCCCAAGGAATGGGAAAAAACCCTTATTGTGGCAAGACAACATCATGGGCAACGCACCCCTCCACGTTTCAGATGATTTCAAGGAGATCTGCGAGTGGCTAACTCAGCGCAGATTCACCAAAGTCGCAAACATCTATGCGTGGGTTCTTCAGGGATTTGTCAAACTTGGGACCTCTCGGGCTTTCCAGATCACTTGCAAATGCAGAAATCTCTCCTCCTTGTTGCGCTAGCGGATTTATCCCTTGTCCACCTCCTCTTGCTGGATAAATGGGCTAGGGCAAGATCGGTTTCTTCACTGCAGCCCAAGGTTTTAATTCTCTTCAATCCCCCCAAGCTCTGATTGAGATAGAAACCCTCTGGAAGCAGGTCTGGGATCCTCTCGGCCTTCCTATAGTAAACTTCTTATGTTGGGTTTTAATGCACAGGAAAGTCTTGACAGGCGAAAATATGGTAAAAAGAGGCATCATCGGTCCACATAGATGCTCCATGTGTTGTAATTCTCTTGAAACAATGGATCATCTATTTGTGAACTATCCATTCACTGAAGAAGTATGGAAGATCTCCCTTCAAGGCCTCAATGCCACAGTTCCGAAACAGATCTTAGTGGTTAACTTATTCTCCTCCTGGAAGGTGTGTTATCCTCAAGAGATACAAAGCAGCTCAAATTGGAAAAAAAATTGGCAGGAAATCCCCAAATACATTTGTTGGAAACTATGGCTGGCCAGAAACGATTAGATCTTCAACAAATTGTTGCCTTCCCCCCAACAGTGGTTGCGAAAGCAAAATCTCTCCTTCTTGAAATAGTGTCAAACAATTCCTTCAAGAACGAAAATACTCTCCTTCCTGAAGAAAAGAAATGGATTGGAACTTTCACTTTTCGAGACAGAAAACAAACCTTTGTATGCCCCTCTATCACTCCAAGTTGGCATTTGTGAGACAAGGAAGCAGTTTTTCAAGTTTGGTGGAGGAGGCAAGGCATAGCCTCAGTCTTTTCGGTGGGGCCTCCAAAGAAAACCTAGGGAACACAGAAGCAGATGGAGTGATTTACTCCTCGGATGGATCCCGAAAAGATAGCTTCAGTTGGGGACTTGGCCAAAGAACAAATAACCAGGCTGAAATTCTCGAGCTGCTAAAAGCTTGTCAGATAACGTGTGAAAATGGCATTAAAGCAATACAAGTTTTTGGAGACTCTGAAATCCTGATTAAGAATTCAAATTCGAATGATCACTTTAGCAATCCAGTGATCAATAAGACATTGCAAAGGCTTCGACTAGTGCTGCAATATTTCTCCTCCTTTCTTTTTTTCCACATCCTGCGTGGTTCGAACAAGGAAGCAGATGGCAAGGAGAATATGGGATGCCTAATGCCCTAATGCCTAGGCCCAACCGGTTTCAATTTTCAAATAAAATTACTCGTTTTAGTTTTAAAAAACTAATAATAATAATACTTTACTTATATTATAATATATATGTTATTAATAATTAATATATATGCTATTAATAACTTAAATATTCTTAATTTATATAATAACTTATAATATATATGTTATTAATAACGTAATTAATTTTAACTTATTAACATGTACATTTGACTAATTCCAAAACTATCAAACTTATTATTTGATCTACAGTTTCTTATAACTAGGTCCTAACATTTTAATGTATGTTTGACCTAATCTCTAATTGATCATATCTAACGATTAACTCATGTTTGACTTTATAATTACTAATGATATATGCAATATGTTCTCTTAGCATAAAGAAGAAATGCATTCCCCATGGATGTGTGGTCTAGTGGTAAGTAGTGAAATCAAACTTGTGTTTATAATGTGGTGATCCAGATTATGTTCATAACGAAATGAAAGCAGAGAATTTACAATGAAATACTCATGAAATTTGTCAGAAACAGAGAAATACAACAATACTTGATTTCTATTAATGAAAGAATTGTAAAGAGACTATAAAAATACAGAGTGCAAGACTCGCTAGAATGGTGGCAACTTTATCTCTGAGAAGAGATGCAATGGCTACGCTCATTCGCCGGAAGATCATTACAATGAGGCTCTGAAGGCATTTTTATGTTAAACAAGAATGCCAAAACCCTAGACATCCAAAAACCTAACCCTAGGAGATGAAATGCCAAAATTCATGTGGGCCCTGTTTGGCTAAGTTAATACATTAACTTCTTGGGGTCGTAATTTTTGCATATGATCTTCGTTTTAGGTGCGTGATAGCCCGTTGGAAAGGTATTTTTGAAAACTACGCATTATGTCATCAAACTCTGACTCCGTCTTCATTTTGAATGTGGCGAGCCAAAATAACATTGTTTAGGGCCCCAAAATAGCCTTGGAAGTACAACAAGATGTGTTGACATGAAAACATACAAAATAAGCCAATTGGATTATGTGGGAGGCCACCAGTATCCACCTAGAAGATGTGTAGGGCTCCAAACAACCTCGTAAGTGTAGAACCCACAATTACAAAGAAGTACAGAAGAATGTGTTGAACTAAAAACTGGCAAAAGGAGCCAGTTGGAACAGGTGCGTAGCCACCAATATCCACCTAGATCAATCCTCCACCCTTAGGAAGAAATGGTCTCTATTGCATTAAGAAACCAGGGAAGAGGGGAAAGCATGTTCTGAATCTGAATCTTGGTGAGTTGGGTGATTTGTTGGATAATTTGTGTTGCTTGGTATGTGGGAGGCTATCACAAACAGGTTGTTGGTGGGGTTGAATATGCTCCACCAACCTGTTGTCTTCGGGTTTGAAGGGGCATTATGTAGGCACCATTGTCGGTGAAGAACCAATATCTTCTTTCTCTTAGACAATATGTTTTTGTTGGATAGAAGGTGTTGAGGCTACAGTGGTTTTAGCAGTCTTTTGTGCATCCTTTGAACAAACTATGAAGAGGATGAATTTTGCAGTATGAGAGATTACCTTGTGGCACTGTTTTGGTGGAGCAGTAGTCGAAACTACCTCCGGTATCTGATAGAGATGACCTCCCAGAGTAATAATGACACTATGGGTTCTAGACTCATAGACAACATGACATCTGCACATATATGGTTGGCCCAAAACCACATCACAGACATCAAGAGGGGCAACATCACACTCTACCTCATCCTTGAAGGGTTGGATGCCATAGAACATGCGACATTGTTGGCTGACACAGAGATCTTGTCCCTCGTCAAGCCACTCGATGTTGTATGGTTGTGGGTGTGGTGTTGTCGACAACCCCAACTGTTTGACGACCTTAGCTGAGATGAGGTTCTTTTGGCTGTCATTATAAACAATGAAATGCAACGGGGTCCCCTTCATCCACATATGTGAATAGAAGAGGCGCTCCCCCTCTTCGGGATCTACTGATTATTCTAGTTGAATTGTTGTGGCTGCGACAGTGGCAGTGGGGTTTGCGTCGATGATCTGTATGTTTTCAATATTTTCTGGATCGGATTCTGAATCAGGGTTCGGCTCCATGTCTTTGACCTCGGTCACCAATGATTGTTTCGAGTGACATTCATCGGTGTTGTGCCAGGGGATTTTGTGGAAGTCACACCACTCCCTATTGTCATTATTTGTCTTCCCTTTACCCTTTTTGTCCTGTATCTTGGACTGGTTGTCTAGAGGTTGTTGGTTAGGGCCATATTTATCGTGCTTTGGTTGTTGCAGATTTGCAAACCCGAATTCCCATTTGTTCTGGTGCCTAAATTTCTGGTTGATTTTGACAGCATATCAATAGGCAGCTCCCAATGATGAGATGTTTAGGAAATCCATTTCGGTTTGGATGTACCTATGCAGAGCCCCACTGTCATTTCAGAACCAGATGTCATTGAGAGTCCTCGATACCCAACTTGGTGTGCAAGGTATGGAAAGTATTTGTGAACTCCAACACTGTTTAGCTCTTCTCTTGCCGCAGTGTGGTCCATCTCGTGTACTGGTCTTCATAGTTATCAACGGGATGATATTGTTCTTTGACTGCATCCACAAAAAATCCCAAGTGGGCTCGGCCCCATATATTCCAGATTCCTCTGTGGAACTTTGCTCCCAGTAAGTTTCCCACCAATGTTTGACATGGAGGAGAGCCTTGAGGAGTGTGAAGGTGATCTTTTTCCTATCAAAAAATTTTTGAACAGAGAAATAACCTTCTAATAGATTTAACCATTTTTCTAGGGCATCCACATCTATTTGACCTTCAAATATGGGAATATAAAAATTAACTTGTACCTTCAAGGGAGAGGTTCCTCCAAAATGGTCGCTTGATGAAGATGCGCATGTTACTATCAGTAGGCGCTGAAAAATCTGTGCAAAATTCTCCATCATTTCATCCCTTTGTCGCACGAGAACTTGCTCAAGCAATAAGTTAATAGAATATTTTTCTCCACCATTTTTCTTTTCTGTCGCATTGAGGGTTTCGTAACTTTTGCATACGATCTTCATTTTAGGCGCGTGATAGCTCATTGGAAAGGTATTTTTGAGAAATACACATTACACCATCAAACTTTGACTATGTCTATAGTTTGACTATGGCGAGCCAAAATAACATTGCTTAAGGCCCCAAAACGGCCCTGGAAGTACAGCAAGATGTGCTGACATGAAAACATACAAAATAAGCTAGTTGGATTAGGTGGGAGGCCACTAGTACCCACCTGGAAGATGTGCAGGGTTCCAGACAGTCTCGCAAGTGTAGAACCCACAATTACAAAGAAGTACAGAAGAATGTGTTGAACTAAAAACTAGCAGAAGGAGCCAATTGGAACAGGTGGGTGGCCACCAATATCTAGCTGGATCATGTGGAGACTTGGGTTAAAAAAAAACTCGACTAGATGTAGATGAGGCTAGGGGAAAGTCTTGGGTGATTTTGATGACATAGAATTGGCCCTTACAAAATTATGAAAGCTTTGTCGAAAAACAACTCTCAGTTACCATAAGCTACATTTACAAAAATAAAGATGAATGCATGAACAAATAATTCAATTTAAATCATCATAATTAACTTGATACATCTTAAAGGGGTGGAAATTCAAGGGGGTCCTCATTAACCTCAGAGAAAAGGAAGAAAGTAACTATGCATGGGGATTAGGAATTGCTTCAAATGATGGCGCATGAGTACATGTTTCGTATCAAGGCCCATAAAGAGAAAAGATGCATGGGATCAACCTAATCACAATCACAGGTGATTCATAAATTAGAATGTGTCTTCTTCTCAAAATATTATCTCCCAACTCCCTAGGGCTAAAGAGGATAATTCATAATACCTTAGATCCGATGATGCATTCAAATATATGTCATTCTTATTAAACTAGAATGTGTCTTCTTCTCAAATTATCATCTCCCAACTACCTAGGGCTAAAGAGGATAATTCATAAGACCTTAGATTTGGAAATGCATTAAAATCTATGTCATTTTTCCAACTTTAATGTTCTTTGTAATGTACCTAAGGAGGATAATTTGGGGCACATAGGGAGATACCCAAGGGGATAATGAATGTAATGTGGCTATAATCACAGAATATACCCACTTGGTAGTTGATGGGTAATAATTAATCTCATCATGTAGTTAAGAAGAAATAATATAATAACAAGGGGTAGTTGGCATGGACCCCTAGGAATACTCATGATAAAGTATAAATATACATTAGTATCATTGTATTGAAATATGTTGGATGTATTATTTTGTAGCAATCATGGCTTGTAGAATGATTTCTTCCATAATGAGTATTTGAGCGTGTTACTCTATCTTGAGGGTCCTTCTTTATATTCTTGTGTTTTTTATGATGTGAATGTTTTGGGTATTTGTGAAGTTTGAAGGTTTATTTATGAAGTTCAAGGTTTTATTCTCTCTTATATCTATCAAGGTTCACTGCAAGTGGTATCATAACTCTTTCTTGGGCACAAAGTGGGAGATTTTCTTTTTCTTTTTTTGCAGATTTTTGAAGGAAAAAAGAGGACAAAAACATTCTGGTCAATTTATGAAACTTTCTATGTAGAATATGAATAAACTAGTTATAGATATGAGTTCCTCTAGAAAAATACCCAAGTTCAAAAAAACAATTGTCCAAAATAAATTTTGGGAAGTAGAGTTATCATTGATTTAAAATTCAACTGTTTTTAGGATTTTTTCTAGTGACAATCGTATGGTTTGCAAATTGGATATCTTTTGATAAAGTAAAAAGATTTTAGTCAAACTAGTGCTAGTAGATCTAGAGTGGTTGTGGCATTTCATAGTTGTGGCTATAATATCCTATTAGAGAAATATAGCTAAAGTTATGATAAGTTTACATTAGTTGCCTCAAATCCTAGCCACATAAAGGAACTCCATTGAAAAGTAAGTTATTTATTCAAAACCCTAGTTTTAGTTTTGGGTTTTCACAAGTAAGATGTATTTGTGTTTTACTAGCAAATATGATGGTCCTAGTATTGAAGAATACATAATAGAGATGAAATCATCATGGATAAGCCTTTGGAGAGAGTGTCTTTATAAATTTTTAAAAGGTGATGCGGTCATATGGGAGAATTTGCTTAACTATGAAAAAATGAAAGCACTTTTAGATGAAGAATATGAACAAGTACTTTTAGACAGGTGGTGTCATGTTGGGAAGAAGGATAAAGAGAGTACCAATAGTTTTTTCACACACAAAGTTCCTATTACAAGCTAATGGTTGTATTCAACAGGAAAATATTATTATTTCTATAAATCCTAATAGAAAGCATAATCTCATCAATGTTGACTAAAAGATTGCAAGTTCCTAAACAATAGTGAAGAGTGATATGTGGTTTAGGAAAACAAAACAAAACAAAAAAAATTGTTTTGTTTTATTTATTTCCTTTCTAATAGTCCACATAATGCTTAACTTATATTTTATAATTATTTTTATATTATTAGTTAAACATCTAATACTTCATTTATATTATAATATACAATTTATAATATATGTGCTATTAATAATTAATATATATTATTGATAACTTAATTATTCTTAACTTACTAACGTGTACATTTGACTAATTCCAAAACTATTAAACTTATTTGATCTGCAATTTCTTATAACTATGTCCTAACATTTTAATGTATGTTTGACCTAATCTCTAATTGACCATGTCTAACAACTAACTCATGTTTGACTTTATAATTATTAATGATGCATGCAATACGTTCTCTCAACTCATGTTTGACTTTATAATTACTAATGATGCATGCAATATGTTCTCTCAGCATAAAGGAGAAATGCATAACCCATGGATGTGTGATCTAGTAGTGAGTAGTGAAATCAAACTTGTGTTTATAATGTGGAGACTTGGGTTTGAAAAAAAAACTAAGTAGGTGTAGATGAGGCTAGGGGCAAGTCCTGGATGATTTTGATGACATAGAAATGGCCCTCATAGAATTATGAAATATTTGTTGAAAGACAACTCTTAGTTACCACAAGCCACATTTGCAAAAAGAAAGATGAATGCATGAACAAATAATTCAATTTAAATCATCATAATTAACATGATACATCCTAAAGGGGTAGCAAGTTAGGGGGGGTCCTCATTAACCTCAAAGAAAAGGAAGAAAGTAACTATGCATATGGATTAGGAATTGCTTCAAGTAATGGCACATAAGCACATGTTTCCTATCAAGGCCCATAAAGAGCAAAGGTGCATGGGATCAACCTAATCACAATCACAAGCGATTCGTAAATTAGAATGTGTCTTCTTCTCAAACTCTCATCTCCTAACTCCCTAGGGATAAAAAGGATAATTCATAAGACTTAGATCAAATGATGGATTCAAATCTATGTCATTCTTTCAAGTTTTATGTTCTATGTAATGTACCTAGGGAGGATAATATGGGGTACATAAGGAGGTACCCAAGGGGATAATGAATGCAATGTGGTCATAATCATGGAATAGGCCCTCTTGGTAGTTGATGGGTAAAAAATAATCTCACTGTGTAGTTAAGAATAAATAATATAATAACAAGGGGTTGTTGGCATGGACCCCTAGGAATGCTCATGATAAAGTATAAATATACATGAGTATCACTGTATTTTGGATGTATTATTATTATTCTGAGGGGACCTAATGGTTAAGAACATTTGTTTACTCCTAAGAGGTCACAAGTTTAAATCTGGGGAGGGTAGTGCATGTATACCTCCATAGACTTTACCAGTCAAATCGTCGAGCAGAGGGGGTCCCTTGTCCCACAAACAAGGAGGTCTCATACACCAATTTGGTGTCTGGTTTGGTCATGACCTTAAAATTAGATTATTATTATTATTATTATTATTATTACTATGTAGCAATCATGGCTTTTAGAGTGATTCCTTCCATAATGAGTATTTGAAAATGTTACTCTATCTTAAGGGTTCTTCTCTATATTCTTGTGTTTTTTATGATGTGAATGTTTTGGGTATTTATGAAGTTTGAAGGTTTATTTTGTTGATGTTTGGACAACATCGGGAAGACATTCTCCTAGATTAATAATTAATAATATAATTATTAATTATTATTAATATATAATAATAATAATAATAAATAGTTATTATAATTATTAGAGACGCATCATTTCATGGATGGTCACCATATGTGCCTTTAAGTTCTCTATTTATTTGACACATTCATAATTGTAATCATGGATCTCATATACATCATATAGAACCAATCATAGAATCTCATATACAATAATCTATCATAATATCTCATATAAAAATTCAACATGGTATAAGAGTGGGACTGGGCTTGACTCCCTCAAAGGAGGGCCCAGGAAAATTAGAGTAGAGTAAAATGTTGGGAGTATTTATGGAGTTGTTACAATCTCTATGTACAACATATTTACTTTTTACTCCTACCTAAATTATAGAAAGACTTCCATAAATTATGGTGAGCAGTAATTTCTAGTAAAAATGTCTAATTACCTAAATATGAAGAATGTACTGCATATTTACTTCTACCTATATTCATGCAAAGAATTGCATGAATTATGGAGGAACAACTTAACAAAGCCAAATGCTATGTGGATGTATTATAACCAAATTAATGTTAATCTTTGGGTAGTTACGGGAGGTATTCTTCAACTATTTATAAGAAATAAAATTTTCAAAAAGACGTGTCTCTTTAGATCAATTTAATATTACTATAAAAAGACACTTGAAAGACACAACAATAGACACATATTTTTTTCTCTATCACACGTGGGAAGTGATCTAAGGAAGAGACCAAAGTTTCTAAGTAGTTGAATTTTCCGAGTGTAATTACTTGGTAATGTTCTAGAGTTTACTAAAGTAATATCGTATTTCAGTGGAAGTAACTACCACTTGTGGAAAATTGTGCTTGTCTAAATTTAGCACTAGAAAATCAACATGGTTAGCCGTATGACATCGAGTATATGATGGATGTGTGTTGGTCATAGTAGAAGACATATCATTTGAAGGGTCATTGTATATAGTTGTGTAAAGACATGGTTTTCATTGAATCGACAGAATGTGAATTGTCTCCTTAGATTGCTCGGTGAATCTGAAGCTTTTGGTTGTTCTTGTTTCTTGATCCGGGTAGGTCACATGTAATAGCTCTAAGAGGGAGCCATAATGACGGTCACAGGAAGCAACATGAAGCAAACTATCTAGACATAGAGTTATGCACATCCATGTAATGAAGAAGAAAAGGAGGTCAACACATGCAGAGGGAGAAGATGACTCCAAAGACTATATAGCCTTAGAGGGAGTCAAGCTTAAGAGGGATCATACAAACTCTGATTGGGCAAGAAGGGCAGTGGATCAGAAGACTACTTATGAATGTTGTTTCAGTATGGGATCATTTTGATATCATGGTTGAGCAAGGAGAAGACATCGGTGGCACTCAATACAGCGGAGGAAAAGTATATAGCAGCTAGTATTGTAAGCCGTGAAGCAGCGTGGCTTCAGAAGTTTCTTGCAGGACTTCATCCGAGACATGATGCAGAAGGGAGCTATGAAGCTCCAATGCACATCCACGGATGAGTAGCATCAGGCAGACATTTTTCCAGAGGGGTCATGTTGATTTGATTGAGGAGATTGATACATTCACTCACATGATTAGCCATGTTGATTTGGCTAGTGGTGAATGGCCCAGGCGCAGTATTTCTCCTTAGTCATGCTAATTTGACAAGGAGTGGAAAAGACTTGAGGTGTTGATGTTTCTCCAAGTGATTTCATTGGGGAGACATTCTCCCAGAGGGGTGATGTTGATTTGACTAAGGAGAATGATACATTCACTCACAGGATTAGCCATGTCGATTTGGCTAGTGGTGAATGGCCCAGGGGGTTGATGTTCTCCATGTATTAGCATCGAGAATACATCCTCCCAGAGGGGCCATGTTGAATTGGCTAAGGAGGATGATACATTCACTCACATGATTAACCATGTTGATTTGGCTAGTGGTGAATGGCCCATGGTGTTGATGTTTTTTGTGTATTAGCATCGGGAATTCTTCTCAGATGGCCATGCTGACTTGGCTAAGAAGAATAACTCGGGTGTGGTGTCTATCCTTGATCACATGACTTGACAAGGACTCTTGGAGACCTGAGGTGCTATGTGGTAGAAGCATACATCAACTAGGTGTTATGTGGGAGAAGTATACATCAACTGGGTGCATGCCGGAGATGATTACATCAAAGGCTCATTGACAAGTGTAAGAGGAAGTTGGACTCAAAGTTTGAAATCAAGAATCTTAGCGTGATGCAGAATGTCTCCTTAGATGAGAAGGAGTGTTGAAGTTAGAAGCATCGGGAAAATATTCTCCCGAGTGGTCATGATGATTTGACTGAGGAGAATGGCCCAGGAACAGTCTTATGGACTCGAGGTGCTTGAGGTGTAGAATGTATCCCTCGTTGAGAGGGAGTATTGATGTTTGGACAACATCGGGAAGACATTCTCCTAGATTAATAATTAATAATATAATTATTAATTATTAATAATATATATAATAATAATATTAATAATAAATAGTTATTATAATTATTAGAGACACATCCTTTCATGGATGGTCACCATATGTGCCTTTAGGTTCTCTATATATTTGGCACATTCATCATTGTAACCATGGATCTCATATACATCTTATAGAACCAATCATAGAATCTCATATACAATAATCTATCATAATATCTCATATAAAAATTCAACATATTTATGAATCTCAAGGATTTATTCTCTCTTATATCTATCAAGGTTCACTACAAGTGGTATCTTAACTCTTTCTTGGGCACAAAGTGGGAGATTTTTTATTTTTTTTTTGCATTTTTTTGAAAGAAAAAAGAGGACAACAACATCTAGGTTGATTTCTAAAACTTTCTATATAGAATATGAAGAAACTAGCTGTAGACTCAAGTTCCTCTAGAAAAATACCCAAGTTCAAAGAAACAATTGTCTGAAATGGAGTTTGGGAAGTAGATTTATCATCGATTTAAAATTAAACTATTTTTAGGGTTTTTGTTTTTGTGACGACTGCATGGTTTGAAAATTGGATATTTGTTGATAGAGTGCAACGATTTCAGTCAAACTAGTGCCATTAGATCTAGAGTGGTTGTGGCATTTCACAATTGTGGCCATAATAGCCTATTAGAGAAGTATAGCTAAAGTTATGATCATTTTTCATTAGTTTCCTCAAACCTTAGCCACACAAAGGAACTCCATTGAAAATTATGTTATTTATTCAAATTCTTAGTTTTATTTTTGGGTTTTCAAAAGCAATATGTATTTGTGTTTTACTGGCAAAGATGACGGTCCTGGTATTGAAGAATACATAAAAGAGATGAAATAATCATGGATAGGCCTTTGGAGAGAGTGTCTTTATAATTTTTTGAAAAGACAATGTTGTCATATGGGGGAATTTGTTTAACTATGAAAAGATGAAGGCACTTTTATATGAATAATATGAACAAGTGTTTTTAGACATGTGGTCTCATGTTGGGAAGAATGATAAAGAGAGTACCAAGGGTTTTTTCATACACAAACTTCCTATTACAAGTTCATGGTTGTATTCAATAGGAATATATTATTATTTCTATAAATCCTAGTAGCAAGCATAATCTCATCAATGTTAACTTGGCTAAAAGATTGCAAGTTCCTACAAAGAATATTCAAAGCACACAAGTTGAGGGTGAAAATGTTCAAATTTTTAAAATTTGAAGATTACCTTAATAAATATGTATTGCATTCATATTTTTATGCTATAAATATGGATGATGTAGATATTGTTTTGGGATATCCTTGGATGGACTTGGTTGGTACAGTTAATATTAATGTGCAAAATAAGTTTTTGAAGCTTTGGTACAAAAAAAAATTACATTGCAAGATATTTCTCGTACTAAGCAAGAAGGGCCCAAGGGAGCACCTAAAGAAGTCCTTGTAGTGAAATTAATTGTAGTACATAATGACACATTGGATGAAGAGTCTATGGTTGAAACAAAAAAAGAGTCTACATAATCACTTGAAGAAAATCCCCAGGAAGGGCATAAAAAGGAAGAAGAAGCTATGGAGACACGTGTGAAAAAGTCAAAAAAAGAAGAGCCATTAGTTAAGGTTATTATATATCATCACCCACACCACCCAGAGAAAAAAGAGTCATCAAGGCAAGGGCATGATTGTCAACAAACTTAGTATGGGTCAACATGGAATAAGAAAGGCAACCAGTATGGAGGCACATGAAGAACTAAAAGCAATGCATGGAGATATCAAAAGACATGGATCCCAAGGAGAAACCAGAATCAAGATTGAGGAGGAAAGGTCATAGTTGGATCCCATGTCCACATTTCACTAGGATGAATGTATGCTCATGCATGGTACCAGTTGACTGCATTGCTTAGTAGGTCATATTATATGGCTTCCCATGTTTTAGGGATGAAACATGAAAAGGGGGATGGAATGTAATGTATCTAGCTAGAGAGGATAATATGGGGTACCTAGAGAGGTACCCAAGGGGATATTAAATGTTATGTGGCTATAATAATGGAATAGGCCAAGTTGATAGTTGACGGGTCATAAATAATCTCACTATATAGTTTAGAGGAAATAATATAATAATAAGGGGTAATTCGCATGGATCCCTAGGAATACTCATGAGAAAATATAAATACACATGAGTATCATTGTATTGGAATATGTTGAATTGTATTATTTTGTAACAAGCAGGGCTTCTGAAGAGATTCCTTCCACAAGGAGTAATTACCCTACCTTAAGGGTTTCTCCTCTCTATTCTTGTGTCGTTTACGGTCAATGTTTTGGTATCTTTGAAGTTCAAGGGTTTAAGTATGAAGTTCTACGATTTATTCTCTATATCTATCAAGGTTCACTACATTATTTCAATAACAAAATAAATTGTCTAAGAAATATTTGTGCACAAATGAATGAAAGAATGTTAATGTTAAAGTGGGGAGCCTCAATTCTCACACACATCCCTTGGCATTCATTGAGTTAATCTATAGACAACCAAGATAAACATGTGGATGCATATGAAGGGACAAAGGGAAGGTGCATTAAAGCCACCTCCCACACTCCCATTATTTTTCATTAACTTTATGGTAAACAAAGTAATGGGGAAGGCAATAGGGTTTTGGATTCACTATGGGATTGTTTTGGCCTTCCAAAGCCACAAGCCTTGCACAAGTGTGTCTCCTCGTTCAACTTGGCTCTAGATTTGGTTTGAGGTTGACAAATGGGCTTGGGAGGATAGACCACACTTCTCTATGTGGGTGTTACACTTTGTGGGTGCTTCTTCTCCTAGCTTCAATAGTGGCCCAGTGCAAGAACATGAGCTATGCTATGTGTGAGCTTGCAGAGCTCCAATGACACATGAAGGGGTTTGAGAAGAGTCTCTCCAAAGTCCAACAAAAAGTAACAAAGGATGCATTGCATTGGAGTGATTAACATTATATTTGGGAGAATAATTTACAAATTGAAGTTTGAGAGAGAGAAGCTCAAGGTAGAGATGAAAATGCAAACTCAAGCACTACATGACATAGAAAAAGCTATGAAAGACCACATGCATGCTAAAAGTACTAGATATCTAAAGGTGGATAACATTATAGGAATTGAGCTGGATAACATTGAAAGGTTTTGTTTATTCCCTAGGAAGGCACTCAACACTCTCCCCCTTATCCAGTTGGTTGACCTTTTAGAGATTAAGAAGTCCAAAAGGAGCACATTAAAGATGCAACAACAATAATAAAGAATCCAGAATTTTCGATGACCTTTTAGAGATTAAGAAGTCTAGAAGGAGCACATTAAAGATGCAACAACAATAATAGGGAATCCAGAATTTTCCAACAAATCACAGGTCTTGGAGGGGGTCCTTATGGACCAACCTTTTGAATTTCAGTCATTATACGATGTTTCACAATTTTTTTCTTTTGTTGGGTTCGTTTGTAAGGCAACTCACTTGCCAATTTTGTAATGTCACTACTAAGCTAGGTGGTATAATAGCTTGTTTGGAACCATATCTAAAAATTTTGATGTGCGTTGAGGCTTCTTTATTATATTATTATCGCGAAGAATCCAGTCACAACCTTTTTCTAGTACAAAATTATCTATTCTCGTTGAAATAAAAATAAAAATCATAATACATTCTAAAATGGTTATTTATTATTATAATCAAATTAAATACTAATAAATATTATTCACGTATATTGACATATTAGTAACTAGTCTTATATATTTATCTTTAACCTATATTAACTTATATGTTTATCTTTAACCTATATTAATAGTTTTTGTGAATAAGTGATAACAATATCACTTAAAATACATCAAAGTTGTAATATATCACTCACATCAAATATCACAAACACTATTTTTGATTACATAGTCATGAAATCTTCAAACACTATTTTTTATTACATAGTCATGAAAATTCAAATTATATTAATATGATATGGACTTTTAATCTAAAAACTATTTAAGCCACCAAATTGAAATTTAAAACAAAATATCTATATCATTAAAACCTCATTCATTTTTCTTGATTTGGGTGATTGATGGGGACAATCAAAAACCTTCGCGCTCTTGAGGCTCTAAGATGAACTCAATTGTCAATCTCTAGAATCCCCTTGCCTTCATCACAACCTCCAAGTATGTCTAGAATTAATTCTACATTTATGCAAGCTCCACGGACCAGCCTAGAAAGGCAATCCTCTTTAACTAGTCGTAATTGGGATTATCTGTTGGCGGATTCGAGCTTGAAAGTATAGCTCTCTCCCTTCCCAAGTGATAGCGGCTAGATTATGGAGACGAAGCGCCAAAATTCATGTGGGCCTCGATGGGGTAAGTTGGTACATCAACTTCCCGGGGTCGTAACTTTTGCATAGGATCTTTGTTTTAAGCATTTGATACCTTGTCGGAAAGGTGTCTCCGAGAAGTACAACTTTCGTCAGGGGAAAGGTATTTTGTAAAAAAAAATTGCCCTCCCAAAAGTCCAAAAAAACACTGTTTAGGACCTCAAAATGGTCCTAGAAGTTTGGGACTCGAAAAATTGTAAAAAAAAACTATCAAAATGAAAATTGTAACTACCAAGATGAAAGTTGTATGTGAGCCAGCTGGAAGAAGTGGGTGGCCACCGATATCCACCTGGATCAATCCTCCCTCCTTAGGAAGAAATGGTCTCCATTGCATTGATATCCCCCATAAAATGAGGAAATTTCTGCTGAATTTGGCCTCGGGTGAGCCACTTGCCTTGCTGCAGGCGTTGACCTGCTTTGACAACCCGATAAAGTTGAAGCTTTTGTTGGCGATATCCCTTGACCTGTGTGTCCATGATCTGATCAATGGATGCTTGTTCCATGCAGTCAGGGTTGAGCTCTGTCGATGTCAACTATTCTGCTATCTCTGAGGTGTCCAATAAGGGTGGAAAGTATGGTCGAAGGAGGTCCACATTAAACACTGGGTGCAAGCTAAGGAAAGGGGGAATGTTGAGCTCAAAAGCCTTGTCACCCGCAACCTTGGTGATGGTGTAAGGTCCATAGCAGAGTGGACGAAGCTTCTGATGGGGTCCTGTAAGGTGTTCTTTCTGCAAGTGCAACCAAACTTTATCTCCCACCTAAAACTTGTGTGGCACTTGGTGTTGATCATGGCGCTGCTTGTACATGGCATTGAACTTCTACAAAAATTGTTAGGGGATGTGTTGTATTCGTTCAATGAACTGGGTGGCTTTGTTATCTTCGGTTTGCACATGGGATGACTCTACCTGTGTGGATGCAAGGGTTAGTGAAACATCCATGGGACCCAATGGTTGAAATCCCAACCCCACCTGAAAGGGGTTGTGGTCGGTTGAGTTATGGATGGCTCTGTTGTAATTGTGTCGAACATAGGAAAGACTCTCATCCCATCTGCGCGGATGTTTGGAATTTTACATGCGCAAAATATGCACAATCATCTTGTTGACGACCTCGGTTTGACCATCTATTTAGGGGTGGAAGGTCGTGGATTTGGTGAGCTTGGTGTCCAACCGTGACCAAAGGTTCGACCAGAATGTGTTGAGGAACCGATTGTCTCAATCGGAGACGATAGTTTTGGTATCCCAAAATGTACCCACACTCGTTCGAAGAAGAGCTTGGCGGTGGCCTTTGTTGTGATGCTCTTCTTGCAGGCGACCAAAATCGCCATCTTGGAAAATCGATCAACCACCACGAAAACACAATCATTTCCTTGCTTTGTTGAAGGAAGGCTCAACATGTAGTCCATCAATATGGATTCCCAAGGCCTATCGGGAGTAGGAAGAGGGGTGTACATGCCTTGTTTCTTAATGGTCGGTTTGGAAATGGCACAGGGCGTGCAGGACCTGATATACTTGTTGATATCCTATCGGAGTTTCGGCCAATAGAAATGTTGTTGCAACACTGTCATTGTCTTCTCTATTTCGAAGTGTCCTTCCACCCAAATGTAGTGAGCTTCCCAAATCAGCTTCGCTCACTCGCTTGATGGAACGCAGAGATGGCCTAGATGGCACAACAACCCATCCTGCAGATGAAAATCAATGATAGTTATGTTTGTGCCCAACATCTAATAGGTAGTGGAAAAGTCAGGATCTTGCTCGTAGAGTTGGGGCCATCCAGAGGTATCATGTATGTGAGAGTGTAGCACCGTGGTTAGTGCGACAATTAGAGGTCGGTTGAGGCAGTCAATGACATGGTTAGTGCTCCATGTCTTATACTTGATGTTGAGATGGAACTGATGCAAGTATGTGGACCACTTCTGATGGTGGTCATTCTGCAATTTTGCTTGTGTCTGCATGAACTGCAGAGGCCTATGATCAGTGTGGACGACTGTCTCCTTCCCGATAATGTAATGCCTCCATTGGTGGCAGGCTTGTACAATGGAGTGTATTTCTTTGTCGTAAGTGGGGTACTTATGTACAGTATCCAATACTGTCTCACTATGATACGCCACAGGATGTCCATGTTGATTAAGAACTGAGCCCACAACATTGTCTAAAGCATTTCTCTCGATCTCAAAAGGCTACTATAGGTCAGGTAATGAGAGCATTGGGGCTAAGCACAATCATTGCTTCAAATCATCGAACACTTTTAGTTGTGACTGGCCCCACACGAATTTTTCCTTGCCACCACCCTTGGTCACTTGCATAAGGGCCCATGCAATGTGGGAGAATCCCAACATGAACCTATGATAGAAATTGGCAAGGCCTAAGAATCTCTAAAGCTCAGTGAGTGTGGTTGGGGTTGGTCAGTCACGAATATCTTGGATCTTGGCTAGATCGACATGCACCCCATGTTCATCAACAATATAACCTAGGTACTGGGCTCTTTTCATGTCGAAGGAGCATTTTTCCAAATTTGTATATAGCTTGTGTTGTCACAGAGTGTGTAAAACTTTTTGAATGTGGTGCAAGTGTTCTGCCCAATTCTTGCTAAAGATGAGGATGTCATCCAAATACACCACCACAAAAGAATTTGTGAAAGGCCACAAGATATCATCCATCATCCTCATGAAATTTGTTGGGGCATTGTCAAGCCAAAGGGCATGACCAACCATTCAAAAAGACCTTTTTTGGACTTGAAGGCAGTCTTCCATACATCGGTTTGCTCTATTGTGACCTAGTGGTAGCCAGACTTTAGATCAATCTTACTAAAGTATTTGCCCCCCTTGAGCTTGTCAAGGAGATCGTCAATTTGGGGAATTGGGTACCGGTTCTTGACTGTAATTTTGTTTAGGGCCCGATAATCAATGCAGACTCGCCAGGACTCATCTTTCTTCTGCACAAGCACGATTGGGCTTCCACAAGGTGACGATATTGGGCGGATGTGCCCCTTTTCGAGCAGATTTTGGATCCAGAGCTTGATTTTCTCATTTTCTGACAAAGGGCGGCGATAGACTGGCCCATTGGGTAGTGGTGCATCGGGGGTCATATCGATTGAGTGCTTGACCTGACAGTGCAGAGGTACCCAAGTGGGTGAGGAGAAGATGTCTTTGTATTATTCCACGACCTTATCCATTTGATTCTGTTGTGTGGAGAGACCTGTCATGGAGGCCATGGATGTGGCTGCAACCTTTCACTCACTTTGAGCATGAATCATGAAGAAGACAAACTTCCCAGTCTGAGATATGACCTTCCTGTATTACTTGGTAGAGATCAAGGAAATGGCGGTAGATGGGACTACCTCTAGTATCCTGTATAATTTCATGTCCAAAGTAATAATAAAACTACGAAGCCTAGACTCATATACAGCATGAGGTTTCCATAAATAAGGTTGGCCCAAAAGAACATCACAAACTTCAAGGGGGGCGACATCACACAATACCTCATCTTTGAAGGGCTTGATACCATAGGCCAGGCGACATTGTTGGTTGACGTGGAGATCGCTCCCTTGGAAGAGCCATCCGATAGTGTATGACTGCAGGTGTGGTGATGTCGGTAGAGCCAACCGCTTGACGACCTCTGCTGAGATGAGGTTCTTTTGGCTACTGCTATCAACGATGAAGTACAATAGAGTACGCTTCACCCAGATCTGTGAATGAAAGAGGTGCTCACCTTCCTCTAGTTCATCGAGTTCGTCGAGCTGGACCTTGGTGGTGGTAGAAACAGTGGCACTGGGCTCTACATCAATGATCTATCTCCCTTTTTTTGGTTCCAACTCAGAGTCGAAGCCTGCATATGATTCAAAGGCTTTCACCTCAACCACCAATGACTGCTTTGAGTGGCATTCAACGATGTTATGCCAGGGGCTCTTATGGAACTCGCATCATTTCCCAATGTCTTTCTTTGTCTTCTCATTATCCTTCTTTGTTTGTGGTTTGGACTGGTTGTCCTGAGACTGTCCATCCTTGCTCTGCCCTTTGTTCTGCGGGTTGGGGCCACCTTTTCCCTGCTTCTACTATGAGGGGTTCGCGGACCTAAATTGTCACGTCTTATGTTTAAGCTTCTTCTTGATTTTGACAACATATCAGTGGACTGTGCCCAAGGATGAAATGTCCAAAAACTCCATTTATGTTTGGATGTATCTATGCAGATCATCGTGATAATTGAGCACCAGATGTCGCTCAGAGTCTTTGATACTCAACTTAGTGCGCAAGGTATGGAAGATATTGGTGAACTCTGGCACTCTTTGGTCCCTTTTCTGTTGCAGTGTGGTCCATCTTGTATATAAGTCATCATAACTTCCAACAGGGTAGTTTTGTTCCTTAATAACATCCCTGAAGGAACCCCAAGTGGGTGAAACTACAAATAATGTAGATCCCTCTTTTTCCTTTTTCTCACAGAAAGTCTCCCACCAATGTTTGACACGAGGGATGACCTTGAGGAGCGCAAATGTAATTTTTTCTCTATCGGAAAAGTTGTGGACAGAAAAATACCCTTCTAGAAGGTTTAACCATTTGTCTACATCATCCGCATCTATTTGACCTTCAAATATATGAATATCAAAATTGATTTGTACCTTGAAGGGGGTGGCACCTCCGCTTGAGGTAGAATCATCTCCCGTTGGCAACCATCGAAGGATTTGCGCAAAGTTATCCATCATCTCGTTCATTTGTCACGAGAGGGCTTCCTCAAGCAACAGTTTAAAGGGATCTCCTGCCCCATCGTCTCTCTTTTATTCCCCCATGGGCGACTGTTGGGTTCGACAAGGTCGATCTTGCAAGGATCAACTAGTTCAAGTCCCAATTGCTTATACCACGACCTCATTAGGGACATGCACAAAGAAACAAATGAAGAGCAAACCGCTCTGATACCACTGATCGGTATTTATGAGTGAAACAAAATGAAACACAAATCTATAACATTAACATCGATATACAGAGAACAATAATAGAGATACAATGGAACTTAACTTCTATTAAATAAGAAATATGTTGAAATTGTAAAATGCAGAATGAAAACAATCTTGCTCGAATGGTGGTAATTAATCCGTGAGAAGAGATGTGGCAGCTAGACATATTTTTCTGAGCACATTACATTGAGACCTCTAGGCCTTTTTAGCATCCAAAAGTAATAAAAAAAACCTAAACGTTCAAAAACCTAATCCTAGGAGATGAAGTGCCAAAAGTCACATGGGCCCCGATGGGGTAAGTTGGTACATCAACTTCCCATGGTCGTAACCTTTGCATACGATCTTCGTTTTAGGCGTTTGATACCTCGTCGAAAAGGTCTATTCGAGAAGTACAACTTTCGTCGAGGGCTCTAACACATCATTATTCTTCCGCTGCCCCCCCAAAAGTCCAAAACAACATTGTTTAGGGCCTCAAAATGGCCCCGAAAGTTTGGGACTCGAAAAACTATAAAAAAACTGCTAAAATGAAAACTGTAACTGCCAAGATGAAAGTTGTATGTGAGCCAACTAGAAGAGGTGGGTGGCCATCGATACCCACTTGGATCAACATAAGTGGTAAAATTTATCATTTTTTACTTATCATTAGATAGTGAGGATAATTATGATTGGTCATTACCTACAAATGTAGGATGACTCATCATTATTATTCAAAGAAAATCTGAAATGACTTGTTGGTGGTTCATAAGGGGGTAGACTTTCACCCCAATCGGATGACTTTAGGTATTGGGTCATTACCATGTTTCCTCACATCTAAGGAAGATAAACTCTTATAAAATCAAAAATAATTTTAGGTCTTACTCCAAGACCATAATATATTTACAAAAAAACAATATTTATGACTACCTTTAATAGGGTCATATGCATTTTAATAACATTCTTAGTCCCATACATAAAACCATATACATAAAAACAAGATATATAACTTAGATTAGAGTGATAACTAGTTGGTTTGATCTTGAACCTAACCCAAGCCTCTCTAACAACATAGCTATAATATATATATATATATATATATAAACTAAAATTAAAAAAAAAAAATTATAATATAAATACCAATAAAGTTTAATCAAAATGGTTGGAAAAAAATATTATTCTTTTAACTTAAAATCAATTTAATATTATATCTACCAAATATCTCTTTACATTTAAAAAAAATTCATTCTATCTTCTAAATGACAAATTGTACCTTCAAAGCAAACAACACTTTATTCTAAATGAGACACAATACCCTAAAGCAATTCACACCTTACTTTAAATAACAAAGTCTATCTCAAAACAAATCCCACTTTAGTAATCCACTTAATAGTGTCATCCTCCATCTTAAAAGTATTAATACAATGAAACCATAAAAAATAGGTTTAAAAAAAGTTTAAAAAAATTATTGATTTATCCGTATTTGTATTATTTACCTTATTAATAAGCTTAATAGTTAAGAATATGTTTTTTTAAATAAAAAATTAAAATTTTAAAAATGGTAAAAATTTATTAATATAGACTTGATAATTAAGAATATATATTTTTAATTTAAAAATAAAAAAATAAAATTAAAAAAACATAAAGTACATACACCTTCATAAAATTTAATAATCAAATCCCTACCCAAGAAATGTGAAACACTTATCATATAACATCTCCCAAAAAAAACCTACCCAAGAAATGTGAAACACTTATCATATAACATCTCCCCAAAAAAAAAAACTTCGAATCAAAAAATATTAATGTATAAAACATTAGTACATATGCCAATGGATAAATATTCATTAATCATATTCATTAATCCACCGCATATGACACGTCAAACCCATTGAAAACTCGTCTAGAACATGGACCGCCTCATCTCTTGAGAGGGTACTTAGCCCCTTCCTACAATTAGTGAATTGTATATATATTCGCGATAACCTCAATCAATGTGATTACATATCCTCTTCGGAAAATATGGCTTGCGAGCTCAAAGAGAAGTGCAGAACCAATTGCTCTGAAAGCCGGGGTGAACTCTCTATGGGCATGGAGGACCTCATAATCTGACCAGGCGGAAGAAGGTAAGTTTTGTGGTTTGTTGGGTTGTCTTGTGTTTGTCTCTTGGGTCAGAATTTTGAGAAGAGATCTATACCTTTCTTTCTTAATAGCAGTAAGCCAGAGGGCTAGATTTAAGGATTATTGAACTAATCCCACGACTCTTAAAGGGTTTGGACTGATACCAACCACTAGAATTACATACAAGACCAGATCTGCATTACCCGCATTCTTTCACATCAATAACTGCATTGAATATTGTTTTTGCAGATGCCCAGATGGGCAGATCTGATAAAGGTCTATAAAGAATCAGGCTCAGACGTATAGATTTGGGTGGCTGTGTTCTGGATCTGTGATCAAACAATAAACCCATTATCAATCAAGAGACCTTAGAATTAGGAGAGATGGCTACTGGAGTGGGAGTTTGGCCAGGGTTTGGGATGTGGGTTTTAATTATGTTGGGCATATTGGGCAGCACACAGAATGCAAATGCGTTCTATCTTCCTGGCAGTTATCCGCACTCATATCCCCAGGGCTCAGATTTATGGGTGAAGGTCAATTCCCTTACCTCAGTTGAGACAGAGCTTCCCTACAGCTATTACAGCCTGCCCTTCTGCAAGCCCTTGGATGGTGTGAAGGACATGGCAGAGAATCTTGGGGAGCTCCTCATGGGGGACAGGATCGAGAGCTCACCATATCGCTTCCGGATGAATAACAATGAATCTGAAATTTTTCTGTGCAACACTACTGTCCTTGGGGCAGAGCAGCTGAAGGTGTTGAAGCACAGGATCGATAATCTTTACCAGGTGAACCTGATGCTCGACAACCTTCCTGCCATTCGGTACACAAAGCAGGACAATTTCAGCCTTCGGTGGACCGGGTTTCCGGTAGGTTTCCGTGTCGATAAAACTCACTATATTTTCAACCACCTGAAATTCACTGTTCTAGTGCACAGGTATGATGGTGACAGTGTTTCTAAGGCCATTGGGGCAGGAGATGGCATTGACACTATGCCGGTCGACAGCAAAGATGGTAGCATGACCCCTGGATTCATGGTTGTGGGGTTTGAGGTTGTTCCTTGTAGTTACCAGCACAATATAGAAGCATCTTCAAATCTTAAAATGTATGGAAAGTATCCTACTGCCATTGACTGCAGTCCTTCTGGGCGAGGACCTTATCAAGCAGTGAAGGAAGGACATCCGATTGCTTTCTCTTATGAAGTTGCGTTTGTGGAGAGTGATATCAAATGGCCATCAAGATGGGATGCTTACTTGAAGATGGAAGGAGCCCGGGTGCACTGGTTTTCAATTCTCAACTCGCTCATGGTCATTTCTTTCCTTGCCGGTATTGTGCTTGTGATCTTCCTTCGAACTGTAAGGCGGGATTTGACCCGTTATGAGGAGCTGGATAAGGAAGCTCAAATGAATGAAGAACTCTCAGGATGGAAGCTTGTTGTGGGTGATGTTTTCCGGCCCCCTGCTCACTCGGAGCTTCTCTGTATTATGGTGGGTGATGGAGTGCAGATATTGGGTATGGCGGTAGTGACTATTTTGTTTGCTGCCTTTGGTTTCATGTCTCCAGCATCTCGAGGAACTCTCATCACTGGCATGCTATTTTTCTACCTTGTTCTTGGGATTGCAGCAGGTTATGTTGCTGTAAGAGTGTGGAGAACCTTGAAAGGGGGGGATCACAGGGGCTGGAAATCAATCTCATGGCGTGTTGCGTGCTTTTTCCCAGGCATTGCTTTCTTGATTCTCACAGTGCTTAACTTCCTTCTGTGGGGAAGTCAAAGCACTGGAGCCATACCAATCTCTTTATTTATCGTTCTTCTGGCCCTGTGGTTTTGTATTTCAGTACCTCTGACTCTTTTGGGTGGGTATTTTGGAGCGAAGGCACCACATATTGAATATCCTGTGCGTACCAATCAGATTCCCAGAGAGATTCCACCCCAGAAGTATCCTTCTTGGATGCTTGTTCTTGGTGCAGGAACACTTCCTTTTGGCACTCTTTTCATTGAGCTCTTCTTCATTATGTCAAGCATCTGGTTGGGCCGGGTTTACTATGTTTTTGGATTTCTCTTTATTGTGTTGATTCTCCTTGTAGTGGTCTGTGCTGAGGTTTCTCTAGTTCTGACTTACATGCACCTGTGTGTGGAAGATTGGAAATGGTGGTGGAAAGCATTCTTTGCGTCTGGCTCTGTGTCAATTTATATTTTTCTCTATTCAATAAACTACCTGGTGTTTTATCTGCGCAGCCTTAGTGGGCCTGTGTCAGCTGCTTTGTACATTGGCTACTCTCTGCTTATGGTCTTTGCCATCATGCTCGCCACAGGGACCATTGGACTCCTTGCATCTTTCTGGTTTGTGCATTACCTGTTCTCTTCTGTTAAACTAGATTGATGGTCAAAGCACAGTAGTGGTCAGTGGTCATCAAGCCAGGGGATTGTCTGAAGTGTATGTAATATGAAATTGTCTTGAAGCCTCTGACATGTCTACAATGGGTTTAGCTGGTTGATGAGACCTGGACTCCCAGTTTTATGATTCTCACGGAAAGGTTCAGAACATGAATGACTTGATATCAATTTTGTAAGACATGATAAGATGATCATTTGAAGCAGTTCCTTACGTATTGCATGTTATTATTTATCTGCTGCTGATCATTCAGACAGCTGCTTAGCAAGGATTTTGGTTATAGGGTTTTGCTCCTATTGGAATTAATTCTTTGTGTGTTTTTTCAATTTTAGTTTTGTTTATGAATCTGGATTCTGGAACATGCATGCCACTTTAAAGTTTTAAACATATTTCAAATGCTCTATTTAATTGGCGTTTTAATGAAGCACAAAAAACTAGTAAAGATTTTACAGGCTTTGCTGCTTCATATGATTGATGTTATCTTGTTTAAATTCATTTACTGGAAATGATTCTGTGAAATAGTGCTTTTAGTGTATTTACATATACGAAGCAAATAACTTATGAGGAATTCCAGTGTTCGATCTGAAATAGCATGATTTCCAATTATTTTAGTGTGCCTTTTGTCTACTTTGTTATGAATAATATTTCAATATGCCAAACAGCTTCCTAAGCAGAAAATTCATGAGAGACATAATGCTTTTCCCAGCGATGTCAATCAATGGATAATATATGATATATTAGCATCTTTGAGATTTTATTGCCTTTGCCCTTGCTACAGGAACGTTGAAATATTTTCTTCGAATTGGAAAAGGTAGGTGTATAGATGACGAAAGTTATGTAATTTACATTTATTTTACTTCAAATCAGTTAACCTTTACAAAGGTAGACGACGAAAGTTACGAAATTTACGTTTATTTTACTTTAAATCAGTTATCCCTTACGAAGGTTTGTTTTGCATAATAGAGTTTTCCAATTTTTATGCCAATATGTGGGTTAGAAAATGCCAAAAACTTCATTGCTATATAAAATGTGTACACATTTTCTTGCTGACATGATAAAGTATGAATGCTTCTATCTGTTGGAAGGATAAATAGGGGCCAATATGTGTAAGACCGAAATTTGTTATTGGGTGCAGCCACCGAGGAGGCATGATCCCAAGCTCTCCCAATTAAGACCTCATGAGAATTGAAATATTGAGACCATGAGTATAACTTTACCGTTGTCACGCAAAACAAAACCTATTTGTCCAGTGCTATGTGCATGTTAGAAATTGCGAAACAAAACATCAGTGAACTTTTAGAATTGAAATATTGAGACCATGAGATGTAATATTCCTGTTTTGTTGTGCAAAACAAAACCTACTTTGCCCAAAGCTATGTGAACTTTGTCAGTGAACTTTAAGGACATGTTAAGAAGCCAACTAACATGCAACTGCACATTATTTCATTGCTGAACTTTGACAATTGCACCCACACAGAAAGTCTCCGGTATGAAAGCCTTTTGAAACACCCTATGCATTGTAATGATTCGGATCCATTCAATTTACCATTTGAATGAGCCACAATCTTATTGTTACCTGCCAATGTTTGTTGATAAATAAGTAGTAGTTCAAACTTCAAAAGGAAGGCTTAGCGGGTATAAAATGTTATAGGTGAACTATCTTGTGATGAAGAACTTGAAGATCTCAATTTGTGGCTTGATTTACAAAAATTAATCTTCACATCCTTCCACTGCACAGACAATCACATTTCTTGCATTTTGTTATACAAGGCATTCCATTGTAAAGGAAGCACAAATCTCGAAAAGTAGTATATGATATTTGATACCATGGGCTCTCATCTCTACCTATGTAGTCTTTCTCTTCTGTTGATAAATTGTTGTTTTTTTGGATGAATGGCAATACATTTTTTATCTGTTTTGTTCCTTCATGTAGAAAAATGAGCTCAAACTGACCAGGATGATTTCGAGGCTATGAACTCTGTGCATGGTATTACCACTAATTGTTAAATAATGCGAGATATTGTCATTCATTCAGTAAGATGAAGTCTAGGAGGTTGTAATCCTGAACGCAATGGTTCCTTCACTTGCTTTAGAATTTTCAGGTCACCGCTTGGTCCACAGTCAAAATTTTCAGAATTTCTGCATTGATTTTGTATTTTCGTATTTCAGTTAATTCTAATTTTATAGGAAGTTGTACATCAATGTGTTCACCATGTGCTAAGTAGTAAAAACATCCTACTCATGCCGTAGCAACGATGGATAGAACTGGATAATGGCATAAATCTTGCATTACTTTGGCAAGACGGAAAACTTTAAGGAATAAATATTATAGTATAAACATTAGGTGCATAATACAAACAATAAAAGAGGAGCACGCGGTAGCCTTGGAAAACAAACCCAATCATCAACCCTTTCCATGATTAGTAGTTTCAATTACCCAGTTTTGTTTCAACGAGGGCAGTTTAAGGAATATGTAAAGGATTCCCCAGCCAGACAAATAGTAGTTTCAATTACCCAGTTTTGTTTCAACGAGGGCAGTTTAAGGAATATGTAAAGGATTCCCCAGCTAGACAAAGACAAGTGCAGACTCAGTCGAATAGACAGTTTTGAACGTTTAGGCATTGATTTACCAAAAGCACTAAAGCCACTTGACAAAACAGTGCTTCATACTTGACTTTTCTTTTTTTTCTTTTTCTTTGGCATATAACAGAAAACGGTAGTAGTAATATTAGGTCTGTTTCCCATAAAAAAGACATATAAATTATTTCATTCAAACTAAAAACCTGAAACTGTCCTCTGTCTTAAACAAAATGTTACAGTAGTATATAATTAGAACCAAGGTTTATGAATATATTCAGGTGTGCCCATCCTGAGTATGGATTCAGGTGTGTGCCTATCCTGGAGTATGGATATAATCCAGATTCCTTGATCTAGGATAATGGTTTTGCATAAAGAAGGATAATGGTTTTGCATAAAGAATTTTGACTTTTATCAAAAACAATAACAATAGAGAGCAAAAACATTTTTTTTTATTATCACAAGAATGGTTACAATTGCATTAAAAAATATAGAGTTTGCAGCGATACTCATCAGCTATACCCATATGGTTGGTTACAAAGGGGGAGAACTTTACCTTTTCTCCATTTTATTCTTCCTCCCATTGGTCTACTTCTCTTTCTCTAAGTTCCTTCAACTTTCCATGTCTCATGAGTGGAGGGGCACTAAAAGAGGGGGTATGCTCCTTTCTTAGTTTGCATGCATGTGGAGTCCTTGTGATATCCATTTCCCCTTTACCGAGTATGTCTTTTCCATGTTTTCCCCTTGTTTATCTTCTCTATCTTCTCCCAGCGTGTTCTCTTCCTTGGCTTTCTCCTTTTCCTCGTAATTGGGAATCTTATTCATTGTTCTCTTCATTGGCCTTCTCCTTTTCCTCATAATTGGGGATCTTATTAATTTCTATTGATTCCTCATCCTCCTTTTCAATGTTTTGATCCTTTAAAATCCCAAAAATAGTTTGTTGTTGAGGTAGGGGCATTGGTTTGATAGGGATGCAGATGGTCTTGCCTTTTCTTGCATTGAATGGCTTGATTTTCTTTCTATTGGGTAGATGGATGTCATTGCTCCTTTTTGTAGGGGTTTAGCAAACTAGCCCTTGTATTAGTGGAGCCCAATATTTTGTAATCTAGAGTTCTATTACCTTATTATTGGACATTGCTCCATGAACTTTTCAAGCATAGACTTTTTTGTGAAGAGAAGGGCCTTCCCCTTAGGGGATGGGGTTGTAACTCTAATTTTGGGGACTTTGTGAGCTTCCTTACAAAGGTTGTCTAATCAAGCTCATTGCTCCTATTTGATGCATGCTATGACCAAGGTTTGGAATTCTGCTACTTCTCAAATGTTTGCTCACTTCCTCCATTTTATGTAGCCATGGTGTTGGCATTGGTTCCTTGAGCTCATGGGATGGTCTTTCTTGCTCTAACAACGTTCACATTGTGGCATATCAACGAGGGTGGGAACCCTAGCTATAGGCAAAGGCCTCAACCTCATTCTTCTAACACACTCCATCCACAACTAACTACACTTCTTACTCTAATCAACATTGTTCAAACACAATTTTACCATGTCTTGTCAACACATAATTACTTTGATTTCTTAGAGCTATCTAATTAATGAATTTTTTGGCACTTGTGATTTTTCTTTTGATCGAGTGTTTTTCGCTCTCTTGTCCTAGTGAACATACTCCCCTTGAGGGGTACGTCCCTCCAATATGGATTCCCAAATTCTTTTATCCACTGAACCATGACAAGAACAAAAGTTCTCTCTAGTGAGATAATCTTTGATCATCAACCCCTAGGGTTGAGAGGTTGACGCAACCTACTTGGGATGAACATTAATCGTCATCTATTGAGGCAGATGCAAAATGGCTAGGTGACCAGTGTCATCACAAGATTTGTGCATGAAAGCAACTTGTTTGTAATCCAATCTTTGATTTTAGATTGCATTCCAAATTAATTCCCTTTGAAAGATGTGAACCCAAATCGACCTCAACAAAAATACTTGCGATGGTAGAAAGAATCTAGAGAGATTGAAATAAATATTCTAGAGATGCTCACCAATTACGTGGAGATAACTCTCATTCCAAAAATGAAGGGGAAGATTTAAAATTCTCACCTAAATTGGGGTAGAAGTCAAAATCTCTATATAATGATCAAAGATTTGATGCTTAAGGCCACATAAACAATGCCTTGCAAGCCAAAAGCAAACACTATTGCACAACACCACCTCTATGTCATCAACTACAAAGAAATCCATATTGAAGAGACCTTTAGCACTAGGGTGAATAAAATCATCCCCTTGCAAGAAGGGCCTCCAAGCATTTGAAATCCAAGAGTGAACATCTACCAACTTCAACAAAAGTTGTTAAAGTGACAAATCAACCCATAAGAGTTGAAATTAATTGAGTTGAAATTAATTTATTTTTTTACCACTTGAGGATTGAGCTTCATTGTTGGGGTGTGTAAAGCCTTTTCCACAAAAAAAGTGACCTTACATTGGAAGGGGTCATGGGTGACTTACAATGTCTTTAAAGGAGGGAGGGTCAACCCCTTCCTAGGAAGAGTCGCGACTAGTGCTTGTCTTTGGATAAGAACTTGTCACTCTATTGTCAATACCAACAATGCCCCCTTAGAGTGGAGAGGGATAGAAAGGCTTTCCCCCTTTAGTGGAAAATAAGACGAGCTCATCAAGGGTAAAGCAATGAATCCCTTCACCTTTAGGGGAGAACAACCCACCAATAGGTAAAATAATGCTTGAAATGGAAAAGGAGAAGATGCTAGAGAACTGACAAAGTGATATTTCAAAGGATCCGTCACTGGAATTGATGAAGAGTTGAGGGAGATAAAGAGATATCTAGGGCTCTATTGCATATGAGATTCACATTTTCATACTCAAATACACCTACCCACCAGGAGGTGCATTTTTTTATTCATGCATGTGTTGCATTCATAAGTGCCTTGCACTATGACGGTATAATACCTCTCAAGAACTGCTCTAATGTGATGGACCACCTTCCTCGAGTCCCCCTCACCCTAGCCTAGTTATGGGACCTATTTTGGATGTTTAGTTCTTCAGTGGGATTCTTACGTGCCTTCTCTTCCCTTGGTCTCTAGCCCTTGGTCGCCAGTTTGTCTCATTTTGACCCTCAAGACCCTCTCTTGGGATGTTTCCTGACTTCATTGGTCTAGTTTGGGGCTCAAACCCCCAATTGGGTCCATGGTCACTTAGGATACCTCATTTTGGGTACATGGTAGCCCAAATCCATTTGGACTTGCTAGTTTTGGAGTTAATTCGAGTCAAACCTCATTAACCCCACTTGACCTCTTAGTGGAAAGTGTACCACGAGTTTCTTGGGGGTCTTGCATCTATGATTTGCAACACATGTAACAGAGTTGTTTTAGGGCCTAAAACCCATTGCATGGTCTTTCCGAAATCGCGACACTTAATCGATGGGTGCAATTCAACTATTCCATATTACTTAGACCCTCCAACAACTAAGATAACATGCACCTACCCCTCCACCTCTCCCACGACCTTGGACTACTTGCACTTTTCATCTTCAACACCTCTACAACGATCTCTTGTGATTAGCTTAGCTCCAACATTCACAAGCTTGTTGACTCATCCTAGGGTGTTTCCATTGGACTAATTCCATTCATACCTTGGACATTTCAACCCTACAACCTCAAGGGAGGTTCTATCACAACTAGGGCAAGAGAGGTATCATCTTCCCTAATGGCACTGAAGGTTTTCCAGGTCCTAATTGTTGATATTATGGTAGCTGTGGGAGGTATTTACCTCCACGTGTAAACCTGACGAGAATAGAATACTCCGGGAAGCAAGAAGAAACCCTAATGAGTTGGCTAATAACGCTAGAAGACATGTCGACTCAAGAAGATAACTTGTATTAGGTTATTAGCCTTCAAGAGAAGAAGTCGACTAGAAGAAATAATATATACTGAACAGACAGATACCCATAATGAGAAGTCGGCCCAGGCAGTTAGCCAGAATTACTATAAATACAGGAGGCCAGTTTTCATTCTGGCAGGCCGTCTCAGAATTGCAGAGCATCACTTGTGTGCACTGCAATCCCCAGTTTTGTGCGCAGGTTTGGAGGAGAGCTTCCATTGCAGCGGTTGCAACTAGCAGATCATGTATGGCTTGAACTATATTTTGGTTAGGGTTTGGACTATATGATTAGCTCTTGTTGGTGCACTATCCTTCGGGAAAGGAGCGCTACCCTTTGTTTGGCTATCTAGCCTAGGGTTTGCTTCCAGAGTTATTCTCTGTCAAGGTTAATGTGCTCGGAGGGTGGCTTCAGCCTATGGTTGGGTAACAATAACAATATTGTCAATAGTAAAATGAGCACATTCATTATATTCTAATAGGTTATGGTCCCACACCTCCTTCATTCAGTCTAACAGCTGGAAGGAAACATAGCTGTAAGGATATTAAGCTCGTTGAAGCACTGTCGCTAGGGTTTCTGGTAGGAGAAGTCACCATAGCACTACCGTTAGGGTCACTAGCAGGTGTAGTGGCAGAAACTCTAATCCTCTCGTTGAGGCACCTTAAGTGAAGGGATTGACCTAATTTCCGGATAGATTAGTGCACCCTAGCCTAGCGCATATCCTGGTACTCTCAGTGAGCCAAGACATCAAGTTTGAATTTTTGGTCAGATCTAGGGTTGACCAAGTCAAAGCAGCCATGACTTACTCTATGAAGTCAGAAAACAAGTTAGATGGATCTTCTAACTTCAGAGCATGGAAGACAAGGATTGACCTCATCCTTGCCAAGAATAAAGTGTTGGATATCGTGAAAGGAAAGATCGTGAAACCAGAGTTTGAAGAAGGAAAAGAGAAGGAACCGCAGAACGTTGCAGTTGTGGAGAAGTTCAAAGACGGTGACATCAATGCTATGAGTATCATAGTGAAATCTATAAAAGACCACTTGATACCCTACATCTCCCATATTGACTCATCAAAGAAGATGTACGATGCCCTAACAAACCTCTTCTCATGTCAGAAACATTGGACAAATAATGAGTCTGAAGAATGAGCTCCGTGACATGAAGATGATAACATCATACTTTGTGAGAATCTCTCAGTTAAGAGATCAACTACAAGTTATTGAAGAAATCATTTCAGAGAAGGAATTAGTAAACATAGTACTCAATGGTCTTCCCAAGATGTGGGATGCATTTGCCGCAAGCATGAACACAAGGAAGGAGTATCCTACATTTGAAGAACTTTGGACTTGTTGCGCTCAAGAAGAATCCAGGATTAGTGCAAAAGAGAAACCCCAAAAGAAGTACGATGATCAAGCCTTCACAATAAGATTCAAAAATTTCAGGAACAAAAGGAAGTTTGGTTCAAAGAGGAAGACAAATCAAGAGAAAGATATTTCAGAAATACAATGCTTCAACTGTCGAAAGTATGGTCACTACAAGAGTCATTGTCCTGAGCTAAAGAAAAGGAAGGAGAAACACGAAGCATCAGTTGTCGAAGAAAAGGAACCTACAAAGAAGACTAGGCAGGATGAAAGAGACTTTTTCTTCTGAAGGTAACAATACTCTTCTTATTTCTTGTACATATCTTGTTTGCATAGTCTCTGTACATATCTTGTATATCTATCTCTTAGAAGATAATATGTTCCAAGAAGAACTATACTTATGGAAGAACAACAAGATGAGGATTGCTATCATTATACAACTCAAATAATACACATGAAAGGATGAAATACATCAAACAAATCATGTGGAAGCTATTACAAGATAAGTCGAAATCAAAATCAATCATGAAGAGACTTAGAAGAAGAAAAGACAGAAAGAAGTCCGCAATCAAGAGGAAATTGGAGAAAGACTTACGACGTTTTGCAAAAGACAATAAGACGGAAGTGTGGACTCTATTAGATGGAGGGAGTTGATTACATGCACTCATACATGAAGCAAGGATTAGGAGGGAGCTAATCCTATGATCCATTGAAGATGATGAAGTATATATCCATGGTAGCAACCATGAAAGGCAGTACGTGTTAAGTTCGACCTTAGAAGAAGTCTTCTTCGAAGAGAAGCCTTAAAGTATCCTTGGTTGTCCATCCATGTCCGTGATCCTATGATGAAAGGAAGAAGTGGAAACTTTAGGAACATGACCCTGGACCCAAGAGCTAAAGAAAAACATGAGAAAGAACATGAAGATTCCAAGCAAGAAAGAGAAGTGGAAACAACCATTCATTATATTAAGAATCACAAGATCACCAACCTGATATGAACTCAATAAAAGCAATCAAGCAAAGAAACTGAAATTTGTGATGAAGAACAATGTATGTATATGAAAGCATTGCAAGATCCAGAACTAGAGGTTCTCCCAGATGGAGGGAGAAGACTATGATGATTACTTGTTCCAATAAATTAAACATACCTAGGTACATGAGTCTTTATATCATCTGCAATATCCATGGGTTGGAGTTCTACATCAGATGAATGCAAAGAATGTTCTCCATATCAATTGAACAAAGAGCATATGAAGAGCAACCTCAAGGCTTTGAGGTATACCAGAAAGAGACCCTTGTATGCAAATGGAAGAAGACAACTTGGTGGAGAACCTCCAATGCACAACAGAAGCGTGATGAAGATTTTCTATAACAGAGATATTGTATCAAGATGATTACTCAGAAGATCAGATCTCATGATGACAGAAGAAGTGCCACATGAATATGTTTCAGTTTTCCAACAATGATCTACTTTATTGATCAGAGCTACATGAATCCTTCAGAGAAGACCAGTGTTCCAGACCGAAGTACATTTGAAATCAAGCATTACATTATCCGTGATGAAGTCCAGAAAGGAGAAAGTGGTTCTCCAATACATATCTCCACAGATGAGCAGATAAGCAGACATTTTGATAAATCTTTTGTTCAAGATGAAAGAGTTTGCAGACTCAAGATGGATCTTGTGGAGACAAATTTCTTATTGAAAAAGGAAGAGATGACTCCCAAGTTGGGAGGGAGCACTGATGTATTATTGATTGATGGATATGATGAGCAGATTCTTTCCAATTCAGAAAGTGGATTGAGATATCTGACGAACAGACATTTTTCAGTTCAGAAAATGGTCGAGATTGCTGATGTACCATAGACAACGACTTCCCATTGTGGTTAACATGGGGAGTGGTCTAGGGCAGTGTCTCTTCTTGAGGGTTACAAAAGAAGACTGGCCCGCCTCGCCGGAAAGTGACTTCCCATTGTGGTTAACATGGGGAGTGGTTTGTTTTGGAGATTGGTGCAGGACACACATTTTCTCTTGTGGTTAACATGGGAAATGGTCCAGACAAACATTCCTTAGGGCGAATTCATTCTCTCCAGGTTGCACTTTGTTTAGTGCTGGAGGAATGGCCCAAGGTGGAAAATGGTCATGGTTCAGCAATCAAGGACAAACATTCCTTAGGGCAGACTCATTCTCTTCAGGTTACACTTTGTTTAGTGTCGGAGGAACGGCCCAGGGTGCGGAATGGTCTAGACTCAGAAATCGGGATAGTTATTCTTCCTTGCCTGAGAAGAATAGTCCAGATAACTCATCATTGATGTTTGACCTTCTGAGGGCAGATGCTCTTCCAAGATCTCACAGGTTTGAGTGGAAGAATGGCCCAGATGATTCAGTTTATATCATAACATTGTTTCTGTGCAGGTTGATATTAGATGATTGTTATGAAGACTGTAAGTCTCTAGACAAAAGATGTATACTACTGTGGTGGATGTGTTCCACTGTTTGTGACTATACGTCACTGATCAAGTGCATGTGTGCTACTTGGTGTGGCAGTGTACCACTGGATTGTAGTTGTGTACTACTATGGATAGACAAAGTTGTGTTCTATTGAATGATATTGTTCTGATTGCCTTGAAGACTATCAACAATATTGGAAATGATTATCAACTAGATGAATGATCAATGGACAGAGATTTTCCAGATGGAAAATGGTCCAGGACATTTATTCTTCTAGGACATATGTTCGGATTAGAACAATGGTTCTTGTGTCACTCTGTGGAGTGAGCATCATGTCTAATTACTCAGATAGAATATGGTTCTGAGAAATGATGCAGTTGATGACACTGATGGTGATGATGGTGCTCATGATCTAGTCATGAGATAATCTATACAACTATGTTGATGCTACCGGGTGAATGGTATGTTTGTGCTCAAGACCATTACCTGTAATACCTCCCTAGCTAGGAGGGAGTGTTGATATTATGGTAGCTGCGGGAGGTATTTACCTCCACGTGTAAACTTGACGAGAATAGAATACTCTGGAAAGCAAGAAGAAACCCTAATAAGTTGGATAATAACCCTAGAAGACACATCGACTCAAGAAGATAACTTGTATTAGGTTATTAGCCTGCAAGAGAGGAAGTCGACCAGAAGAAATAACATATACTGAACAGACAGATACCCATAATGAGAAGTCAGCCCAGGCAGTTAGCCAGAATTACTATAAATACAGGGGGCTAGTCTTCATTCTGACAGGCAGTCTCAGAATTGCAGAGCAACACTTGTGTGCACTGCAGTGCCCAGTTTTGTGCGTAGGTTTGGAGGAGAGCTTACATTGCAGTTGTTGCAGCTAGCAGATCACGTATGGCTTGGACTATCGCTTGGTTAGGGTTTGGACTATCTGATCAGCTCTTGTTGGTGCGCTATCCTTGGGGAAAGGAGAGCTACCCTTTGTTTGGCTATCTAGCCTAGGGTTTGCTTCCGGAGTGATTCTCTATCAAGGTTAAGGTGCTCGGAGGGTGGCTTCGGCCTATGGTTGGGTGACAATAATGATATTGTCAATGGTAAAACGAGCACATCCATTATATTTTAATACTAACAAGTTGCCAACTAGGTATGTCTTTGACCTCAAGTTGGCTCTAAGTTTCAATTGTCAAACAAGGGTTTGTCGTTGTTTAATAACAACAAACTATTCAGTAACTTATTTGTTGTTCTGTTATGGTTACATAGGCCATTAAGGTGCTCTAGCATGTAGTTTTGTCACAAGATGTTAGCACATGCATACCATAAACTATATAACACACCTAGAGATCTTTTAGAGCTGAAATAATGTTGTTCTAAAAACTAGCATACATGAAAATGAACACAGGTATTTTTGGTCAACATGACCTTGGATAAAAAAAACCCTGGGAAAACCAGTTTGAGATGAATGTATATATATGGAGTGCTTCAAGCTTTAAGAACAACAAGAAAGATAAATACAAAGGAACCTGATACTTTGCAAGCTCCTCTCAAGCTTTGTAATGGGTTCCTTGGGATATGCACCCTTAGAAGAGTGTGCCCCCTTTCTCTCTTGTTTGCTTGAAGATGCTCTGTGCCCTTGCTCTTTTCCTTTGCCGTTTGTTGAACCCTTGCACTCAAATTGCCATTTTATTTCCCTCTCAACAACCCACAAACCAGAAGCAAGAACTCTCCACTCCAAATGCTACCTGCTAGCTTGCGCCCTCACTCCAAGAGTGTGCCCTCCCACTAGTAAATACACTCTCACAAAATAAATGAAGCTCCAACCTACCTTGCACCCTCCATGAACATGTGTGCCCAAGCATGTTGCTCCAAACCTTGAATCCTCACTTCTCTACTCTTCACCAAAGTCTCAAGGTAATCAAGTGAACAATTAAGCCTCTCCTTTGCCCTTGCGCTCTCCTTCAGGAAGCATAAGGAAACCTAAAAAATGACTGGATGAGATAATCTCATCTCATCCCTAGTCGATGGTTGAGATCATCTCAAATGAATCTCAACTCAAAACCCACTTTAATTAAGTTTCCAGAGTTTCACTTTATGTCCCTTAATTCACCAACAAAGTGAATTAATTGTCATTTTAGGCTAAAATGACCAAATTTCACTTTTGACATAAATCTCCTAAGTCAAAGTGAAATTAGACATAAGGTACATGGTACAAAGTACTTTGCACATGTGTTTAGAAGCTCACAAACACAAGGGCACCACTTTCCAAGGTACCCAAATCTCAACACTCCCTCTTATCGAGGAAAGTGCCCTTCACCCCCAATCTCATCCCTGCAGTGGACATGGTTGCCTACTGGAAAATACTCAGTGAGTATGGTTGTACCATAATCAATGGAAGTAGTATCTGACACTGATCTGCTCAATCTGTGTGATCTATAGATGGAAGTGTCTCTCCACCTATCCAAAATCACTTAGATCTTGGTATAAAACCAAAGATCTCAACCTTGGTCTCCCACCAAGGATTTCTACCTTCTGACATCTCATCAATGGTCACTACGCTTGGCATCTCACCAAGAGTCACTCTCTTGGCATCTCACCAAGAGTCTCCCCCTCTTGGTATCTCACCAAGAGTTCCTGGATCTCGACATCTCACCAAAATCCTCAACTTGGCCTCTCGCCAAGTAACTTCCACTTGAAGTGGATTCAAAACCTGATCTGCCTGTCTCTGTATCCAAGTGAGGCTCAAGCCTCTATGGTTCCCTGCTACTCCTCCTCATCAATCTTTGATGCTATGAAGCCCCTGCACCAACCCTCTCTCTCGGCATCTCTGAAACTAAAGTTGTCCCGGGTGGACCAATCACCCCTGATGATGGTGTCCATGAAAATTGACGCTGAGCTCCTTCTGAATCACTAATATGAGTCAGTGGGTCCTCCTCAACTTTGTTTCCCCACTTGATGTTGGATGGTGTAACAACAGAAAAAGTAGTTGTGAATGCACACTCTCTCACAAACTGTTCATCGAACTCAAGCTCTTTTGTTGTCGATGTTGAAACATCCTGCAACTTCTTCTTCTTGGGACATTGTCCTGCATACTGACCCATCTCCCTACAAGCGAAGCATCTCACTATGCTCATGTCTCTCTTATGCCCACCACTGCTCTCTCCCTGTGGCGGGGCCCCAAACTTGGGACCTTGTCGACCTTCCCTGTCAGTCTTCTTCTTGCCCTTTGTCCAAAGAGCAAGATCCTCATCACCCTACAATGTCTGATGTTGTCCAGAAGTCTCTGATATAAGTATAGTCTCCTCATGAACGAAATCATCCCACATCCTCTCCCAAGTGGGCATGATATCCCTAACAACAATGCCATGAACAAATGGACCCCATGGTTTGGTGAAGTTGTTTAACGTTGTCATCACCATAGAATCTGGATCCACTACCTCTCCAACGGCTCCAAGCTCGTCTATGATTTGGGTGTATCGTCCAAGGAAAGAAGTAACCGACTCGTCTTGGAGATTATGAATGCCCCTGATTCGATCATACAGAACCATCTATTGGTTCTGGTTAGAGCTCTAGTAAAGATTGCATAGATATGTCCACATCTCAAATGCATAGGCTTTCCTAGTCAAGTGGGGAATGATGTGATCCCTCACTGCATCACACGTCGTCCTCTTTGCCTTGTTTTTCCTCTTCCTGAACTCTGCTAACAAGACGGGAGCAGTAGCAGGGGGAACAATAACAACTGCCTAAACTATATCCCATAGTTCGAGGTCCTCTAAGACAAATACAATCCTTCCTTCTAAGGCGACCAGTTGCTAGCACCAGCTAGCCTATCCTCCACATGCATCTAAGATGTTGACATCATTGCCGAGTGCACTCAAACTAATGCTCCAACTGCAAAGGAACGTTGCCTAACTCCTGTCAACACATGTGTGAAAAGAGGCAAAAAAACATCGAGCTCACTCCTAGCAATATAGGTGTGAAAAGAGGTCGTGAAAAATCAGCCTCACTCCTACCACGTAGGTGTGAAAAGACACTGATGGAAATGTCCACAAACTGCTCTACAACCCTGCAAAAAATTCTGCCAACAAGCTGCCACCAAACTCAATCAATGGTTGTCCACTCTGCCCAAAAGGTATCTAAAACAGTTCAACAAGATGTTGTCCAAAACTCAACAAAAATCAGCCACCAAGCTCTGATACCATGAAGATTTTCCAGGTCCTAACAAGCTGCCAACTAGGTTTGTCTTTGACCTAAAGTTGGCTCTAAGTTTCAACTGTCAAACAAGGGTTTGTTGATGTTTTATAACAAAAAACTGTTGAGTAACTTCTTTGTTGTTCTGTTACGGTTACATAGGCCATTAAGGTGCTCTAGCATGTAGTTTTGTCACAAAATGTTAGCACATGCATACCATAAGCTATATAACACACCGAGATCTTTTAGAGCTGAAATAATGTTGTTCTAAACACTAGCATACATGAAAATGAACACATGTATTTTTGGTCAATATGACCCTAGATAACCCCCCCCCCCCNAATGTATATATATGGAGTGCTTCAAGCTTTAAGAACAAAAAGAAAGATAAATACAAAGGAACCTGATATTTTGCAAGCTCCTCTCAAGCTTTGCAATGTGTTCCTTGGGATATGTGCCCCTAGAAGAGTGTGCCCCCTTTCTCTCGTGTTTGCTTGAAGATGCTATGTGCCTTGCTCTTTCTTTTTGTTGTTTGTTGAAACCTTACACTCAAACTGCCATTTGATTTCCTTCTCAACAACCCACAAACCATAAGCAATAACTCTCCACTCCAAATTCTACCTGCTAGCTTGCACCCTCACTCCAAGAGTGTGCCCTCCCACTAGTAAATACACTCACAAAATAAATGAAGCTCCAACCTACCTTTCACCCTCCATGAACATGTGCGCCCAAGCTTGTTGCTCCAAACCTTGAATCCTCACTTCTCTACTCTTCACCAAAGTCTCAAGGTGATCAAGTGAACAACTAAGCCTCTCATTTGCCCTTGCGCCCTCCTCAAGGAAGCATAAGGAAAACTAAAAAGTGAGTGGATGAGATAATCTCATCTCATCCCTAGTCAATGGTTGAGATCATCTCAAATGAATCTCAACTCAAAACCCACTTTACTTAAGTTTCCATAGTTTCACTTTATGTCCCTTAATTCACCCACAAAGTGAATTAATTGTCATTTTAGGAAAAAATGACCAAATTTCACTTTTGACTTAAATCTCCTAAGTCAAAGTGAAATTAGACATAAGGTACACGGTACAAAGTACTTCCCACATGTGTTTAGAAGTTCACAAACACAAGGGGACCACTTTCCAAGGTACCCAAATCTCAATAGGCACTTGGGCCTTTCTACTCTATATTATCATTGATTTATCCTTTATAGTAGTAGCCCAAGTGATAATTGATTATATAGATATACATATCTGTGTAATGAAGATTGAGACAAATCATGTCCTTTAGGAAATTGGTGTTGCATGTGTAAGATCTTTAGGGACATGAATCATTCTTGGAGACCTATGAAAACCCTCCTCTTCGTCTAAAAGGGCTTCATCAACTACAACAACGAATTCCATGCAGTTCTTTCCATTCTTCTCTTTGCATTTTCAACATTAAGGTTCCAGGTCATTAAAGGAATTGCCAGTTGATTAAACCTAAACAATTCACATTCCTTATCTAATTTTTTGGTGAAACTTACTCTAAACCTAAGAGAAGTACCCTACTAATATGCAACCATGGATTAACATAAACAAGATCTTAAGATCCTAATTAACTTAGTGGCGTTCCCTCTCTTGTCTTGCCCTAAAGTTTTTTTATTTAGACCTAAAATCGAGTGGTGACTCCACTCTCCTATTTCCCCTCTTAGTAGTGTGTGTGTGTGTGTGGAATTCCATCTTTTCACTTACACTATATGTGGTAACACAAACCCGTTTGTTCACTACATTTGTTCCTGAAATTACCTCTTATGGCCTCCTAACCCCCTCTATTGAGTTGATTTTCATTCCCTTGTCAAGAAAGAAAGAGAAGAATCTCTTTATGCCTCAGAATGGGGAGAAATTTCTCAGTCCTATCTCAAGGAATTATTTCTCTTAGGTGAGCCTATCATAGCCCCTTCAAGGAAACCCTTGAACAATGAACACAATCCCTTCCCTTTTGTCTCTTGTATGGTCTATTTTCCCACTCACTAGAGTCTAAGCTAGTCTTGGATGCATCCTCTTGCAACTTCCTAGTCCCTGGACCCCTTGAGCATTGTTGTTTCTACAATGGCTAATCAAATATAACCTCAAACATTGATCCATACAATCCAAGCGTGCATACAACCACATAAGTATTAACCTCAAAACTCTTCAAATGTTGCCCAAAGGAAATATTAACATCCTTCCCCAACCTTCGGTAGGGGCCCCCTCCTCAAACAAGTATGGACACAATGATTCCCTCAAACATGAACCAACTTCGCATGACACTTGCAACTCAACCCCTTAATCAAGTGCACATCCCAACATACCTTCCACAACAAGCACATATTCCAATGATCCATTAGGTACAAGCATACATTCCCACTATCTCACAACCTCCTAGACAAGTGTTATGCTCAACCATGACACCCTCTTAAACCTATTTCCCCCAACAATCTTGGAAAATTTTCATGCAAACAATGTCATGACCTCCTGCTATCACATTACAAGGAGGATGTAACCCAAGTCTAAGTTTCAACATGATTCGAAATGGATCATTATATAATTTGTGATCTATCTTGGCACTTTCTAGGTGGAAAAATTGGCGGAATTGGCTTGCGGGGCCCATTTTAGTGGTAGATCCCAATTTGGAAATTTGGAGTCTAAAACCTTGAAGGGCCATTTTGAGGCATCAAATGACACTTTTTGGGGTAAAAAATTCATGATCATAGCTCCCAGTGCTTCAATGTTGCCTACACATTGAGAGATTTCCAATGGTGCGAAAATCACCTTAATTTAAGTTCGTATGTAGAAGTCATGCCTCTTGTAAGTTGACCTGCCTTGTCGACCACCATGGTACCAAGTGGATGTGACGTTAACCCCCATTACTCACACATGTGGGGCTACTTATGTGTGGAATTTCAAGAAGATTCTACCAAGTCCAAAACCTAACACTAATTGAGGGTTGAGGCATGCAAAAAACCTAACCCTATGTGGCTATTAGGCTGTGTAGAATATTGCTCTGCTAGGAAGAGAGGGGGTTCCATTATTTTAGCATTGTACTTGTTCCATATTTAAGAAGAGCATCTAGGAGTGGTGTTTGAGAGAAAAACAGAGGAGGAGGAAGATTATGTAGCATCCATTTAGGGTATAGTGTCAAAGGAAACTCCATACTGAGTGGCCCTTTCTATGTACCTTCTTTTCATAATTGAAGAAAAGAGATCATAGTATAGGCCTTGCCTTCTCGTTGGTTTTTCTTCCGTATCGGGTTTCCCATGATACATCTTATGTTCATTTTGTTGATGGTGTGTTCATTTTCATATTTAATTTATTTCATAAATTTGAGCATTAAGCTAGTAATAATAAATCAGGGATCCGAGGAAATAAATTGAATAATAAAATATTTTAGAATGTTGCAAGATTTGTTGTGACGAACTATTCTAGTGGAATATCCACGGTACTGTATAGATCATAACAACAACCCTCCCTTCTTTAATCTAGGATTTATTCCCCAACCAAGTATGGGGCGTGTTGGCGAGGCACCACCTACCAACAATAACTTACCCCCTTTTGGAGGATACCCCTGTCAAAACCCACACTTTGGTAGCATAAGAAGATGTGAGATATTAAGACCTTCTTTGATCAAATATTTAGACAACATTTTGCCTCTAGATTGTGCAAATCGACCTCCTCCAAATTTACCAAAATTACCTAAGTTCAATGATGACATTGGGGAAGACCCCTAATGCCACTTGGAGGATTTTGCCATGGCTTGTTCCAAGTTCATTGGAAACAAAAACATCTCAGTTAAACTATTGCCACAATCCCAAATACGCAGTGCCTTTCATTGGTTCCATCGCCTCCCTAAAGGATCAATCTATATTCTTCGTATATTAGTACACTCGTGCATCCAACACTTTGACATGCCTAGACTTGAGGACTTTGGTATGTCCCTCATGGGATTCAAGTAAGAAGACAAAGAAGTGTGTTTAACTTTCATATGTCGATGGTGCAAGGTTTTGAAAGATTGCACATTAGAGATCCCCAAATATACTTTTTATGACATTTTCACATGGGCCCTAAACTAAGAAAATAGAACCAGAATATTTTTTAAGACCCCAAGTCAACATAATATATCATCGACCACCTCCTCCACGTAAAAAATGCATACACCATGGATACTATGGATGAAAGTAAACATAAACAACTTAAAGGGCCAAGTCTTCAACATAAAGGCAATATGAATGTTATGATAGAAATGCCCCCTCTTAAAACTAAGACTTGGAGCATCTTTCACACTAAATAAAATAAACAACATAACCCATATACCTCAACTTTCAGTATGTGGCATGACAAACTTTTTAATAACTTCCTAATTAAATTAGTAAGCAATTGAAGAGTTTTGCATTTAATTATCAATTCAAGGTCATATTGAACTTATGAATTGTCTTGCACTTTATATGCAAGTATAATGTTGTAATTGTCAATGGGTTGTGGTACGTCTAAATGAATGTCACAAGGAAAGATATAAAGATGCTTTATCAATTCACCAAATCAAACCACACCACTTCTTGAAATCAAATTCACACTTGCAGGAATGGAAACACACTTTTGCAGGAAAGTAAATGTCACACTTGGGGGAAAGTAAATTTCACACTTGCAGGAAAGTAGATGTTACACTTGTGGAAAAGTAAATATCACTCTTGCAGGAAAGTAAATCACACTTGCAGAAAAGTAAATATCACTCTTGCAGGAAAGTAAATCACACAAGCATCAGAGGTGACTTGTTCAAGTATTAAAATGATCTCGATTATTGTGACAGATATGTTATGGCTCATCTACCAAGATGCGACAAGCCTCAAGTTGTAGAAATCAAACCACACTATGCTATAAACAAAGGAAACAACTATCCTAAACTACAATCAAAACAATTGTTAACCAGAAAATTGAATGTTGTAATGTAAGTGTAGAGTTGCGGCAACAAGAGTTACAACAAAGTATTAAATAGAAGAATTGTTGGAAATAATTGAAAATAAATAAGAGATGCTACAACTACGCATTAGTTAACTAGAAGACAAAGTTCTGCAATATCAACATGGAGTTTTGACAACGAAAGTTGTAGCAATGGGAAAATATCAAAGTTGCAACAAAGTGTTAAATAGAGGAATTGTTGGAAATAAATAAAAATATATAAAAAATGTTACAACCACTGATTCATTAATCAGGAAAAGATACCCTGCAATGTTATCATTGAGTTACGACAATCGAGAGTTGCAACAATGAAAAACACTAGAGTTACATCAAGATGTTAATAGAGGAATTCTTGGAAATAAACAAAAATATATAGAAGATGTTACAACTACATTTATAAAATACAGAAGATACAAATAGTATCGAGATAAGGAGGAGGCCCTACATACTTAGATGAGATATTGGTCTACGAATACAGTAGGGCGCTTAAATGCTCAACACACCATTACTTGGACAAGAATGGAACATAACTTGTATTAAAGGATCAATATAATTATATTTACTAGATTTTTTGTATTCTTTTTCTCCCTCCCTTGGCTCAGAGAGAGAAGGGGTTTTTATACACTAATTTCTTCCTAAATTAATCAAGGAAATTGATGGACATCCATAAGAATTGGGCTATCTCATCTTGTTACATTGTTTTTTCCAAAAGATGGAAAAAATAGGGCGCATGCTGACTAAATCAGCCATATGGCAAGTGGTGGTTGAGTCATCCATTCCCTTCTGGTACCCGATTTTCCTTGTCATCTTCCTGAAATAGCATGTTGAGAGAATAATTATACCTTGACCAAAAATGCATCATTGTGGATGAAAAAGGTATTAAGATGGAATGGAAATGGGGAAAATGATGTACAAAAAGTATTGGATGGGTGCTACAAAGATGTCAATTTGGGAACTCATCATCTCCCCCCAACCGAAATCATTGCATGTCCCCATGCAACCAAACAATTATTTTGAGTCTAAAAGGATGAGACTCCCTTGGAGGTTGTTGATGTCATCATTGGTTTTCCCTGTCTCAGCAGTAACATCTTCTTCATCATCTTGGTAACCTTCTAGAATTGCAACAAGGCCTTCCCCTAAATCTCTCCCTGTTGGTTCTTATGTGACGACATGGTCCTTCTCTTCTTGGTAGTCTTGCAGGATTGTAGCAAGGCCTTCTCCTAAAGTTCCTCCTATTGGTTCTTGTGTAACAAGAAGGTTCTTTTCTTATGCTGCCATTGTTTCTTTATAAAGTGTCTCCCTTGTTGTTTCTGGTGTACCAACAGGGTGAATTTCCCTTGATTGTTCTTATATGATAGCAGGGGAATTTTCCTTTGTTGGTTCTTATGTGATAACAAATAAACTTTCCTCTATTGGTTCAACATAGTGACTTTCCTCTGTTGGTTCTTATGTGACATCAACGAAATTTTCTTCTTTTGGTTTAGCGGGGTGACTTTTCTATGTTGGTTCTTGTGTGATAGTAGGGGAATTTTCCTTTGTTGGTTCAACATGGTGACTTTCCTCTATGACAGTGGGGTGAGTGTCCTCTGCTAATTTTGCAATAATGGATCTTTCTACCTGGGCAAGGTAGTCTATCCTATTCAAATGCATTTCCTCTCTAAGCTCATCTCCTAATGACTTAAGAGAGGTCTGAATCTTTTTGTTCTTCTTCTCAAGCATCCACTACTTCCTTAAAAGTGATATATACAAAGGTGCAAGCAAATGGGTACCTATTGTTTTAGATTTCTTGATTTTTTCCAACTCTAGGGCAGAATTGGCTTCATTTGTTTTCAGAGTTGTAGTTTCTTCATCGTTTTGATTTTTGTAGCTTTGGGTAGGTATTCTCACGTGCCCTAGGTGTTGGGCATGCAGAAATCGTCGTGGGCATCACATCACACTTTCGGTTTAGTGAAAACCCCCTTGGAATGAAGTTGGGGCTTCGTGGGTTTGGTGATGGGATTTGTGGGTTTGTGTTGGGACTTCACACCCACAAGAAAGTCTAATTTGATGTTGAATTGTTGAGGGGATTATATTATGACCCCTAAGGATTGTATACAAAGGAGAGAGGTCATTGCGACATTTAATTGTGGAGTGATAAGTGTGTGGAGACAATGATAGGTCTAGCATAAGTGAGTCTACACTTGTGCTAGGAGGCTTGGTGATTTCAGCAAAGGGAAATTCTGCAATGGTGGCAAATCTAGCCTAGGAGAGAGAGTGAATCATACGTAAGTGTCTGTTCAATTTTTTGTGCATGTACGTAGGTTATAGTGGGCACGGTCGCATATATACGCGGGTTGCAAGAAGGTGAATCGTGTATGTACACGAGTTGCAAAAAGGTGAATTGTGTATACGCGGGATGCAGTGGGCACAGTCGTGTATGTATGCGGGTTGCGAAAGGGTGAGTCGCGTACAAGGTTTCTGGGTAGGAGCAGATCCATATGGGCTGACATCTGCAGGTATAGGTGATGTCAACAGGCTGTATAGGTAGTCTACAACAGATTTGTGGGCAGAGGGAGTTTCCAGGGATTTTTTGAGGTTTGGTTTTCTAGTTTTGAGAGGACAAGGTTATCCTCGGATTTTGGTGAAATTGTATTGGCTGGGAGGGCTAGTTTTACCCTCAAAATTTCTGAATTTGAGAAAGTTACAGAACACATTTTTTTTTCTCATGTGTGTTGATGATTCATCTCTAATCTTCTTGTTTTTGTTGCATATGTTTTCAGTCAATTCTTTTCAGGGTAAAATTGTTCAGTGATAACATCTAGGGTTCATTGTTAGTTCATTGGGGATCAATTTTCAAATCTGAAAATTAGTCACATCGAGTTGCATGTGAAAATTGACACGTCTTACATGTAAACCTATAGAATTGCAGCAAGGTCCTCTCCTAGGGTTTGTCTTGTTGGTTCTTGTGTAACAACAAGGTTTTCTTCCCTTATCTCTTCATTAGGTGCAGGCCCAACAAATTTTTGACCACCCCATCATATCTTATCCTGCAATTATTTCTTTGTCTTGTTCCTCCCATGTTGGTTCTTTTGTAACATCAGGGGTTTTCCTTTTCTGAGTTGTAGAACTATATCTTTCCCTCTTCTTCTTTCAGGTCATTGCATATGTTGACTTCTTCCTTGTCCTCACTAGTGTTTTTGTTAGGGTTTTGATCCCTCTTACCTCTATGTCGTTCTCATGGTTGCCTTCATCTCGTTGAGGAGTTCTAGCGAAACCCTCGTGGGTTTCTTCATCAGCAGCTGTAGTTCCAGGAGTTGTCGCATTCTCGGCCTCTAGAGTTGTAGCAGCTACGACCTCTAGAGCTGCAGTAGAAAGAGCCTCTAGAATTGTAGTAGCCTCAGCCTATGGAGTTGCATTGACGTTGTCTCGTGAGGGAGTTGCAGCAATTGTGGCTCTTCTAGGAAAGGTTACAGTGACGACTAACGGTCTCGCCACCTTTCTCTATTTCCTTCCCTTCCTGTAGTGCACACTCAACCATACGTTTTATGATCCCATGGTGTGGGAGGGATTCCCTAGGGCAGACAGATTTATGTGCATGTGCGGCCATGGTCTGCAGTGTCCTCTAGAGGAAAAATGACATGTTAATCAGTCTACCATGTCGTCGATGGTCCAATAGGTGAATGTGTTGTAGGTATATAGCCCTGTAGTGTCCCTCATAGGTGATTTATCGTTACACTACCATGACAACTCTTGCCATGGACTCGATAATGAGGTCCTGTTGAATCATGTTCCTTTCTTGACCAGGGATTCTTTTGATTTGAGGAACTATTTGAGGATTTCAGGCTTCAGCCTTCAATGACAATACCATCATTCCCTTGTATAAGGAAGCGCAATCACCTCAGCTATCACCTCTTTTGTCACCTGCACCATGATTCCTGCTACTTCAGTCCTAATTTCTTTGACGTTGATGGAAAATTCGTGTGCCACATTGTCATCATACCCTCGTAGCATGTTTAAGTATTCCATCCAGCCTCCTTACCAGAAAATTTCTTTGATATTCTCATATGCCTCTAGAAAGAGCATCTATGTAGGTTCTTTGTGGTTTAGTGAGCCCCCCATTCTTCCTGCTCAGAGCTCAAGCAAATTGCAACTACAACATGGGATGAACGGTATGGAGGGTAAAGATTTCTAAAATATGGAAGGGAATGATGGTGTGACAGGGTAATGATGTCATGAGTTGGGTGATTATGAGTGTGTGATGGGCATTTAGTGATGCAATTAGGTCATAAATATGTTAATCAATGCCTATTCATTACATAGTTTGGGAGACATACCTTTTAACTTAATATGCATGGTTGTGATGGCTCATACCTTCATCATGACGACATGTTGTCCTTATGGGGAAACTAGGATCCTTGTCAGCATCGAGAGTTGCATTAGCAATCACAGTAGCAGCATCAGTGCTCCTGAATTTTCGCAGTCTCCAAAATTGTGGCAACGTTCCAGAGTTACAACAGTGCTCAGAGTTGCAGCGGTGTTCAGAGTTGCAGCAACAGTGCATGGAGTTGCAACAATATGTAAGAGTTGCAACAATAGATCTCTTGGAGTGGCAGCACATGTTGTCGATAAATGCATTGCAGCATGGTGTCACAGAAGGAATCATCTTTACCCAAATTGGTTGTTTCTACTCTAGCAGTGGAGTTGTAGCGTCATCATTCAGAGTTTCAACAACATGTGTTGCAACATTCTTCTCCCCTGCATATCCTGAAAAAAGACTTTATTAAAAAACTTGATCAAAAGGATCTTGACATAACCATCACAAAAACGTGAAGTGCCCTTCTTTTCTTTTCTTTTTTTAAGCATGTCATGCACCGACATAGGCTAATTCTCACAAAACATGTCCCCATGTATGCCCCTAAGGGTTTTCATATATGGTTCTTTTTTTTTGGGACAAGAACGGGAATGAACTCATTCAGCAAGGGTTCCCCTCTTGTTAACAATATCTAGATCATTTTTTGTCCATCCACTAGTGATCTTCTTCAAAAAGGATTCCTCTGATACGACTCTATGATATAATCGAAGCCCGTGTCCATTTTCCATCAAAGGAGTTCTCTCTTCATAAATGATACAAATTTGATGGCCTCGTTGTCATATACAGTATCAATCTCATAAGGCCCGAGCCATCGAGTGCGAAACTTTCCTCTAAAATTCTTGAATTTGGATTCAAATAGCAAGGTCGAATCTTCAACATCAAATTTCATTTTTTTGATGAACTTGTCATACCACCCAGCTCTTTGATTTTTTATTATTGTTGTGTGGTGTAAGGTAGTCTAGAGAAGTTTGTCCAATTCGTTGATCTAGAGTAGTCTCTACTTCTGAGCTTCAATTAAGTCCATTCCAAGTTGTACAATTGTTCTAAGTGTTTGGATATTTGTTTCAATCGGAAATAGTACTCTCTCTCCATACACTAATTCATATGGGGTTCAATCAGTAGTAGTCCTAATGTTGTTCGGTAGGCCCATAGAGCTTTAGGCAATCTATCAAGCTAGTCCTCGAGGTGTAATATGACAATCTTGGTGATGATGGCATCAATAATTTTGTTTGTCCCTTCTACATGTCCATTGTCTTGCAGGTGATATGTAGTAACCATGTGTTTGATCTTGTATCTTCCCATCAAGTGTTTACTGAGTCTTGAAGTGAATTGAGTCCCTCCATTAGTAATTATTTCCGAAGGTATTCCAAATTTAGTGAAGGTTTCTTCATAAATAAATCCCACTAATGTTTGTTTTGTCACGGTCGGGAATGCCCTAGCTTCCATTCATTTTGTGACATAATACGTGCATAATAGAATGTAGGAGTTATGGTGGGAAGGAGGATTGATTGGCTCTACAAAATCCAAGGCCCATTTATCAAAGGGTTCCAATACCAATTGTGGCTGCAATGACATCTCGTTTGATTGCATCGTTCTTCCCATGCGCTGACAACTATCACACCTTTTTACATATTCCTTGGAGTCCTTGAAGATAGTGGGACAATAGTACCCTTGACGAAATACCTTGTACCCAATCCTCTTGTCTGCAAAATGTCCCCCACATGGACGATCATGGCAAGATTTCTAGATGTCATAGATCTTGTCTTTTCGCACGCATCTTCTGATGATGAGATCTAATCATGCGCAGAAGAGACATTAGTTTATCCATGAGAATCTCCAACTTTGTTTGATAATCTTATGTCGCTCCTTGGGAGATAAATGATGTGGAAGTCTACCTACAACCAAGTAATTATCGATATCTGCAAACTGATGAGAATTAGTAGAAACTTCAAATAGGTGCTCAGCAGAGAAATAATCTTATACATGTGGCTTGTTCACCTTAGACGTAAGTCTTGAAATAAAATCAGCCACTACATTATCCTTCCCCGGTTTATTCAAGATGGTTATATCATATTCCTATAGTAACAATAAACACCTAGTTTCCCTGCCATTAGTGTAAATATTTTATGGCAACATGGTCAGTGTGCAATTATATTGGATATCATGAAATGCCATAACTTATTAATTGCATGTATTACCGCAATAAATTCTTTCTCTATTATTGTATACTTTAGTTCTGAGGGTGAGAGAATTTTGTTGATATAGTAGATTGTGTATGGATCATTTCCTTCTAGTTTTCCTAGAACAACTCCAATGGTGGTGTATGTTGCATCTGTGGAGATATGAAATGGGAGGGATCAATTGGGCCCCCTCAAAATCGGAGCCTCAAACACCTTCGATTTTAGTTCTTCAAGTGCATGTTGGTGACTTTCTATCCACAAGAAATCGGAATTTTTGTTAAGCAAAGAAAACAATGGATGAGCAATTCGTGAGAAATTTTCAATAAAGAGACGTTAGTAACCAACATATCCTAAGAAACTTTATATATCTTTTTGTGAACGTGGAGTCAAGAAGTTTAATATTACCTTGATTTTTGTCGGATGCACTTTGATGCCTTTAGTTGAGATGTGGTGCCCCAATACGATGCCATTAGTTAACATCATTGCACATTTCTCATTGTTGAAGGCAATGTTTGATTCCTTACACCTTATTAGTGTTTTCTCTAAATTTTTCGATGCCTCATAAAATTCATTGCCATCTGTCGTGAAGGTGGTAGGAACATTACATAACCTAAATGGTAGAACACGATAGAAAAATGTCCCCCATGGACAAGTAAACGCTGATTTTTTTTTATCTTCGGGCGTGATCTAGATCTGGTTATACCCGCTGAATCCATCAAGGAAAGAAAAGTATTTCTTCCCTACTAACGTATCCAGGCCCTGGTCAATGAATGGAAGTGGTAAATTATCCTTGTGTCTTGCTTTGTTGAGTTCTCAATAGTCCACACAAATCCTCGATTTTCCATTCTTTTTTGGTACCATGACGGGAGAGGAGACTCATTGGCTATTAGAAATTGGATAGATAAATTTGGTTGCGAGCAATTGTTACACATCAAAATTACTCACTTCGATAGTGTCCCATTATCATTATCGCAAGTGTCACACTTTGTTCTCAAGTGTCGTAAATGTCCCATTTTCGTTTTGCATGTTGCATTGCGAATGACACCATATAGACACTTGAAACTTCCTCTAAGACATGTTAGAAGAGGAAAACACATTATTTGGCAAGATTAGCAAAATATTTTTCCTTGAGAAATGGTCATCTTAATGAACTTTTGCAAGATCAGCACTCCCCTGCTCACATGCAGGGAGTGCTATTGCTCCTTGTCCACCTAGCAGGGAGATCTACAATGCTCTGTTGCTAGTTTTGAGGGAGCGTCAATTGGTTGAGAGAATCATGGGAAGAAATCCCCCTTATCTCTAAGGATAACTAGAAATGATCTGAGTCGGTTTGGCTCGAATCCAAACTTTAGGCTGCATCTAAGGGAGATACCACAACTGATGGAGTCATATCCTCAACTTATTCCAAATATAACTAAGGTGGTTGAGCCTCTCAAAGCCTATAAAAGGAGGCATTCTCATGGTGAAAAGGGAGGAGAATATCAGCAAAAAGTATTCTCATTCTGATCGTGGATCTTTTGAGCAAGGGGTTGGATAAAGAGACCTTAGTAACCAACATATCCTAAGAAACTTTATACATCTTTTTGTGAACGTGGAGTCAAGAAGTTTAATATTACCTTGATTTTTGTCGGATCCACTTGGATGCCTTTAGTTGAGATGTGGTGCCCCAATACGATGCCATTAGTTAACATCATTGCACATTTCTCATTGTTGAAGGCAATGTTTGATTCCTTGCACCTTATTAATGTTTTCTCTAAATTTGTCGATGCCTCATAAAATTCATTGCCATATGTCGTGAAGCTAGTAGGAACATTACATAACCTGAATGGTAGAACACGATCGAAAAATGTCCCCCATGGACAAGTAAACGTTGATTTTTTTTTATCTTCAGGCGTGATCTAGATCTGGTTATACCCACTGAATCCATTGAGGAAAGAAAAGTATTTCTTCCCTACTAACGTATCCAGGCCCTGGTCAATGTATGGAAGTGGTAAATTATCCTTGTGTCTTTCTTTGTTGAGTTCTTGATAGTCCACACAAATCCTCCATTTTCCATTCTTCTTTGGTACCATGACAGGAGAGGAGATTCATTAGCTATTAGAAATTGGATAGATAAATTTGGTTGCGAGCAGGGATGATTTTAGGGGCTAAATTTCGCTCATGGGCTAATTTTCCATGGTTTTTCCCAAAAACATATTTGTCATTCTAGAAATGATTCGCCCAAATTATATAGGATAGAATTATTTTACCTTAAAAATCGTCAAAATTTTATACAAACTATATAAAATCCTTAGAAATTTGAATATTTTTATAAAAATATCGCCAAACATTTAATAGTTGGCATATGAATGATTAGTAAGATTCGCCAAGGTTTCTACATTTCAAAATAATTTTCCATCCTTAAAATCATCCCTGGTTGCGAGCAACTATTACACGTCAAAATTGCTCACTTCGATAATGTCCCATTATCATTATCGCAAGTGTCACACTTTTTTCTCAAGTGTCGTAAATGTCGCATTGCGAATGACACCATATAGACACTTGAAACTTCCTCTAAGACATGTTAGAAGAGGAAAACACATTATTTGGCAAGATTAGCAAAATATTTTTCCTTGAGAAATGGTCATCTTAATGAACTTTTGCAAGATCAGCGCTCCCCTGCTCACATGGAGGGGGGGTTATTGCTCCTTGTCCACCTAGTAGGGAGATCTACAATGCTCTGTTGCCAATTTTGAGGGAGCGTCAATTGGTTGAGAGAATCATGGGAAGAAATCCCCCTTATCTCTAAGGACAACGAGAAATGATTTGAGTTGGTTTGGCTCGAATCAAAACTTTAGGCTGCATCGTAAGGGAGATAACACCATTGATGGAGTCATATCCTCAACTTATTCCAAATATAACTAAGGTGGTTGAGCCTCTCAAAGCCTATAAAAGGAGGCATTCTCATGGTGAAAAGGGAGGAGAATATCAGAAAAAAGTATTCTCAATCTGATCGTGGATCTTTCGAGCAAGGGGTTGGACAAGGACAACTTGGAGATGTTGTTGCAACTGCATCTATAGATTGTAAGTGCCTTCTAATGTTCTCATTAATATAAGCTTGGCCTATTTCCTTCAAGTTTGTGTATGATTGCATAGGTTTGTCTTTTGTTGATAAATTTAGTTTAAACTAATCTTGGTATAATAGGAAGCATGCATTGTTTTTGTTGTCTATTGGATTGTGGATCTTATTAAAGGGCTTGAAGATCAATTTCATCCTGGACTAAGCGAGGACAAGCTTTAGAAAAAGGTACATCATATTTTCTTTCTCTTTTTCCTTTGACTAGTTTAACTACATTTAAAAGAATGTTAGTGTCCAATGTTAACATCTTTCTGTCTTGGTAATAGGGGTCTAGGATCCACGAGGAAATTCATCTGTCCATAGGGGAATTTTCCTACAACATAAATTGGCGACTCCACTGGGGATTGAAGCTTTTAGTTTTGGTTTATTTCCTTAGTTTTATCTTAATATTTTGCTCATATTCAGATCCTACTTGCTGTATATTTTCTCTTTTATACATCTGTTGTGAGTCCTAAAGTTGTGTCACACAGACTGTTGATCAAGCTTCCTAAGTTTTTTATTTTTCTGGGTTGATCCTTTTCTTTCTCATATACATGTGCCCTCTTCCTTTACATCCAAAGCGTTGATTTCCTTATCGGCGCTCCCCTACAATGCTTTAGGGAGCGATGTAGCACTTTGGTGTTGATATAACTAGAGCGTCGATTTTTCTCCATTTTGAAAAATTGTTGACCACCTTTGTGTTGGGTGTAATCTTTTGGGTTTTTTTTCTAGCTGAGGACTTGTTCTTTTAATACTTTTGATCTTTGTTTGGATTTTATAAGTAATTTACTCGTTACGAAATCACCCTTTCTCTTCAAGATTTTGGGTTCATTTTGATACTTTTTCGTTCATCTGATTGGTTGAAGATTATTACAAGGAAAATCAGGGATCTCTTTACTATTTTAATTGGTCTCTGATCTTCATATATTTCCAAGCAAATTTCTCAAGTGTGTTTTGTTGTTTTTGGTGTTCTTTTTGGAATTTTTTTTTTTCTTATCGATTGTTGTGAGAGTGCCTTTTTGTTTGTGTGATTCTTGCTTCCCATTGTCTAAAAGCTGCAATAGTGAAATATTTTTATTGGCATAAGAAGCATTAAACCAAATCAATTCCCATTCATGATCAAACGAAATCATACTTTTTATGATTGGTTTTTGGATACTAGAAACAATTTCTGAATAATTTAGCACTGCAATGGATTCTCGTTGAAAACAATTGCATGAAATGTCTGCATTCTTGTGTGTGGTAGTGAAAGAAAGAAAACTCTTATGCTTCCCATAAATAGAAGTTCATCGAAAGGAACGTTTTCTTATCATTCTTTTACTTCTTTGGAATTCAAGTCGTAACATCATTAGTTTCACTCTCTTTCACCTTTGAGTAAAGAACAACCACTAAAATCAACACTGATTAAAAATCGATCTAGAAACTTTTTCTTTTTAGATTCTTCCACCAAAATTAGAATAGGATTATCACTTTGGATTAGGTTGTGAGTATAACTCTCCAAAGCATTCAAAACAAACTTAGCATCTTGCGATAGCGAGAGTAAATCCAATTTTCATATAAGCATAGTTGGGATCCCCCTCTCACACAGGGGTTATGCACGGGGTCATGTTTGGGAGAGCAATGAAGATTATCGTTCCGAGGTTTAACTGTTCATAGTAGTAAGATCGTATTTTGGGGGTTCTTCTTGAGGTCCAACTGTCTTCATTTGGTCTCGGTTCTTCGTGAATTATGAATTCGTTCGAGGTCCTCTGGAGTTCTACCGGTCCACTTGTTCTCAGTTCTCTTGAAGGATTTTAGACTTGTTATCCCGCCCATACATTCGAACTGTACTGTCGACTGTACCTACCCAGAGGATGAATATGAGTTGGTGTCCTTAGTAGCCATAATCTTTAGGGTCCTCACACAAAGTGATGGTGAAGGGAAATCTTCATTGTACCTAGAATGAACGTTGGTCAAACTCACTCGGGCTCCTTGGAGGATAAATTCACGATTATTGTGTGGAAGCTTGCACCAAGGCATAAGTCCATTAAGTATGTTGCCAACGTAATTGTTCAACCCGCTTATATCCTATCCCCTTCTCAATTTGGTCACGCAATGTTGGATTTCATCACCAACTAGTACGGTAATTGAGAGAAGCTTTTGTTTGCTTATTGGTTCTTCTATATTTTTAGAGTGTGTTGTTTGTTTACTTAATCATTTTTCAATATTGAGGCTATAGATGATAAAGGTCTTCGTAGATCACGTAGGATGCAAGGGTTTCCTCCAGAAGGCTACAAACCCTTACCTCCTAATTCACTTGAAGACATTTACCATGAAGAGATAGAAAATCGCTCAGACGCTGAGAGCGTTGCTACTCCTTTGTTAGAAAAATATGAAAGTGCTTTGGTTACGGTTGAGGATCTTATTCCTCATACTATCCTTGTGTCAAAAGGTCCTATCGAGCCACTCCTTGTTCGATTGGACTCATTCGGTAACGTAATAGAAGAGAAAATTCCTTGTATGTCGTTGAGGCCATACACTGAAATATAAATGGAAGACACACAACGTGATTATGATGAGTACATGATTCTTGTCTGATCTGCTGGCATGGTAAATCCACAACAGAAACTTGTTCATTCCATATGGAGAACTCCATCGGGACGTGATCTTTATGAACATTTCAACTTTAGTTGACAACCTCTTGACCCTCTTGCCTCTGCTGCTGCCGAGGCAGGACCGTCCTATCAGACTATTGACCGTCCCATCGAACAAGTAGTCAATCCTGTTGCTACGTCAACACAAATCCAACATAACGCTAGAGTCACAACTCCTAATCATAGGCAAGATACTTCGACTGTTACTCCCACCACTACACCTTTTCACACTACAACTCCTTATGTTCCATAGAATCTTGTTGGAACACCTATACATCAGAGAATGCAGAACCCTGCCATACACACATAATCAACTGCGGGACAAATCCTGACTAGGGGGGAACCATCATCTAGTGGGCATGTCCCTCTTGGGGGACAACCACCCTTGCACATACCCATCGGGGGACAACCCCCTTTTATTGGTCAAACCCTAGTTGTCACTCAACCTATGGCATGGGGGCAACCCCCTTTTGTTGGAAACCATTCACAATCCTGGGGAGAACCCTAAGGAGGTACGTTTCATCAACCTTACCAAGGAGGGAAATCATACCATAACCCACAAGGAGGAATACCAAATCCCGTTCCTTCTGGATTATATTTTGGAAAACCTTATCCGGGTGTCCCAAATCCCACCTGGGGTCCTCAAGGACAACAATCTTATCCTCCCCAAGGGTCAATTGCTTACCCTCCATAGGGACAAAATGTTTACCCTCCTCAAGGGAAGGCTTTTTATCCCTCACAACCTAATCAACCGACTTATCCTCCCCAAAACCAATTGGGTTTCCCTCCGTTCATGAACGTTCCTCAAGAACAATTGAATCTTGCCTATACCGACCAACAACAACCATATATCAGAGGGCCTACTGTATACAATTATCCACCTCAACCAGTTTATGGCCCCACTAGTGTCCCCATACTGCATCAGTATCACCCTCGGGTTAACCGACAACTACTATTCCTCGCCACACTAGATCTACCAGACTTATCTCGGTTGAAAAATAATCCCATACTATATTTTCCTTTTTGGCCGGTAATTCCCTCTAAATTACCTTCTGAAATCCCTAAATTTGACGGTAAACCTGGCGAAGACCTAAACAACCATGTTATGACATTTCATATATGGTGTTCATCAAACTCATTAATAGATGATTTTATATGGTTGCGTCTTTCCAGCGCACACTCACGGGCTCAACAGCCAAATGGTACATTGAACTTCAATGTGATACCTTTCAAGATTTCAACTCCCTAGCTATGGATTTTCTTATGCATTTTCAATTACCCATCCGTTATGAGACTAGTATAGAACTCTTAAACTCACTTCGTCAAACAAACTCCGTACATATCTCTGATCACATTCATAAGTGGAGATGACGACAAAGGTTGATTRAAGAGACCATTTTTGACCAGTTATTAGTTGAATGGTTTACTAAATATCTTTTACCCCCAATTGCTTGTGACATCGCCATGGGTGGTGTTATCATTGAGGAATAATCCATTGCTCGTGCTCAGTACTTAGATTTGGTTTATTCCCAATTTGGTACGTTGTATGAGTTGATACCAAATGCTCTTCGTAGGTCCACCGATCCATCCAAACCATATTCCATGACTCACACATATGGAGTCATCGGTGTAATCAAAACCCAATCTTCATCATAGTCGATCGGCTTGGTTAATTGCCATGTTTCTGCACCCGTCACCGGTTCAACTTCACTCTCCTCTACCTCCCCCCCTCGACTCAAATCTCTGAGGTGAATGCAGTCCAATCTGCCTCTTCACGACAATCTGGGGGAAAGAAGAAAACGGAAAATAAACCCAAAAAGAATAATAATAATAATGAAAATCCAAAAATGCAAACTCCACTGCCTGCTCCTGAAAAAAAACCACAGCGAAAGGCAAAATTTTCGTGTCTCATTTGTGGTGATGATCATTACACCCGAGATTTCCCTCATCATGAAGAAGTTGCAAAACCTTTCAAAGGGAATTCCCAACTTGTTGTGTTGACACAACCTTTTCCTCAACAACAATCCATGGTTGCTCTAGCCCCTGCCCTTGCGGTAGGGGGCAATCCCAGTCATCCTCCTAGTGAAGAAGCCTCGTTGAGTGCTCATATTTATATGTTCAATGGGATTGATTTAACCACTTGCACCACAACGTATGACACTCCATCTAAACCTGATAAAGAGAAGGTCACTAACGGTACTCCAACAGATCCATCTCCTACCACCGTTAGTCCTCCATCTAGATCAGTTCATATTGAAAACCCCACTTTCGACTCTATTTTACGCCCTCCCAAGAGCATTATTCACAAATCGACTTTTAATCCTAGTTCATGTGCCGCCAAAAACTACAACATTGTTGAATATTTGGATGAAGCATCATGTGCTATGTCTACTCTTTAAGTTCTACAACATTGTCCAATTCAACGTAGAACACTTTTGGCCGCCATCGGTGCAATCGATCATGAGTCGTCAAATAATATCACGTTTAACCTTGATAACTTCAAGTCACAACTTTCTCACCAGCTTGCTTTTCAAACTGATGTAGTTGTTCATAACCAACACATTCATCGCACCATACTGGATGAGGGAGATTCCATTTACATCATGTCATTAGCCTATTGGAAAGGATTAAAATCAGCTGCACTTAATCAATCCCCTACAATGTTACGATGATTCGATGGGAGAAGTTTTTCATCCTCACGGACTCTTACAGTCCTTAGTTGTTCAGTTGGGAGGTAAGACTATCTCTGTTGATGTATAGGTAGTCTATGCCCCCCTTGATTACAACTTGTTGTTAGGAAGAAGTTGGTTTTATTCCATGACTATCGTCGCTTCATCGGTGTTTCGATGTGTAAAATTCCCCTATTAAGGCAAAATTGTCACTATCAACCAGTTAGATTATTGCACCCTCGACGCTCACACTCCCGCCACCAACAATATTCCTTTCTTGGGAGATACTAAGATTACTTATGAAAGTGTCAGTGTAGGTCTTTTAAAATACTCTTCCCTTATGGGTACTTTCCTTCCACCACTTCCTCCCACCTCACAACACATTGCCATGATCAATATGATCTCAATTATGGCATATCAATCTTACGAATCATCTGATCCTTGGGTTGTGCCTAGTCCTTTGGACTTCGAAGCACTAGGTGACGCTATGACACTTAGTCCTACTAAGGCTTCATACGATGCCATCCAATCCGCCTCTCCCTCATTGGACGACTAACATTTGTTGGCATCCAACACTTACTCAGTGCCATATTGGTTGGATTCCTTATCCTCTGCTTTCGACTACATCCTATGGATTTTTCCATCAGACAAATCCATTGTGTAAATGCTTTGTATCGGCGAGGTACCTTGGGATGAAAACCATCATTGTTCATATTTTCTCCCTAGTCTAAATGAAATTGAGAAAGATATACACTCTATATTTTCCCCCTGGTGTTGTTGATTCTCCCCAATCTCTTGTCCTTACCCAGGATACTACTTCCAAGGGGGATTTAGGCAACATCTCTTCTACCATCACTATCGACATTTCGGTTAAAGAATGTATCATGGAAAATGTTCATCTCGGTGCAAATTGTTCACCGGAGGAGGTGGAATCTTACACCGCTTTATTCAAAGAATTTTGCGATGTCTTCACTTGGAGATATGAAGAAATTCCAGGGATAGATCCATCGATCATTATGCATGAGATAAAAACTTACCCAGGTGCTAAACTTGTACAACAGAAACTTTGTCCGGTTCATCCTAAGAAAACTGCGGCCATAAAGGCAGAAGTTGAAAAATTGTTGAAGTTTGGCTTTATCTATCCTGTCCCCTTGACGAAATGGGTTTCTAACATCGTTTTGGTTGCTGAAAAACAAGGAACCATTCATGTCTGTGTCGATTATAGGGATCTCAACAAGGCTTTTCCAAAAGACAATTACCCAACACCCTTTATCAACCAAATCATCGATAATTGTGTTGGCAGCGTTATATTTTCCTTCATGGATGGATTATCAGGGGATAACCAGATCGATATTCTACCAGCTGATCAGCATAAGACAACCTTCATCTGCCCTTGGGGGACATTTTCTTATCGGAAGCTACCTTTTGGCCTTAAAAACGTTGGTGCTACTTTCTAGAGGGCCATACCGTATGCTTTCCACGATATGAAACATACTGTGGAACCTTACCTCGATGATTTACCCACTCATTCGTCTACTCGACAAGACCATATTGGTCATTTACGAGCCATTTTTCTTCGATGTCGGTTCTACCATATCCGTTTGAACCCTCACAAATGCATCTTCATTGTCGAATCATGTCAACTCCTCAGATTCGTCATCTTCAAAGACAGGATTATGGTGGATCCCTTGAAAGTCAAAGCTATTCTCGCTTTATCCCCTCCCAACAATATAACCCAACTACAAAGTTTGCAAGGGAAAGCAAACTTTCTTCATCGTTTTATATGTAATTACGCTGAACTCACGAAAGGATTTATGAGATTGTTGCAGAAATACACTGCTTTGATCTGGGATGACACTACTCGATGCTCTTTTGATGCTCTTAAACATGCATTAACTCATACACCTCTCTTGCATCCTTTGAATTATGCACGAGGCTATATCCTTTATTTGGTTGCCTCTACTTCCACAATTGCTATGGTGTTAGTTCAAGAGGATCCTAACGGTGACGAACATGTGATCCAATATCTAAGCAAGAGTCTATCTGGTCCCGAACTTTGACAGGAGGTCAACAAGTATATCAGGTCTTGCACTGCCTATGTTATTGCCAAATCGACCACTAAGAAACAGGGCTTGTATACCCCTCTTCCTACTCCTGACAGGCCATGGGAATCCATCTCAATGGACTACACGTCGGGCCTCCCATCCACCAAGTAGGGAAATGACTATTTTTGTGGTTGTTGATCGCTTTTATAAGATGGCGATTATGGTTGCCTGCAAGAAGAGCATCACAACATAGGCCACTCGTCCCGAACTTTGACAGGAGGTCAGAAAGTATATCAGGTCCTGCACTGCCTGTGTTATTGCCAAATCGACCACTAAGAAACAGGGCTTGTATACCCTTCTTCCTACTCCTGACGGGCCATGGGAATCCATCTCAATGGACTACACGTCGGGCCTCCCGTCCACCAAGCGGGGAAATGACTGTTTTTGTGGTTGTTGATCACTTTTATAAGATGGCGATTCTGGTTGCCTGCAAGAAGAGCATCACAGCAGAGGCCACTGCCGAGCTCTTCTTTGAACAAGTCTGGGTACAATTTGGAATTCCACAAACCATTGTCTTAGATCGGGACAGTCGATTTCTCAGCACATTCTGGTCGAGCCTCTGGTCACTGTCGAACACCAAGCTCACCAAATCCATGGCCTTCCACTCCCAGACAGATGGCCAAACCGAGGTCGTAAATCGAATAATTGTGCAAATCCTTCACATGTATAATTCCAAGCACCCTCACACATGGGATGAGAGCCTTCCTTATGTCTAGCATAGCTACAACTGAGCCCTGCATAGCTCAACCGACCAAAACCCCTTTCAAGTGGGGTTGGGATTCCAACCATTAGGTCCCATAGATGTTGCACTTCCCCTTGCGGTCACCTCGACTGACTCATCTCCTGCTCCAACTGAAGCTAACAAAGCCACCTGGTTCATTGAGCGGATCCAGCACATCCTCCAACAGGTTTAGGATATCCTACAGAAGTCCAATGACAAGTACAAGCAGCGCCATGATCAACATCGGGTGCCACATAAGTTTCTGGTAGGCGACAAAGTTTGGTTGCACTTGCAGAAAGAACGCCTTACATGACCCCATTAGAAGCTTCGCCTACTCCGTTATGGGTCGTACACCATCATCAAGGTCATGGGGGATAATGATTTTGAGCTCAACATTCCTCTTTTCCTTGGCCTGCACCCAATGTTCAAGGTGGATCTCCTTCACCTTTATTTCCCACCATTATTGGATACCTCAGAAGTAGCAGAACAACTGAGACCAACAGAGCTCAACCTCGACTGCATACAACAGGCATCTAGCGATCAGATTGTGGACACACAATTCAAGGGCACTCGACAACAAAGGATCCAACTTTATCGAGTCGTCAATGCAAGGTAGCTCCTGCACCAAAGCAAGTGGCTCACCCGGGGCCAAATTCAGCAGAAATGTATTCATCTGATGGGGGAAGTCAACGTAATGGAGACCATTTCTTCATAAGGAGGGAGGATTGATCTAGGTGGATATCAGTGGCCACCCACCTTTTCCAACTGTCTCAAAATAGTTTTCTGGCAATTTTGGTAATTTACTGTTTTTAGTAGTTTTTCAGGTATTGAAATTTTCGGAGCCATTTTGAGGCCCTCAACGACGTTTTTTGGGAAAATAGGGAGCAACAACCACTCTCATTCAATGTTTCCCCAAAATGAATTTCCTCGACGATACCTTTCCAACGGGCTATCACGCGCCTAAAACGGAGATCATATGCAAAAGTTATGACCCTGGGAAGTTGATGTACTAACTTACCCAAACAGGGCCCACGTGACTTTTGGCGCTTCATCTCCTAGGGTTAGGTTTTTTGATGTCCAGGGTTTTTGGCATTCCTGTTTATTGTAAAAAGGCCTTCGGAGCCTCATTGTAATGATCTTCTTGCGAATGAGCGCAACTGTCACATCTCTTCTCAAAGATAAGCCGCCATCATTCGAGCAAGCTTGTTTTCCGCTGCATTTTACAGTTTCATCTTATTTCCTTATTGAATAGAAAACCAGTTTTACTATATCTCTATTTTTTTTGTGTTAAAGCACCTGTTAATAATCTGTAGTCATTTTGTTATGCTGATAAAATCCGAATCATAATCACATCAAAAAGAAAATTGGTGCCCACAGAAACGTGTCAATATGACACCATTTTTTAGTTTTACTGTATTTTGATAAATAATAAAATAAAATATCTAAATATGAAA
>JASDQU010099924.1:652989-681006 GCA_032191745.1 Picea mariana
TATATAGTCCAAACATTAGTGCATTCAATGTAATTTCTGAGCATATATATTTTTTCCTAAGTTGAACAACCATTTCTAAAATATTAGATGCCGACTTAGGTCACCCATTATCCTTACCTAGAATTTTAAAGTATATGCAAGTAACAAACATTAGATTAATCCTAGTGTATGTCCATAAATATATATTTTTTAAATATGAGTATGGAAGTAAGAAAATTCTCTACAAAACTTGTTTTTACTTCAAAGTGAAATTCTCAAAGAAAATATGAATTTAGAAGGCTTGAAGTTGAAAAAAAAAAAAAAATTGAAATTTTCTTTGTAAAAACAAGCAAAAGTGTTACCCATTTTCATGTTTTCACCCTACTATTTGATATGCACTAGGGCTTTAAAATATACACCTTTTCTTCCAAGGAAAAAATTGAGTAACTTTATTAGAGGAAAACAAAATTACATGAACAAAATACCACAAGTGGTATTTCCATCGCCCCTGTTGGGTCAAAGTCTGAAGAGACCGAGAGGTCTAAGTCTGGAAAAATGCTAGTTGATTATGATATTAGCGATGATCCAAAAAACCACAATTATGTGAAGCTATTACTATTCTAGGGGATAAAAAGCCTCCCTATCAACATCTATAATAGAGAAATATTAATACCATGTTACAATAGAAACATCGACATAAACCAAAACATTTTCTTTCTCTAGCATTCAAAAAAATTGTCAAGGGTCTTCACAATATGGAAGTTTTTCAATAACTCAACTCATAAATGGTCAGACTCTTAAAGCCAAGATTTGTGAAAATAAAAACAAATGTGTCCCTATTGGGACTCTTTGATCTCCTAAGTGCTTTCTTGCAACTCTAGGTCGTCCTTAGACATCTTATCATCTTTCCTATTATTTTCCCTGTATACATGAGAAAAAGTGATGTGAGTAAAAGAAGATTGCAATTTCTTGATGTCTTGAAGTAGGAGTTGTAATAAGAAGTTTCTTAGCTCAATATCACCTTCCATACATTGGATCATGAGAAGAGAATCCCCTGGGACTTGTATTTGAGAAATTCTCTTTTCTAATAACAAGGATTAGAACCAATTTAAGGGTTGTGAGTTCACTATGGTTGTTTGAAGAATAACCAGTATCGTCTTTGAAGCTGAGGAAGTGATTTTTTGTGAGGTAGATTAAGTCCCACTCTCCTCCCCTTGGTGGAGCTCCTTGGGAGGCTTCATTAAAAAACGCCCATGGAATTTGAGTGTAAATGTTCATATCAAAGCTTCGACCACGATGAGTGATGGAGGAGAATTGGGGAAAGGTTCTTAAGATATTCAACCTTTGGGAAACATATTTGAAGGGTAGAGTGTCCTTGTTCTAAAAAAAAATTGTTTCTTTCTAGCCAAACTCCCTAGGCCAAGGTGAGAGGAGAGGCTTTGTAAGATTTTGTTTCTTTGTCTTTATGACAACTCCTTAGAGCAACTTCAATTAAGTCCCCTTGTCATTGAATTTCAAACTTGTAATTCCTTCAATTTCATTACAAACCTGCTTATTGTATGGGCAGGAGATGATGAGATGAATGTTTGTTTCCATATCAGATTCACATAAGATGCATCTTCCAGGGCCCTCATATCTTCTTCTTTGAAGCAAATTCTAGGTTAAATATATATTATTAAGAAGAAGCCACATCATTTTTTCATCTTTTGCAAGGGATTTGTACTTCCAAATCACTTTACTCCACAAGCACGATGGTCTATCAAAGTCTTTGATGGCCAAATATTTGTATTTGAGTCTGGGTTCATGACCTCCTGAGGGCTTTTTCAACCAAAGGAGTTCATCCTCCTCTTCACTAATGAAATCACTGCACTTTCTAAGATAGTCTATGTAGGATTTGTAAGTCACAACCTATTTCTCATTGAGATCCAAGTCTCTCTAAGAAAGCCATTGATGTTGTCTAGAGTTCAATGCTTGACCTATTCCAATGTGATGAAGGGTGTATAATCCTTTTGATCCAAGATCGTGAATGAGAGGGATGGGAAATTTATGCTTATCTTTACTTCCAATACAAGGGTCAAGACCAAGTTGGTCCTTTTCCCTGTTCACAACCCACCAAATTATCCAATTCCCAAATAAGGGGAAAGCGTCGATGGTGGCTTTCCAAATGATATAATAGTTATGGACTTTTTTATTTGGGAATCAAATCTAGTCTTCAGTGGATAAGGGGGCGAGTTACTTATATTTTATTATTTGTGTGCAAAAAAAAAATTCTTAGATAAGCCTCCAAACGTTCTTGATTTCCAAGGATTTGGAGAAAAGAAACAGATTTTTAAGACCCCATCCCCCGTGGCTCTTAGGGATGGCCAAGTTTCTCTAGGAGACCAATGTCATTCCCTTCTTCTCCCAATTTCCTATCCAGATAAAATGGTAGTAGAGCTGGCAGATTGTATTTAAGATCATTTTTGATATCCACGCAAGAGACATCCAATAAACTGAGATGGCCTCAAGGAATGGTTTTACAAGAACTAGGTGACTATTGCATGAAATCCATCTATTACACCAAGAATAAAAAAAAACAATTATCTTGGCTATGAGTCATTGATAGTCTCCCTTTGAATATAAGTTAGCCTTTAGGTGGAAATACAAATACTTAGATATGACCTCGAAGGAAGAGGTCATGAAAGGGGAAATTTGATTTATGTAGTGCTTCTTAGGATTAGAGAGACCCCACCTAATAACTAGAAACTTGGAAGGATTTATCAACATACCCGTGGCTTTGTAGAATAAGCCTAAAATTTCTTTGAGTTTATCCACCATAGGCTTGGAACCATCACAAAAGATTAGGATGTCATCTACAAAAATTAACTGAGAAACAAAGTGGAAAGTGCAATTAAGATACCTTTGAGAGAGCCATTTACTGAAGCTACCTTGAGTGACCTACTTACAACTTTGTCTATAAGGAGAAGAAGCAAGGGGGAGAGAGGAAATCCCTAACGAATCTTTCGTAATTGACTAATCGTGAATCCAACTCGTTGATTAAAACTATGAAGGCCATATAGCAAGTGCATGCCATTACCCAAGCCACAAAGTGTAAGTTGAACCCAAAATGAATGAGAATGAGTCCAAGGAAGAGTCAACTGGCTCTATTGAAGGCCTTGGGTAGGTCTACTTTCGCTATCAGGGCCTTCAAGTTTTGTTTTTTCATAGTGTATCCCTTCTTGAGAAACACCAAATGCCTCATGAATTTAGCACTCCTCGAGAAAGTCAAACTTATCTTGAGAGACTTATTTAATGAGTGTTTCTTTCAGTCTATGGGAGATAACTTTTGAGATGATCTTATAAATATTATTGTAGAGTGATATTGGGCGAAAGCTCTCAAATCTAGTTGGATTGGCTATCTTTGGAGTTAGTGCAATGAAAGTGGTGTTGAATGCAACTAGGAATTTCCCAAATAGTCATGTGGCTTCCATTACCCTACGGAGATCCTCCTCTATGAAGTCATAGCAACTGAGGGAAATTCAATGGTTAATTTGTCTAGACTTGGGCTCTTGTATTTATGAAAGTTGTGAAGGGTTTTGAGTAAATCCTCTTTTCCCACTTTTGCCATGAGGTATTGATTGTCTTTCGGGTCTACAAATATGGGGAATAAGTTAGATAGTCTTAGAATGGCATCAATGGTGGCTCGATTATCCTCTTTGAATAGAGTTTGGAAATGGGAGACCCCTTCAGAAGCACGTCAATAAAATTATCAGCTCATGACCCATCCCCTCTGTCTATTTTCCAGACTAAGTTGATATCTTTCTTAAAATTTGCAAAATGATGGAAAATTTGTGTATTATCATTTCCATCCTCAAGCCAAATTGCCCTTCTTTTTAGCATCCATTCCTTTTCTTTATCTATAAGAAGTTTTATTCTTTTGTATTCTAGCTGACAAATCTCCATCTTCTATGAATTTGATAGGAATTTGAAGCCTTCCATTGAGATTCTGGAGATAATGGCTTGTTCTACTTCTCGAAGGAGCCTCTCATCTTTTTCCCATTTATCCTTTAACCATTGGATCACAGATTATTTATCCATTCCTAGATTAGAGTGACACTAGATGGTTACAAATTCATTAAGCATATTATTAAAGGGGACCTGAGAATTCTTTAGAATTTGGATGAAGTCTTCATCCTTTATCCATTTTGTGTTTATCTTGAACGGACTAAGGAGTTGTTCCAAAGAAGGAGCCACTTATAGAAAAACCAAGTTGTGGTTAGAGTCCCCTCTTGTTGATACCCATTTCCATATTCTGAGTGATTATTCTAATCTATCTTTTGAAACCAAGAAACTGTTAAACCACTTTGATTCTTTAGCCTCCTCTATTCTTCTATTTGTCCAAGTGGGGGTAAACTTTGTGGGCTCAATGTCAAGTAGGTCGACTTGCTCCACGATTCTAATAAAAAAAATTGAGAGAGCATTTAGTTGGGCCATTGGCTCGAAAACCTCAGAGGTTTCTAGAGTAAAATTTAAATCCTCTCCTAGGATTACCAACCCTTGTCGAATCCATGACCCAAAAAAAATATGCTTCCAATAGTCCTGATGGTCCAAGTAGGGCCCATAGATGTTCAAAGAATTGAGTTATTTTCCCATTTCGAGGGACAAAAGGGAGACAATGGGTTATGAATCAAAGTCCCATGAACAAGAGAGGGAAAAGACACATGTCTTCTAACCTATAACAATCCCTCGTGAATGACCTAAAGCATCCACATAAATTAATTACCATCCTTTGATAATCTTTGAGAGCTCTTGAACAATTTTGTCCTCGTTTTTCATGATCTCTTGAAAAAAATGATAGGGGGATTATGAGCATTAATTAACTTCTTATGGGCTAATTTATTTGAGGGATTGACCAAACCTCTACAGTTCATGGAGAGAAATATCATTTTGAAACTACCTTAGGGGAAGTTTCTCGAAGGGCGTTGAGTAAGGATTGTTGTCTACCATGTTTTACCTCTGAGTTGGCTTGGTTTTGGGAAATGGATAGGTATGAATTCCTACCTCAAAATATTGTCTGGGGGTTTTTTTCTTCTAGATGTCCGAGGCCACCTTCAGTGGATCCATTAAAATCCCTAGTTCCCTTATTGCGAGGTGTAAGGTTACACTTTGAGCCCTCAGAAGAAGGAGAGTCTTATTTGGGTTCCTTCACAAGAAGGTCTATCGGGAGGGGAGGAATGGGGTCAAGGGGTTTATGATTTGTAGCAAGGGTTTATCCCAACCCATCCCAACCCATCCAGGGAGATGAGCGAAGAAGGTTGAGACTTCGACAACCTCGAGAGACTAGAGAGGAAGTCTACATGGATAATTTTGGTCTCATTTTATTATTCAACTTTCCATGAGACAAATTGTAAATTACCAGACGAATCTATAGGAGAACGAGGGGGAGAATGAATCTTACCTAGAACAGATGAGATCTCCTTTTCTAGCTGAGTGGGAATATCATTAGGAGAGTCATGTTGTTCCACGATTGTCCTTTTTGCTGGAATATCTAGTATTGAAGGGTCTTCCACTATGGAGACATTTAAGAAGGTCGAAGGGGATTTTTCTTGTGACGAGGGAGCAATTTCTTTGACAAGAGGAGATGGCTTTCAAACCCATGCCTTTCTGGAGAAATAAATAGCATATTGCATGACCAAGTGGCCATACCCATGACAACTCTCGCATTTGAAGGGAACTCCTTCATAATCAAGAACCTGGTGAAAGAACACGGGTCCTTTTCTAATGATGATGTAATCCACCAGAGCTTTGGTTAGATCAAGACCCACAAGAATTATTGCCAACCCCATATACCCTAATTTCTAGAAAGAATTATCAGCTTCATAGTACAGACCTAGAGTGTTTCCAATTTCTTTGAAAATGTCCCCAGACCAAAGCATCAACAATAGACTTGGCATTCTAATCCAAACAAGGGTGAAATCAATCTGTGTCGAATGTGAATCCAATTCCAAATGCCATTTTTTCAGGAATAGGACCTGAGAGCCCCATTTCCAATAGCTTTGAAGGATTTTATATGCATCTTCGAGAGCTTGGAAGGACCAGCCTAACCATCCTTCGAAATTCTCCTTTTTCAAGTTTTTAAGGGAGGTCGCTCCCATTCTTAGGCTTGGAAATCTTCCAACCAGTGAGGATTTTTCAAAATCTGTTATTTCATTTAACCTCACATATTCCCTTACTAACACATTAACTACCTTGGATTTTTGTTTGATGCATTTCCTCCTTTTAAGAGGGTTACCTTGTCCTCACAATCCTATTCTACTAATTGTAGAGGCTATAGTATCATGGGAGGAGAGACTACTCATTAAGTCATATGTTAGTTTTTCCTCAATGAAACCATACCCTTGATAACCATTAATGTCTCATTTAATGAAGCTCTATCCAAACCCTATCGCCATTAGATCGACGGGGATTTCACCTTCAGTTGAAGCAATGAGGGGATCATTCCTATGTGGTGGGATTAAATTCCCTTCCTTCTCCATGGATATGAATTGATCTCCCTTGTTAAGTTGGTGTCCCATTGCAACCATGCAATGGATTTCCTCATTCGTGCTTTGAAAACTAAGATGAGCCAAGGTGGTTAACACCATCAATTCCAGAGTATGAGATATAAAATCAGAGAGCTAATTACTCAAGATTAAAACTGTCATAATCTCAAAAAGTTCTATTTTGACACATTACCCCTCTTTGGAATCAAGCATAGGAGGAGTGAGTTCAGAGTGACCTTGATGTCCTTTGACTCTTCCCATATCTATTGGTTCCCAAAGGATCCTCTGTATAATCCATGAAGTATTCATCCATGGGCCCATGAGGGAAGGATAGTCTATGAATTCTCTAGAGACCCACGTCCTCTAAACCCTTGGTTATGAGGAAACCCTTGTTGAGTTGAAGCATGATTGTTCCTGTGGTATACACACACACACACACACACACACACACACAGAGACTTGTGTGCATTATCGATAGAAGCACTCTAGTGCTTTCAATATCTAAAATATGCATAAGGGTTTGAAAATATCTAATATGAACCAAAATCTAATATAATCCATTGGTTCATATTAGATATTTTCAAACCCCAATGCATATTTTAAATATTGAAAGCACTAGAGTGCTTCTATCGATAATGCACACCAGCCTACCAAATTTATATATCTAATATACTGCATTGGTTCATATTAGATATTTTCAAACCCCAATGCATATTTTCGATATTGAAAGCACTAGAGCGCTTCTATCGTTAATGCACACCAGTATACCAAATTTTGATACACACAAGGGCTTTAAAAATATATATTACACATCAATGAATATCATATATATTTTAAAGCCTCGGGGTGTAGTTTATATAATGAAATCACTAATGTGTATTACATATGTAAACACATCGGTGTGTATATTACCTTACACACCATAATGTCTTGTAACAATAATGATAACAGTAATCACAGAGGTATAAGGGCGACAAGTGCGGGTGGGGGGGGGGGTTATTTACAAGCCCAAAGGTCAAATAGTCACCAACTATGCTTGGGGTCTTGGAACATTAACCTATAATGAAGTGGAGGCTTATTCTCTCTATGTTGGCATCAACTTGGCCTTCCCAACGAAAAAAATTCTCATTATTTGTGGATATTCTTTGTTTGTTACAAGAGCAATGGTCCACGGGAATGTCACAAGGGTTAATATTTATAAAGGAATTTTGTTTTGTGCCTTAGACATGCTTAGAAACTTTGAAAAAACAACTCTCTACCATATTAAATGAGAACTCAACATGGAGGGAGATAAAAACGCAAAGGTTGGATTAAGATTAAACATGGGCCAAATGTTAATTAATGGTGAATCAAGGTTCCAACACCTTCCTTAATTATTTAAATGATATATATTAATGGAAAGGACAAATGGAGGTGCATCAAGGTCAAGTTGACGCACGCACACTCCATGTCGAGTTATTTCATTCATAACACTTGTGTGTGTGTTGTTGGGTTTATAACGTAGGTTGCAATGGGAAGGTTTCTTGATGTTGAACTCGGATACTGGTGGCTTGGACAGGGAAGCAATCCAACCTTCATTGAAGACTCCCTCAATCAATCGGCACAGCCCTTTGGTATTCGCCTCTAGGTTTCAAGGTACCCCTAGTTCCTTCGTGAGATTTTTAATTTCTCTCTCCCTGTCTCGAATGTGTATTGTTGTGAAGTAAGTCAAGTGAGGTACCTCGTGACATATTTGTGCAGTCTGAGGGAAGGAAATTCTCTTCAAAATTTCCAAAATTCAGATTCCATGTTAGGGGTTTTCTCATCTCTGCCTTCTGGTCATCTTCCCCCCCTTGAAACTCATATTCATAGTGTCCTTGTTTTCCTTTCGGATTCTTGAGGCCCCTTCCTCTTTTTGTATAATGCAATTAGGGACCAAATTCATGAGTTATTAGAGCTTTGAAGGTTTGTATAGTGTAATTGAGGACTTTTGCGGGTTCTCTCCTCTGTTTTTTTTCATACCCTTGTGCATCACTTCCTCGCTAGTCTCAATTTTTGTCCCAAGAGATTTTTTAGCATTTCCCATGTTCGATGTGGTACCATTATAGCTCCCCTTGACTATCAGAGTCATCTTATTTTTTACTCTTAGACTGTCAACTCTAGGCCTAGTCTTACTTTGGACCTTCACTATTCTCCTGTGGGGATCAATTTGGGTTCTTTTCTAAACTACCCTCTGAATTTCAAGATTAGAGAGTGCAACATAGAGGAATTAGAAAATATGGAACCGAATTGGAATGAAGTAAAATTCATCTTGAAGAGGTATGAGGACATTTTTGAGTGCATCAAGAACCAATTTTCAAAATTCATGGGCAGATTCCGTAACACGGAAAATTTGGTTTCAGTCCTATTCAACAAAACTGAGAGTTTAGGCCAAGAAAGGCACAAATATTTTGCTCTAGAATAAACAATGGTTATACTTTTGCAGAGAATGGAAAGAATGGAACAAGAAATCAAGCAATCTCATGAAAGAAAGATAGAAAGACACATGTTTAATGAGTTAGAGCATACTATTGTAATTTTGCTCCAAAGGATGAATATCCTTGAAAAGGAACGCAACTACTTTAGAGCACGAGGAGCCCCTCAAATCTCTAATTCAGGATCCAACAACTGCAACTCAAGGAACTCTCAGGTAGGCTAGTAAGGAGTTAATCAAGAAGGAGAATAAGTTGAACCTATGGATACAGAAGACAATGCATAGAGCCAAGCTGGAATGCAGGATGAGCCAACAAATAATCTAGTAATTTGAATGTTCTTTAAATGCATTTTGATGATGGGTCAATTTATAAGAATTTATGGTAGTTTGGCTACCCAAACATATATGTTTTATCATGTTTTATATGAAAGGAGGCAAATAGATCTGAACTCTGATGATGAAGAGTCATTTTTTGTAAACTTTTGATTATTGTTTGCTCCGGTGCAACCCTTTTATATATACAAATCTTCAGTTTAAAAAAAAAAAAAATAGTAATCATAGAGGTAACAATATCATTGAAGAGAAAGGTGTTTTTGATGTAGTTAGTAGCACCAATGCATTTATTATGGTTATTCACACCAGTGTGTATTTGATCTATAAACTGCCACGGATATTCCATTGGAATAGTTCGTCACAACATATCTTATAATATTCTAAAATCTTAGGTTATGCAATCTAATTTTCCTTAGATCTTAGATTAATTAATTACTAGCTTTGCTTGAATTTATGAAATAACTTAATTACAAAAAAGAAAGAAATGAGCAAAAGAACACACCATCCACACACAAATGAACACAAGATATATCATAGGAAACCCATTATGGGAAAAAACCTAGCTAGAAGGTAAGGCCTATGATCTGCTCTCTTTTCATCAATTATGGAAATGCAAATACAAAGAACGAGGCACTCACTATGGAGTTGTCTTTGCCACTATGACCTGTATGGCTGCTACATAATCTTTTCCTCCTCTATTATGCTCTCAAAATACCACTCCTAGATGTTATACTCAACTATGGAACAAATACAATACTGAATAATGGAACCCCTTCTCCTCCTAACAACCTGATATTTAACATAGCATGATAATTGTCTAGGGTTAGGGTTTTGACTTCCTCAACCCCCAATTAGTGATAAGGTTTGGACATTTTAGAATCTCCCTGAAAGTCCATACATGGCTAGCCCTAAACATTTGAGTAATGGGCGTTGATGTGGCATCCACTTGTACCATGGTGGTCAACAAGGTAGGCCAACTTATAGAAAGCATAACTTTCATATACAAACTTTGATTGAGGCGATTCTCACACCGTTGGAAAGGTATTGGTGTGTAGAATAATTTCACTAGGTTCCAATACTTTTTCAACGGAAAAAATGTCAATTGATGCCTCAAAATGGCTTCAGAAGGTTTCGTACCCCAATTTTCCAAACTCGGACCTGCCGCTAACCTGTCGTTACAATGGCCCTATAAGACGATTCCTCCATTTTTTCCACCCAGAAAGTACCAAGATAGATGACAAATTATATAATGATCCATTCTAGATCAATATTATTCATTTAAATGCATCGATGCATACATATTTATGAACCACACCGTAGAGTTCAAATGAATACAATGCAACAATATGTTTTAGTACTTTGTTTTTCCACGTTACAGGTATGCAAATGCTTCTTATGTTTTTTTACAAAATTTCGATCAATTATCAGAAAATCAAATGTTTTATATTTTGATTATTACATTTGGATATATCCATTCCATTCACGTGTTGTATCATTTAAACAAATATGTCAATTGACTACACCTTTTTTCATTGTAACAATGTAAATCATCCATATATTTAATCACCAATGTAACATTTTATGACACTGGACAGTGCAATACAACAAGAAATTTATTTTATTATATATGAATAATAGACTCTCTATTGTTCAAAATGGGACAACATAAATGTCCAAAATAGTCAAAATGTCAATAAATAAATGTCAAAAGGTAATCCAAACCCTGGCTAATAAAACCTATAGGTAGGAAGAGGGTTTGTCATCCCCATTCTCATTGGACTAGGTCATGTTTAATTATGTGCAATCAGATAACAAGGAGAATAAAGTGGAGAAAATTCTTAGATCATAGGGGTATGGATAAAATGAATAGGCACTGAAGGAAATTGCACTCCTCCCCCAGTCTTTGCTCATTGGGTCTCTTCCTCACTATGCAAAGGAACCACCAGGCTTAAGGGGGGTTCCAACTCCAAAAATATCACAACATTTAGTGGTTACCTCCAATCCCACATTGATATCTAGAGATCACCTTATGTCCACCAAATAATGGGTATATGATCCTTGTATAAGGGAGGTGGATGGACAATTAAGCTTACATGAGGTATTGTCTTTAGTTATTGCCTTGGGAAGAAAGTCCATACTAAAATTAGTACAAAAAAAGGTACAATGTGAAATGATAATGAATCATGGAGGCCCTTAGAGTAGGGAAGGCCTTGGGAAAGGGTGAGAGATGCTAATCCTCTCGATTAGTGTAAGAGGGTTGGGATACCCTCATAAAAAGATAGCCCTAAAGCTCCTCTACAAATTTCAAAAGCTAGATATTGTATTGATTCAATAAACTATGTTAGATGTTAAATGTTTCAAATGTATTCTTGCTTCATTTTAAAACAATTGACATTTTTTAGAATTAGGCTAAAAATGGTAAATCAAGGGAGATTATATCTAGATGGAAACCTTTTATCCAATTGATTAACCATTCTTTGATCCATGTCAACATTTGAACATTTTTAAACTATTTGGAATCAACTAAAAATATTTCTATAATCAACATACATGGACCTTATAGTGACAAGATGTAATACCCCTTGGTCAAATCCTAATTGTAAATATACATATAGGCTAGTGAGCCAGGATATTTTGCGCTAGAGTGTCATTGTAAATCTGTTTTGAAGTCAGAGTGCCTATGTGGTTATGAGGTTGGAGAGCTAGAATGCTAAAAGGCAACGAGCCTATCATTGTAATATGTAATCACACCCGAATATTAATAAAAATACATCATTGTTGCAGACAAACCAAACAAAAGAGTACAGTGGGATAAAACTCCACTAGGGGAAAGGGGGCTAAGCTAATGGGGCTTACGCTAAGGAAATATTATAATAATATTCCTAAAGTTTATTTTATGGGATATTTTCATATCTATCCTAAGTTCCTAAGTGAGAGGAACATATCACCATGTGGGACCCATGTAGTTCCCAACATGACAAGTGTCAAGTTGGGAGCATGCATATAAAAAGCAAGAACTTACTGGGCTCTGAGGCTTTTTGTCCAACTTGTTGTTGAAGCCCTGGAAGGGAGGTGGGGTAGCTGAAGGACTGTTGATCAGAGAAGGGGCACACTTTCTGGGGTGGGACATGCTGTGGGAAATGAGAGGTTGTAGGCTAGTTACAGTAGTTGGCACCATGACCTGAATGTTATTCTAGTCTAGGAAGCCTTCCCCAATGGAATTTCTAGCCCCATCTTGGAGGTGACCTATTGTTGAGAGTTTATGAGCAGCAGAGTCTATGGATGGGAGGAACATCTAAGGTCTACACGCAGTTGGTGATTTATTTACAAAGGTAAGAGCCTTCTCTGTGTTTGTTTTAATTACTGTGTGATTATTTATTATATTTTTGTTATGGGATTTTACTGTTTAATTATGCTTAAGTTTATATATTGTTAGGACTGTATAGAATTGCATAATTGTAATCATAAGCATATCACTTTTATCAATTAAATTGGTATTAGAGGCAGGAATCTTTGTGTGGCATTGCCCAGCTTGGGTTGGGGATGCTATAATGTGGTATCAGAGCTCAAGGTTCAACGCACCGAGGTTGCATGGGCAAAAGATAGAGCATAGAAGTGAAATTTGCAGATTATGCCTGCCAATTGTTTGACATAATGTAAAAAAAAAAAGGATATCTACAAATTGTTTGACAAAATTACTGTAGCATAATTGGGGAAGAAATTCGCAGGGAAATTTGAAGAATTGAGCCCATGAGTGAAAATTCGAAAATTTTAATCTCTATTTGGGTATTTTTAGGCCTGTAGAGAGTCGAATTTCAAAGTTGTAGAGCGCTCATGGCGAAATTGAGCAAAAATGGGGTGAAATGGGCAAAAGCCCTAATTTCTACAGTGAAATCTATGGAAAATTCGACGGGAAAAGATTGAAAATCGTGTGCAAAGGTCAGATTGGTGCTTATAGGGCTAAAATTGACCATAAAGAGCTTAGCTCTAGAGCTCCAATGGCAGTCTGTGCAAAATTATGAAATTACGCATTTTTGGGCAGTTTTGAAAATTCAAAAATTTTGGAAAGTTTGAAAAAAAAATTGGGTATTTTTCCCTACGGTGATGTCAGAATGATGTGGGAGCCACGTCTTAGTTGACGTCTCAAAAGGGTGACATGTATTTTCATGGTGATAGGTACACAATGGCAGCAATAGAAGATGTGGTGGGTCGCAGGTGAGGTGGAGCCGCGGTGGCAGGCGCCTGCTGGCCTACAGAACCTTGACTCCAGACCCGCGAAACCATAATGCGAGGGTCCCTGGTGGTTTTGGAAACCATCGCGAGGGGTCCCTGTTGTTTTTTGAAACCACCAATGAAGGGGTTGCATAGCACCAAGATGTTGATACGTCGTCGGGTGAGAAACCAACGGTTTCCACCGCGGACCCTCCCCCCTTTGTTAATGCTCGATAGGTTGGGGGGTCTGCGATGCAATGGCGTCATTGATCATCGTCGACTCCTTACGATCATCCATCGTTGGATTAAACATGTGAGAAAATTTGTGCAATGCGGAGAATGGGCACGGGATGGGGCCCACCCATTCTGACGACCCATTGAACAAATGCCATGTAGGCAACAACAGGCTGTGGGGCCCAAAAATTACAGTAATGGGTGCCAACTAAGGTTAAGAAAGGGAAAATGAAGTGAGGGAAGAAGGTGGAGGCTAATGGGAAAGGCCAGGTGGGAAAGGAGATGATGGTATCATTTCATGGATGCCATGTGGACCAGGATGCGATGTCAGCATACCAGTCAGTAGAATTTAAATAAATTTCTTAGAAAATAATAAAAAATTGCTCAAAAAATTGGTATTTTTCAAGTGTTTAAATTGCAGGCCATTTTCAGAGGCCTAAACAACATTATTAGAAATCAAATTTTTACAAAGTTACTTTTTGCATCTAAAATAATAGAGCTTGAGCGATCTTTCTAACGAGATAAAGTGTTCGTTAAACAGAGCTTGTATGAGGGAGTTACAGGCCAAACAATGCAAGGTAATTTTTGGGCATTGGTTCACTTTGGAGGCCATAACTTCCTACTCAGGAATTAGATTGGGGCACAAGAGTAGTATAGGGAAAGATCTCGAGCCATAGAAAACATTCATGGAGCCAGATTCAGAATCTAGGCATTTAAAAGTGCAGAGGAGAGGGTAAAAGGAACATGTATCATTTTGTGCTAAAAAGAGTAAATTAACCACAACTTCAGCAAGTTGTAACTAGCAACCTGGAGCTCAGAAGAAGGTGAAACTTGGTCAGATTGTCCAAAATAAGATCATGAAGGAACCTAGTTGAGCTCCTATCAAAACTCCAAAGGAGCTAGTGTAAAGAATGCAAGGACATAGCTAAAAGTGCACCTGGTTGAAATGTGTGCAAAAGGAGAAAATGGGTAATGATTAAATGGCCATAACTTTCTGCTTAAGACTCATAGTTGAGAAAGAAAGTAATCATTGGAAAGGTCTTGGACAAAGGAGTCTATATAATCAACCAGAAATGTGATTTGAACTGCAAAATTCACAAGAAAGAAGAAATAGTATTACTAGTGTATTTAAAAGGCAGAATGGTGCATAAATTAATAGATTTTCTAAATTATTGTGGTCTAACAAATCTTATTGCATGCACATTTTGAAAAGTTAGGGGAAAATAGAACAGAATAGGATCAACATAGGGACCAGAGTCATGGAAGAGGCACAAAGGACTTACAACCATGAGGATGAAGTCAGGGGGTTGTGTGTGAGCATGGGTAATGTAGGGACATAATCCAATGGGTATGGAGAAGGCAAGGAAGAAAGTATGAATTTGGTGGAGACTACAAAGAGATGTCCATAATTATAAAGTTGATAATGAAAGGCTTATGAAATCCAAGGAGCAGTAAGATGGCTTCAACATCAAGTTGTTGCATAGCTTGGACAGAATAGAGAAGAAAATGGACAAGGAGACAAAATCAAGCAAGTCAAGAAGTCATAGGTCTCATGCCAAAAGAGGAGAATAATAAGGAGTTGGTAGACACCATCATCACTGACCAAGACACTCAATTAGAAGAGCACACAGTAGTCCAATCTTGTCTCCCTTCATAATTCATAAGAGGAGGTTGAGGGTAGATGAACTACAAGAAGAAATGAATAAGATCAAACCTCCTACCTTTGATGGTGAGCAAAAGAAAGATGAGGATGCAGAGACTTGGATATTGGGAATGAGGAAGTACTTTCAATTACATAATTACTTCTCATGGGTAGAAGAAAGAATTCCCATCTACCAGCTCAAGGGAAAAGCATCAATGTGGTGGGACCAGTTTGTAGAAGTGCAACACATTGATGAGAAGAAGGTTACTTGGAGGGAGTTCAAAAGGTATTTTCAAAATAAGTACTTGACCAAGCGTTATTATGATACGAAAATGAAGGAGTTCTTTGAAATCAAGCTTGGGAGTATGACCATGGATGAGTATGAAAGGAGATTCTTAGAGCTACTAAAATATGTTGACTTCATCAAGGATGAACATGTCAAGATTCAAAGGTATCTGAGTGGGCTGCCATCAATTTTTAGTGATAAGATATAGTATGATGATCCCAAGACATTGGAGGAAACCATAAGAAGAGATAAATGTCTCTATGGTTAACATAGAAAAAGACCAACTTTCCAAAAGGATTGGGAAGACGAGAAGAAAGGCAAGATGGAACAAAGGAAGAAGGGGACCAGGCCACCATTCTTCAGAAACAATTCTCAGGGAAAACTAACTTCCAATGAGTCCAAAATGACATAAACAATGGGGAAAAGACCAAGGCAAGCACCTATTAAATGTTGGGGTTGTGAAGGAGAGAATATGTACAGAGATTGCCCTCACAAAGGTGAAAAAGTGAGAACTATTCACAATGTACAACACATTGATACAGTGGAGAACATGGGTAGAAACGTGTTGAGGATATACACACCCCTGGATAACAAGCAAGCTAAGTTCTAGTATCATATGATTGAAGTGGAAGGTAAGATCAATGACCATCCCATTGTTATTTTAATTGATTTTGGAGCTAGGCATAGTTATCTAGATCCTAAGATGGTGGAAATATTTCATTTGCCAAGAAGCAAGCTTGGGAAATCTTGGTTAGTGCAGCTAGCTACATGAGCTAAAAGAAGAATTAATGAGATGGTTAAAGAATGTCGAATGGACATCAAGGGAACATGCACAAGGGAATATTTGAATATCATACCATTGGGCTCATATGATTGCCTAATTGGTGTGGATTGGTTGGACAAGCATCATGTTGTCCTAGATTGTTACAACAAGGAATTTACTTGCTTGGATGAGAAAGGGAACTTGATAACAATTCAGGGTATTCCAAGGGCAATAACTATTAGAGAAGTTCCAACTTTACAGGTGAAGAAAAGCTTCAGGAAAGGATGCCAAATATTTGCAGCACATATGGAAGAGACACCCAAGGATAAAGTGCCAAGCATTGAAGACTATGTAGTCTTTAAATACTTTGAGGATGTGTTTGGAGAGATATTGGGGTTGTTACCCAAGAAAGATATTGATTTCTCTATTAATTTGATGCATAGAGAAACCCCAGTGTCCAAGACTCCTTATACGATGAGTACACCAGAGTTGAAGGAGTTGTAAATGCAGCTCGAGGATTTGTTGAAGAAGGGGTTTATACGCCAAAGTATGTCTCCTTGGGGTGCCCCAATATTATTTGTTAAAAAGAAGGATGGTACCTTGAGGCTTTGCATTGACTTCGGGCAGTTGAATAAGGTGATTGTGAAGAACAGGTATCCTTTGCCAAGGATAGATGATCTTTTTGATCAAGTGAAGGATGAACAAATATTCTCCAAGATTGACCTCTAATCAGACTATCATTAGGTGAGAATTAAAGAAGAAGATATCAACAAGACAACCTATAGAATGAGGTATGGCCATTATGAGTTCACAGTGGTGCCATTTGGGTTGTCAAATGCATCAATTGTCTTTATGTGTTTGATGAATGGTATTTTAATAAATTACTTGGATAAGTTTGTCATTTTCTTCTTGGATGACATTCTTATATACTCTAAGTTTGAAGAAGAGCACAAACAACACTTGAGGATGGTGTTACAAGTATCGACAGAGCATCAATTGTATGCAAAGTTGAGCAAGTGCTCGTTCTATCAGAGGCAAATACATTATTTGGGCCATATCATTTATAGGAAAGGATGACAGTGGATCCTAAGAAGATAAAATCCATTGAGGGATGGCCAGTACCAAGGAATGTAGTAGAGGTGAGATCATTCATGGGACTAGTTGAATATTATAGAAGATTTATCAAGGGCTTCTCAAAGATTGCACACCCAATCACATCATTGCAAAAGAAGGGTGTGAGATTTGAATGGACCTTCGATTGTGAAAGAATCTTTCAACACTTGAGGAGCTTATTGACAACTGTACCAATATTAAATATTGTTGATCCCAATGAATATTTTGTTGTGTAATGATGCATCCAAAGAAGGACTCAGGGGAGTCCTTAGTAAAAATGGGCATTTGATATGTTGAGTCTGGGAAGCTGAAAGAGCATGAGAGAAACTATGCTACTCATGATCTAGAATTGGCAGCCATAGTGCATGCCTTGAAGATGTAGAGGCATTATCTCGTGGGGAGAAGATTTGAATTGAGGACAAACAATAGTGGCCTGAAATATTTGTTTGGACAACCAACTTTAAATGTTAGACAAAGTAGGTGAATGGAATTCATTAGTGAATATGACTTTGATATCAAGTATATCAAAGAAAAAGAGAACAAGATGGTTGATGCACTCAACATGAGAGTCCATGAGATGCATGATACAACCATTAGCATGTATAAATCTGATTTGAGGGAAAAAATTATGGAAGTTGCCAAATCAGATCAACAATACATGGAAACCCAGGAAAAATTACGGCGAGGTAATTTGCAACAGAAAATTTAAGACTATGAGTTAGGGGAGGATGGAATCCTTGTGTACAAGGGAAGAGTTTATGTGCCTAATTTTTAGGAGCTGAAAAATTTGGTGTTGAAAGAGATCCATAATGTGACTTATGTGGGGCACCCGGGCTACCAAAAGATAATTGCAGATATAAAGAGACAATATTTTTTGTCTGACATGAAGAAGGAGGTGGTTGACTACATTGTTATATGTCTAGAATGTCTAGAATGTGAGGATGTACATGATGGATAAACCATCCCAATGAGTTGGGACAACCCAACAGACAAAGCAATGGTTGGGCCAAAGTTACTCAGGGAAACGGAAGAACAAATAGTGAAGATAAAGCAAAATTTAAAGGTTACCCAAGACAGGCAGAAAACCTATGCAGATAAGGGCAGAACTCACAAAGAGTTTAAAGTGGGTGACCATGTGTTCTTAAAAGTGAAGGCCAAGAGAAGTTCCTTGAAGTTGGGGAACTGTGAAAAGCTGGCAACGAGATATTGTGGGCCCTTTGAAATCCTAGAAATGATTGGTCATGTTGCATACATGCTTGCACTACCTGCATCCATGTGTCTTTTCTTAAAAAGTAGGTACCTGATGTTAATCATGTAATTGATAGGAATGTGATTCAGGTGGAGCAAGACAGAGAATTCCAAGTACATTCGGTGTGCAAATTGGATCAGAAGGTCGATTTGCTCTGAAATCGAGCAATAGGGTTGGTAAAGGTCAAATGGACCTGTTATAGTCCTGAGGATGCAACTTGGGAGCGTAAAGATGCTATGCGAAAGGAGTACCCGCATCTTTTTGAATATTTTTGAATATTTTGATTGTACATGTGTATATAATGCACCGAGGACAATGCATAACTAAGGGGGAGGGGAACGTAATACCCCTAGGTCGAACCCCAATTGTAAATATACATACAGGATGGTGAGCCAGGATATTTTGGGCCAGAATGCCATTGTAAATATGTTTTTAGGCCAAAGTGTATGTGTGGTTATTAGGCTAGAGAGCCATAATGCTAAAAGGACAGCGAGCTTATCATTGTAATATGTAATCACACCTATATATTAATAAAAATACATCACTATTGAAGACCAACCAGACAAAAGAGTATGGTGGGCTAAAACTCCACTAAAGTGAAAGGGGGCTAAGGGTCTAAGAATAAGGGCTAAACCAAGGGGGATTAAGATAAGGAAATATTATAATAATATTTCCTAAAGTCTAGTTTATGAGATATATTAATATCTATCATAAGTGCCTAAGTGGGAGGAACGTATCACCATGTGGGTCCCATGTAGTTTCCAACATGACAAGTGTCAAGTTGGGAACATGCATATAAAAAGTAATAACTTAGTACATTTTTCATTCATTCACTCATCATTCTCACTTTTGACTCTTGCCATTTGTACCCTCCTTGTCATTCCAATTTGTACTTGTACTTGGGAGCTTGGGAAACAGTTTGTAACCAGTAAGCCTAGGTATTGTGAGTTGAAGAAGCAGGTTGTCGAGCCTATGTGGAAACCCAATTATCTCTCCAAATACATCCTCAAAGTATTTCAAGACTACATAGTCTTCAATTCTTGGTACTTTATCCTTGGGTGTCCCTTCCATATGTGTTGCAAATATTTGGCATCCTTTCCTGAAGCTTTTCTTCAGCTGCAAGGCTGGAACTTCTCTAATAGTCACCACCCTTGGAATACCCTTGGAAGAATTAATGAGATGGTTAAATAATGTCCAATGGACATGAAGGGACTATGTACAAGGGAAGATTTGAATATCATACCATTATGCTTATATGATTGCTTGATTTGTATGGATTGGTTGGACAAGCATCATGTTATCCTAGATGGTTACAACAAGGCATTTACTTGCTTGTATGAGGAAGGGAACCTGAGAACAGTTCAGGGTATTCCAAGGGAAGTAACTGTTAGAGAAGTTTCATCCTTGCAGTTGAAGAAAAACTTCCGGAAAGGATACTAAATATTTGCATCACATATGGAAGAGAAACCCAAGGATAAAGTGCCAAGCGTTGAAGACTATGTAGTCTTGAAAGAGTTTAAGGATGTATTTCGAGAGATATTGGGGTTGCCACCCAAGAGAGATATTGATTTCTCTATCAATTTTATGCATAGAGCAAATCTAGTGTCTAAGACTCCTTATAGGATGAGTACATCAGAGTTGAAGGAGTTGCAAATGAGGAGGAAAATGAGAATCCGAGGTCTCAATTTCCAAGGATGAGTTAAAATCAGTGGTGGATTTTTTCAAAAGGATAAAATCCCTGAACCAAATGTATGGTTAATCAAATTTTATCTTAGATTTTATGATTTAATGGAAAAGGATCTACTTAAATTAGTTGAAGAGTCCAAAGTAGCAGGGAAGGACCTTCAACCAATTAAATTTACTTCTATAGCTTTGATTCCCCCCAAAAAAGACCCCAAACTTTTTGAGGAATTCAAGTGATGCGGGATTTCCCACCGAAGTGGGGAATCCCTCTCGTGATCCGAGTTCATTCACAAGGATGTGCAAAAAACAAACTTTGACTAATTTTTATTGAGCTTAAAGATTTTTTTTATAGCTTTACTTGAGAAAACTAGCTCAACATACTAAGGAGAGAAAATCTCTCCAAATCCTATAAACTAGGATCTGAGCACAATACAATGGATTGCTTGAGAAAACATCTCAACTATTCCCATAAATATCTCAACTATCCCCTAAGCCTGGGAATCCAAAAAGGAGTCGACAAATGAATCCACAATAATAATCCCTTAATTACAATAATTGGAGATATATGTGCAGATTGTAGGGACTAGAATCCCTATCATTCCTCCCAACCATAGAAGCATTGGCCTCCAATGTTATTAGGGGAAAAGGAAAATGTTATTGTCGTGGTCGATGCTACAAACATTGATAAGGTAGAAAGTGGTAAATCCCAAACAAAACTAGTGATACAAAACCTACAATCGAAATTGTAGAAATCAAACTATCTCAATGACGTGTATGGACATGATTGACCCCAAATCCACACAAATCCACACATGATTAGAAGAATACTCAAAACCAACTAAAATTATCCCAAGTGCTAAAAGGATATAAAGCGTTGTGATCCAAATGATCTGTAAATGGGAGACTTATAGCCTATATGTCTCATTAACACAGAAATATATGTAAAACAATTATAACCTTAGCTCTTTGGATAATAGGAAAGACTCAACCAACCAAGCCACAAGTTCAGTCAGCCCAAATAAAAATGAAGTTGGCTACCTGGAAGTCGAGTTAGAAAAATGAGTCGGAAGAGAGGCAAGTTGGGTCGAAGGCAAGGCAAGTTGACCAAAGAACCAAATCGACCAACCGTGAACCCAATTGAACCCAGCTTTTGATATATATACCATCTATAATTTGTGGGAAAAGAAAAACACCCAAGAAAGTTGAGAATGTGCCCAACGACTCTAAAAACGAAATTAGAAACTTCTAAATAAATAACAACGACTCCAAAAGGATGGCCATCGATTTCCAACTTCATAATCAATGTACATGTATGATTAAAGAGTTGTTATTATTGCTTACGGATCCATGGGGACCATATTCATACAAAATGAAACCAAATGACATGAAGTATATTTGTTAAACCACACACATATGATCATTAACTTATATTGCACACCATTTACCATTCATAAATAAATATAAACCACAACAATCATCACACATAAACTCATAATTTACCCTAGAAACCCAAATGGGAAAACCAACATTCTTTTGTCTTGGACCAGGTTCTTTATTATTCAACAATGGGAAAGTTATAGGCTCTATGGTTCATTTCTATGCTCCTTTGTGACATCTGGGTAACCTATTTACATCATCCACAACCAAAGAACCCCCCTTTCATTGTGGGGATACATGATATAGAAGACTAAGTTGACTGGGAGGATAGTTGGAAGGTTAGGCGTCCCCAATGCTTCAACTTATCTCGAGTCCATTTCTCCTTCTTTTCTTTATTTGTTTATCTTTTCTCCCATGTGGAAAACATCTCACGAAAGTCCCATTGGTTCTTTACGTAATCAATATGTTGCCCGAATTTACATAAATTACATACAAAAATGGACATCAAATGTGGTGGCATGGGGTCCTTCATGCCAACAAGTTAATCCCCTTCTTCGTCCATAGCCTTAAACTTTGCCTATGTTGACTATCTTAGAGCCTTTGTTGATAGCCAATTGTTCTTTTTAGATCCGATTCGTATCACACCTCCCCATTGGTAGGCTTTTGGTCCCCAAAAGCTACCAAGGATAGACGAGGGAACTTGCTTGTAATATGGTTTCTCTCATACCACTTCGCTTTACTTGCAGTCTGTCCCTTGAGACTAATATGCCACATTTCTTGTTGTCCTCTGCAAGTCGTCTACCCCTTGTGTTGCAAAACTTTGTCTTCCTTCAACTCCTCAAGTCCATGAGGAGAAAGGTCCTCAATAGTGGGAAGAACTTGGTGTTCTTCCTCCTCATCCAACATGGAGGGTTTGAACAACTTCAACTTTTCCACGGTCACCACTGAGTTGATCTACATATAAGGTGGAAGTTTCAACCTGAAGACGTTGTCATTCACGTGCTCAATGATCTCAAATGGTCCTTATTTGTGGGGCTTGAGTTTCTTTGTTGCTCCTTGCAGTCGTTCCTTACAGAGATAGAGCCACACATTGTCTCCAACACGACATTTATGATCCTCCCTATGTTGATCATGTTGGATTTGTACAACTACCGACTCTTCTTGAGATGCTCCTGAAACCTTAGATGTATATACCTAATCTTGTCCATGAATGTGCTTGCCTTTTGTTCTTCTCCTTGTAGTCATGCTTCTTCCTTCTGTTGTCCATAAACAATATCAAATAGTGAAGGAGGTAAATAACCAAAGCAAGTCTTGAAAGGAGACTTATTGGTGGAATATTGAAGTTCTCGATTGTAGGAGTGTTGAATGTAGACTATATGCTCATCCCAAGTCTTTGGATGTTTGTTGTTGTAACCTCTCAACAATTGCATCGACGTTTGGTTTACTACCTCAATTTGTCCATCAATGTGAGGATGGAAGGTAGTGGAGTACTTCAACTTGGTATCCATTCTTTCCCAAATTGTTGTCCATAATTTTCCCAAAAACCCATTGTCTTGATCAGATATGATGGAGGTTGGAAATCCAAAGTGTACCCAAACATGGCTGAAGAATAGTTCAACTGCCTCTCGTTCATAGATTGTCTTCTTGCAAGGAATGAGCACACACATTTTGTTGAAGCAGTCTACCACGACGAACAAGTGGTCATGGCCTCTATGAGTCATAGGTAAACCTCCAACAAAATCCATGGAGATGCTCTGCCAAGGTCTACTTGGCACTGCCAATGGCATATACAAACCAAGCTTTTGATTGCTTGGCTTGTTAGTGCTGCAAAGAATGCAACCTTTAAAAAACTTTGCCACCCGCTCTTGCATCTTTGACCAATATGCATATTGTTGCATATTCATGATTGTATTTGTTATGCAAAAATGTCCAGCAACCCTAGAAGTGTGTGCTTCTCTCATCAACTAAACTCTCATATCATGCGGTATGAATAGTTTGTCTAGTTTGTACAACAACCCATCTTGGAGGTGGTATTCATTTCATTCCATGACAATGACCAACCTCTTCTTTAGTTTCTTGTAGATTGCTCTGGAATCTTCATCTCCCTCATATATTCACTCATAAGTTCACAAGTGAAACGCTCAAGCTACATTATCATCCCAATTGTTGCAATCTTCTTCAATGGTGGTCGAGAGAGCATGTCTACTAGTCTATTTGTGACTCCTTTCTTGTACTTAATCAATAAATTAAATTTCTACAGGAAACCTAACCACTTCTCTTGTCTCACTTACTGCATCTTACTTTGACTCTTTAGATATTGAAGGGGCTAATGATCCGTGTGTGTGATAGTCTCTTTTCCTAAGAGGTAATGCTTCCACTTCTTCACTGCTTGTAAAATAACAAAGAGCTCCTTATCGTACATGGGATAATCAAGCACTGCTAGATGAAACAACTCTGAATGGTAGCACACATGCCTTCCTCCTTGCATGCGTACTGCTCATAATGCATATCCACTAGCATCAGTCTCTAGGTCAAAGCTCGTTGCAAATTTGGCATGGCTAACACTAGAGTGTTGTTGATTTTTTTCTTCAAGTCTTAAAATGCTCTTTGTTGTGTCTTATCCCATTGAAAACTCTTTCCTCTGGAGGTCACAATGTGCAATGGCACTGCCACTGTGGAAAAGCTTATGATGAATTTCCTCAAATATTGAGCTACTCCCATGAAACTCCTGACCGTTGTCACATTGGTGGGAATAGGCCATTGGGTAATGGCAACAATATTCTTTGGATCTACCCTTATCTCTCCTCCTCCAATCATGTGTCCAATATATATCAAGGAGGTCTTTCCAAACTCACATTTCTGCAAGTTGGCAATCAACTGAGTCTTCTTCAAGGTTTCTAGTACTTGTGTCACATGTGAGAGGTGATCTTGCCAAGTATTGCTAAAGATTAGTATGTCATTCAAATATACTTTTACAAAAGAGTCAATGAAGGGATGTAGCACATCAATTCAGTAATCTCATAAATGTTGCAGGTGCATTACATAATCCAAAAGGCATTACTAGTCACTTGTACAAACCTTTTCTAATTTTGAACATTGTCTTCCACACATCTTTCTCTTTGATCCTCACTTGGTGGTAACTTGATTTGAGGCCCAACTTAGTGAAGAATTTGTCTTGCTGCAGTTTATCCAACAAGCCATCAATCCTTCGCAAAGGATATCTATTCTTGATGGTGATTGTATTCAGGGCACGATAGTCAATGCACATTCTCCAGTTTCCATCTTTCTTTGGAACCATGATGATGGGTGAACTGCATGGTGATGTACTAGGCCCGATGACTCCTTGCTCCAAAAATTGTTGCAGTTGCTTCATCACTTCATTTGCTTTTAATATGGACTACCTATATAACCCAATGTTAAGCAGTGGTGACTCCGACAACAACTGAATTTCGTGTTGAACCTCTCTCTTGGGTGGCAATCTATGAGGCTCTTGAAACACTTCCTTGTAGGTTTCAATCAATTATTGTAGTTTTTGACACTACTCACCACTACATCCTTATAAGGATGCCTTCATCTCCAACTTGTTGCCTTCTTCTTGTTGATTTCCTTCTCTCGGGAACAACAAGACAAACTTCTTTGTACTACCCATGATTCTTCTTGCCCGATGAGCACTGATGAGAGAGAGCCTAGCTTTGTCCTTCTATGCATTTATGGCATAATCTTTTCCATCCTTGACTGGCCTATATGGGTTCGCCCTGCTTCTAAAAATGGCATCCCTCGTGTACAAACATGAACTTCTCAAGATGACTCCACATATGTCTAGAGGAACCACACATGCAACTACTTCAGCAACAAAGTTTGGATTGATGAAAAACTTAAATTTGCATTGCTTTCTTAGTTTTAATTCCACATTTTGCCTTAAACATCCCAGGGGGTATGAATGCAAATGATCATGAGTATCCGTCCCAAGATTCTCAACCAATTGTGCATAAATCAAGTTGGATTGTGAACTGGGATCGAACAAACAATCCACCTTTCTTTGCTTCATGTGGATTTTAATTGATCTGGATTTTATGAGCATAACGAAAATGAATATAGATTAATATTATTCTTAAGACAGTGACACAAGAATAACAAAGATGCAATAATAAAGATACAATAAAACCGGTTTCTATTCAATAAGAAAATGTGTTGAAACTGTAAAATGAAGTGGAAAACAAGCTTGCTAGAATGGTGGCAGCTTATCTCTGAGAAGAGATGTGACGACTGTGCTCATTTGCAAGATGATGGTTACAATGAGGCTCTCCAAGCCTTTTTATAATAAACAGGAATTCCAAAACCATTGACATCCAAAAACCTAACTCTAGGAGATGAATCGCCAAAGTCATGTGGGCCCCATTGGGGTAAGCTAGTACATCAACTTCCCGGGGTTGTAAATTTTGCATACAATCTTTGTTTTAGGCACACGATAGCCCGTTGGAAAGTTCTATCTAAGGAATACAAATGTTGTCGTCAAAATTTGGCTTCTATTACAGTGAGACTCTGGCAAGCCCTAAAAACGATGTTTAGGGCCTCAAAACGACCCCGAAAGTTAGGGACCCGAAAAACTAGGAAAAACTGCCAAACTGTAAAACTACCAAAATGAGCCAGTTGGAATGGGTGGGAGGCCACCGACATCAATATGGATCAATCCTCCTCCCTCAGGAATAAATGGTCTCTATTGCGTTGAGTGCCCCCATTAGATGAGGAAATTTCTATTGAATTTGGCCCCGAGTGAGCCACTTGCCTTGGTGTAGGAGTTGTCCTGCTTTGACAACTCGATAAAGCTAGATCCTTTGCTGGTGAGTGTCCTTGACCTGTGTGTCCACAATCTGATCACTAGATGCCTGTTGCATGCAATCATGGTTGAGCTCTATTGGTGTCAATTGTTCTGCTATCTCTGAGGTGTCCAACAATGGTGGGAAGTATGGCTGAAGGAGATCCATGTTGAACACTGGGTGCATGCCAAGGAAAGGAGGAATGTTGAGCTCAAAAGCATTGTCAACCACAGCCTTGGTGATGGTGTAAGGTCCGTAATAGAGTGGGCGAAGCTTCCGATGGGGCCATGTAAGACGTTCTTTCTACAAGCGTAACCACACTTTGTCTCCCACCTGAAACTTATGTGGCACCTGGTGTTGATCATGGCATTGCTTGTACTTGGCATTGGACTTCTATAAAATATCTTGAACATTTTAGAGGATGTGTTGGATACGCTCAATGAACCAGGAGGCTTTGTCAACTTCAGTTGTAGTAGGCAATGAATCGACCGGGGTGGCCGCGAGAGGTAGTGCAACATCCATGGGACCCAATGATTGGAATCCCAACCCAACCTAAAAGGGGTTGTGGCCAGTTTAGTTGTGTAGGGATTTGTTGTAGCTATGTTGAACATAGGGAAAACTCTCATCCCATGTGCAGGGGTGTTTGGAATTGTACATGCGCAAGATATGCACTATCATTTGATTTACGACTTTAGTTTGTCCATTTGTCTGGGGGTGGAAGGTAGTGGACTTGGTGAGCTTGGTGTTCAGCAGTGACCAGAGGCTCGACCAGAATGTGTTGAGGAATCGAATATCTCGATCTGAGACAATGGTTTGTGGGATTCCAAAATGTACCGAGACTCGTTCAAAGAAGAGCTTGGTAGTGGCCTCTGTTATAATGCTCTTCTTGCAGGCAACCATGATCGCCATCTTGGAAAAACAATCAACAAACACAAAGACACAGTGGTTTCCCCTCTTGTTGGATGAAAGGCCCGACATGTAGTCCATTGAGATGGATTCCAATGGCCTGTCATGAGTAGGCAGGGGGGTGTACAGGCCTTGTTTCTTAGTGATCGATTTGGCAATAGCGCAGACAGTGCGGGACCTGATATATTTGTTGACATCCTGTCGAAGTTTTGGCCGGTAGAAATGTTTTTGCAACATTGCCACTGTCTTTTCGACACCGAAGTGTCCTGCCACCCAACTATAGTGGGTTTCCCAAATCAGCTTCGCTTGCTCGCTTGATGGAACACAGAGATGGCCTAGTCGACACAATAGCTCGTCCCAAAGATGGAAATTAGCAACAACTGAGTTTGCGCCCAACATTTTGTATCTGGTGGCGAAGTCAGGGTCTGTCTCATAGAGGTTGGGCCATCT
>JASDQU010099924.1:681905-693641 GCA_032191745.1 Picea mariana
TTGTTGGAGCATTTGTCAAACCAAAGGGCATGACCAGCCTTTCAAAAAGACCTTCTTTTGACTTGAAGGTTGTCTTCCATACATATGTTTATTCTATGGGGACCTGGTGGTAGTCAGACTCCAGATCAATGTTACTGAAGTATTTTCCCCCCTTGAGATGATCAAGGAGGTCGTTGATTATGGGAATCGGGTACTGGTTCCTAACTGTGATTTTATTTAGGGCCCAATAATCAATGCAAAGTCGTCAAGCCCCATCTTTCTTCTACACCAACATGATTGGGCTCCCACAAGGCGATGAGTTGGGACGAATGTGCCCCTTGTGGAGCAGTTCTTGGATCTATCGCTTGATCTCCTCATTCTCTAATAGAGAGTAGAGATAGACTGGCCCATTGGGCAGCGGTGCGCTGGGGGTCAGATCGATGGGATGCTTGACCTGATAGTGCAAAGGTACCCTAGTAGGTGAGGAGAAGATATCTTTGTATTCTGCCATGACCTTGTTCACTTACTTTTGTTGTGTGGAGAGGTCGGTCGCGGAGGCCCTGGATGTGGCCGCAATCTTTCGCTCACTATGAGAGCAAATCATGAAGAAGACAAACTTCCCAGTCTGAGAGATGACCTTCCTTTATTGCTTGGCAAAGATCAAGGAAATAACATTAGGTGGGACTGCCTCGGGTATCCTATATAATTTCCTGTTCAAAGTAATAATAACATTGTGATGCCTAGACTCATATATGACATGATGTTTCCATAAATAAATTTGGCCCAAAAGAACATTACAAACTTTGAGAGGAGAAACATCACACAATACCTCATCTTTGAGGGGATTTATGTTGTACGATAGGCAACATTGCGTAATGTCCCCACTTTGGGACATCAGGGTATTACACAGTGTTATGATGACCAAGGTAGCCAGTTGGAGATTATAGTGCAGCTATTGAGGGATATTTTGGGGTCCATCTTGCATCGCTCATCCTATTTCATCATTATGATCCATTCCACACATATTGGCTTTAGTTCCGTTGCATTCCGATGATTTCCATGTTTTTTAGTATTTTGAACTATAGGTTAACTAAATTCACTGAAGAGGTCATTTTGGGCACAATACTTGGAGGAACCTCTCAGTGTAATAGCTCATTTGAATTGGGAGGAACAACACTACATGATAGAATGATGAGAAGTGAATTTTAGTGGTCAGGGAAGCCACAAGGAGAGATAATGCCCTTTTTCAGAGGTAAAAAGGTTAATTAATTAATTAATGAAATATTAATAAAGTAAAAGTCACTTTGGAGGGACAAGGTGAGAAGGGAGTATAAAGAAGAGGCAAGGGCCTCTATTCTCTCATTCATTCATGTGTGATTATCATTTTTATATCTAGCTTCTAGTTAGAGAGTCCACACCTTGGGGGTTTTGAGGGTTTTGACTTAACAAACCCTAGAGGATGATTCGGTGGTGAAAGATTCCACCTAGCTTGTCCCAAGCTTGGTCTCAGGGATGCAATACTCCCCCACACCATTCTAGTTCAGATCTACTTAGTGCAGGAGGGTTCTACACCAGCCACAGGCACAGAAAGAGAGGGAGGGTGCACCATTGGGCGTTTCCAGCAAGGGAGGCACACCATCCATTGAGGGAAGTTCATTACATGTGATTGGCAGGGCTTCTAGAGATTCTAGCACCTGGGTTTTCATTGCAGAGTCTTGGACATCAGATCTAGTCCATTCAAGAGGAGTCTTAAGTGCCATTTGATTTATTAGATGCATGGGACAAATTGGAGGAGAGGAGCAAACTTCAGAAAGTGGTTTCAATCATTTGCTAGCCCAGATCTTCATTATTTCGCTTGGGACTTCATCAATGAGGTAATCAGGCCCCGATCTATCATTCTAGTGATTTTGTGGAGCATTTGGAGGCATATAGGAGGGAGGCCGAATTATCTAGGGTTTCGGGCATCCAGGGCGGTGCACCATTCCTCGGAGGGAAGTCATATATATGGGTTTGAGAGGGATTTTGAGGATTTGAGCACTTGGGTTGTTCTTGCATTTACCCGATCTACTGTTTGGCATATTTACCAGAGAGTTTGGACATCTTTGGCAGTAGGACCAAATTGTTGAGGCTATTCAATGTTCTAGTAGAGCGTGGCATCTTCCAGCTTAGGGGTTTGGCACTTCATATGACCCAAATCTATTCTTGCATTGGTCTTCATTGAGTATTCAGCCTTTGGAGTCTTGTAGTCTTTTATTGGAGCATTTTGTAGCAGCTTCTATTATGTTTATTGGAGCCATCTATTGAGCATTCCAAATCGGCCTCACTCTTGTAGCCAGTTCTTATTATTATGAATAAAGATCAGATCTAAAACTTTGTTGGGTTGTCTATTACATTGTTGGTCTTGCATATGGTTGAGGTATGTTTCATTGCTTTATCTTCTTATATGTTGTTGCAAACACACATTAAACTCATCAGTAAAACCCTAAGCACAACCTAAAGGACCACAGTAAACAAAGTGTTTGACGAAATGCCACAACCAGAAAAAGTTTTAAATTCATCCAAACCATGATGTTCCTGGCATATTGGCTTGGAAACATTACACATTGTTGGTTGACGCGGAGATCGCTTCCTTGGTAGAGCCATCCAATGGTGTAGGGCTACAGGTGTGGCGTTGTCGGCAAGGCTAGTCGCTTGAAGACCTCTTCTGAGATGAGGTTCTTCTGGCTACCGCTATCAACGATAAAGTGTAGTGGGGTGCCTTTTACCCACATTTGTGAATGAAAGAGGCACTCAACTTCTTCTGGCTCGTCTGGTTCACCAAGTTGGACCTTGGCAGTAACAACGGTGGCACTGGGTTCCGCATCAATGATCTATCTCCCCTTTTATGGTTCTGACTCAGAGTCAGAACCCGCATCTGACTCAGAGACTTTCACCTCAGCCGCTAGTGATTGCTTGGAGCGACAATCAACAGTGTTATGCTAGCAGCTCTTATGGAAGTCGCACCACTTCTCAGTATCTTTCTTTGAATTTACAGTGTCCTTCTTTGCTTGTGGCCTAGACTGGTTGTCCATCTTTGCTCTGTCCTTTGTTCTGCGGGTTGGGGCTTCCCTTTACATGCTTCTGATGTGAAGGGTTCCCTGGCCCAAATTGTCGCGTCTTTTGTTTAAGCTTTTGCTCTAATTTGACGACATATCGATAGGCCGCGCCCAAGGACGAGATGTCCAAAAACTCCATTTCAGCCTGGATGTATCTATGCATACCACCACCATACTTGAGCACCATATTTTGCTTAGAATCTTTGATACCCATCTTGGTGCGCAAGGTATGAAAGATATTTGTGAACTCTGGCACTGCTTGGTCTCTTTCTTGCCGCATTGTGGTCCATTTTGTATACAAGTCGTCATAACTTTCGACATGGTAGTATTGTTCCTTGATAGCATCCCTAAAGGCCTCTCAGATGACCACAACTGTAAATAATGAGGGTTCCTCTATTTCTTTTTTCTCATAGAAAGTCTCCCACCAATCTTTGACATGGAGAATGACTTTGAGGAGCGCAAACATAATCTTTCCTCTGTTCGAAAAGTTATGGACAAAAAAATACCCTTCTAGCAGATTTAACCATTTGTCTACAACATCTGCATCTATTTGATCTTCAAATATGGGAATATTAAAGTTGTTTTGTACCTTGAAGGGGGCGACGCCTCCATTTGAGGAAGATGTGTCGCTTGTTGGTAGTCGCCGAAGGATTTGCACAAAACTATCCATCATTTCGTCCCTCTGTTGCGTGAGGGATTCCTCGAGGAACATTTTGAAAGGATCTCTTGTCTCGTCATCTTTCTTTTCTCCCACCATGAAAGGTTGTTTGGGTGTGTGAGAGCTTTTGTCCTGAAGAGAAACAAGCTCGAGACCCAATTCTTTGTACCCTAACCTTGTCGGGGACATGCATTAAGAACAACAAGGAGCAGACTGCTCTGATACCACTAATCCAGATTTTATGAGTAGAATGAAAATGAATACAGATTATTATTATTATTAACATAGAGACACAAGAATAACAGAGATACAATAATATTGGTTTCAATTCAATAAGAAAATGTGTTGAAACTGTAAAATGCAGCGGAAAACAAGCTTGCTAGAATGGTGGCGACTTATGTCTGAGAAGAGATGTGACGATTGCGCTCATTCACAAGAAGATGGTTACAATGAGGCTCTCCAAGCCTTTTTACAACAAATAGGAATTCCAAAACCCTAGACATCCAAAAACCTAACCCTAGGAGATGAATCACAAAAATTCATGTGAGCCCCATTGGGGTAAGCTAGTACATCAACTTCCCAGTGTCGTAACTTTTGCATACGATCTCCATTTTAGGCGCATGATAGCCTGTTGGAAAGGTCTATCCGATTTATACACGTGTTGTTGTCAGACTTTGACTTATATTATATTCTAACTGTGGTGAGCCCTAAAAACGTTGTTTAGGGCCTCAAAACGACCCCAGAAGTCAATGACCCGAAAACTAGGAAAAAACGCCAAACTGGAAAACTGCCAAAATGAGCCAGTTGAAATAGGTGGGAGGCCACTGACATCCATCTAGATCATTAATGAAAAAAATTTCAATAATCGTCTTCTCCTCCTTGTGATTGTAACCACCTAATGCCACCTCTTTAAGAAGATTAGTCCAGTTAATATTCCCTTCCAGGTCTAATGTGTTATCTACCCGTTCCTCAACATCCACTGATATTGATGCTTTCTTCTTCCATTTCTGAAAATATTTGGGGCGCTTCTCAGGGTGAAGTTTCCAACAGCTCTCCTCATTGTGTCCCTTTTTATCACATCCTTTACATTTTTTGATGGAAGGTGTTTCTTCTTGTGTTATTGTCGCGATCTTCTTCTCATTACACTTCTTGTTTCTTTGTTGCTCTTGTGGTTCTACTTGCTTGTGAGGACTTGTTTGTTGCTTTTGCTTGTCTCCCTCAAGGTATTGTTCTCGAATACTAGCCTCATCAATCGTATTTAGTCTAAATAACATCAGTTGTCTACGAATTTGAGGTAACAATGCCCCCAAATAATTGACTAACATGTCTGGACTTTTGAGAGAGACTCCCATCTGAATTTCTCTCTTCCTGAACTTTGTCATGAACTTCTGCACTGATTGTCCTTGTCTCTACCTAAAGTAATGCCATACTATTTATTGGTGTTCCTCATATCCTATTGGATAAAACTGAAATTTGATCATGTCCTTGAACACCTCCCAATTAGTCACCGATGGCTCATTTCCCAGTACTCTACTTACTACATCACTCTCCCACCATATCAAATCATTACCTTCAAGCTTAAACTGAGCAAAAGAAATCTATTGTTTTCTAGTTATTTCATGCACGCTGAAGTATACTTCCATCTACTGTAGTCATTGGTTAAGCCTGATAGCATCCACTTCCCCGGTATATGGCTTGATGCCCACCTTGGCCTCCACACAAAATGTCCACCTGTTTCATGTTGTAACTAGACTCTCCCATCTCTGGCTCAGTATTACGCTCCATCTCTGGCTTTCTAGGGGCCTTCATGACAAGCCTTTGTTGATGGCATTTCCTTGTTCTTCGTTGTCTATATTTATGACACCATTGATGCCAATGTGGCCAAACTCTGCTCAAATTGATCCAAGTTGACCCTGGGATCATCTTCCTCTTCTCCTTCATAATGTTCCCTTGACATTCTTGATGCTCTACTTCATACTAACCTTGGAAACAACTCTTTTCCACTTCTTTTTTAATCATTGTGGGTACTTACCATACAAGTCTCACATTCAAACTTATTCTTTGATCCCATCTGATCTGTAAATAGGAGGCTTATAGCCTATTCGTCTCACCGACATGAAAATATATGTAAAACAAATATAACCTTATCTCTTTGGATAATAGGAAAGACTCGACCAATCAAGCCACAAATCGAGTTGGCCCAAATAAAAATGAAGTCAACTACCCGAAAGTCGAGTCGGAAAAATGAGTTGGAAGAGAGGCAAGTCGGGTCAAAGGCAAGGCAATTCAACCAAAGAACCAAATCGACCAACCGTGAACCCAATCAAACCATGAGGTGATTTGATTGACCATAAATTATTGTTGGTCAAATGCAGAAGAGGAATTCGACCAATAGAAAAGCCCAATCAGAATGGGTCGACCTGAGGTTCAAATAAATAGTTAAAAGGCGAATTCGATGACCAACCACGAAGGGAAAAACTTGGAAATTCAAATTTAACAACCAACATATGAGGAGGAAGTTTGAAGGGTGAAATAGATGACCTACGACATATAAAAGTGTCTAAAGGATGTTTTTGGTAACCCATGACACATAAAAACACCCAAAGGTGATCTTAGTAATCCCCTGGTAACTAAAAAACATTTGGAAGTTGAGTTCAACATTCGACAATAGAGAAAAAAATATGGGGTGAAATTATGGTTGATGAATGGGAAAAAACATGTATATGGTTTGTGGGTAGCTAATAAACGTCGAGACGACCCCAAATTTCGATATATATATACCGTCTATTATTTGTGGTCAGAGGAAAACGCCCAAAAAAGTCGAGAATGTGACCAACAACTCTAAAAAAAAAATTAGAAACTTCTAAATAAATAACAACAACTCCATAAGGATGGCCATCGATTTCCAACTTCCGAATCAATGTACGGGTATGATTAAAGAGTTGTTAGTCTTGCTTACCGATCCATGGGGACCATATTAATATAAAAAAGGCTCAAACCAAATGGAATGAAGACTCGTTGCTAAACCATACACAAACGATCATGAACTTACAGTGCACACCATTTACCATTCATAAACAAATATAAACCACAACAATCATCACACAAGAATTAACATTGGAAACCCAAACGGGAAAACCAACATTCTTTTGGCTTTGGCCAAGCTCTTTATTATTCAGTAAAGGGAAAGTTACAGTCTCTTTGATTCATATCTATGCTCCTTAGTGACATATGGGCAACCTCTATACATCATTCACACCCAAAGAACCCCCCTCTCTAGTCTATTCATCCTTCTTTTCTTTATTCGTTTGTCTTTCTCCCACGTGGAAAAGGTCTCATGAAAGTCCCATTATTTCTTTATGTAATCAATTTATTGCCTAACTTTACATAAATTACATACAAAAATGGACATCAAATGTGATGGCATGAGGCCCTTCATGCAACAAGTCAATCCCTTTCTTCGTCCATAGCCTTAAACTTTGCCTGTGTTGATCATCTTAGAGCTTGTGCCGATAATCAATTGTTATTGTTATATCTGATTCAGATCACACCTCCCTGCTTACTACTATTGGTACTAATGATCTTTCTCGTGAAGTTTCACTGACTTCGACTTCTACTCACTTGTATCTTTTCCTTCTCTTACTTCTAAACTTTATTCTCCTACTTCCCTCACCTCTGCATTGTCTTCTTTGCTTCTTTCTTCTTGATTAAAAATGCTCGAGGGGGGTGGTTCAAAGAGGGGGTTCCTCCATACTCTCTCGTCTTCTTTGGTGATGGATCCAAAAGAATTTCCTATCTCCAATCGCACAAGCCTCCTTATAATTGCCAATATCTCTTCTCCTTCTTGGATGACTCCTTTATCATTATTGTCTGTTGCATCAACACTACTAATCTGCGCCCCATATTCCTTTGACATGACTACATCTCTCACTAGCCAAGGGGATCTGACCTCGTCCTCTTCAACTATACTACCACTACCCTGGTATCCTCTCTTGATACCTCAATCTTAACACCACGTCTCTTCAACAACCTCTCTTCTTCAACGCTTCTCTCTGGCACAAATCTTTCTCTTATGCACCCTTTTGGCGTGATTTCTCTTTTCATTATCTTAGATCTTTCTACTCATTCCTCACCCCTCGATTTCTTTTCTTTGGTTCTCTACTCGACTTACCTCCTTAGCTCGGTTCTTCTTTCATATCTCTAAAATATTTTTCTTCTTTACTCTTTTGGATCCATTCTCTCTCACCTTGTCTCATCTTCTTCCCCCATATTTCCACCCATCCCGTATGTGCCAGGGGTTTTACGCTGCCATCCTACCATGCTCCATGCACATCAACCCCTTCTCTACGAATAACATTTTGATCCACAATGGGATTTATTCCATCAAACTTCTTCTGGAGAAGTCTACAAACTTTCTTTTAGTGCTACTAAAATATTTGTTGCATTCAACTGCAAACTCAACAATATACCCTTCTTTCACACGATCAAACTAGAAATCAATGGCCCTGGCCCACTTGTTCTCCACATATTTCAACCTCTTGACCACTTCTTGGTTCCAAACCAATAGATCTTGGGCTTTCCATATAGAGTTAATCCTTGTCTGTCTCTTTATCCATTCATGCAATAAACAAGGAAATTCAACAAAGAAATTTCATGCAGATCTAAATAAATGTACCTTTGTTTCCATCGTTCCAGGTTGATCTGCAGATTCTTGGTCTCTCGTCACCATAACTCATCCTCCTTCTTAGAGATCCATTATTCTATGTCCTTCTTGGAAGGTTTCCACGTCATGTCCTTCCATCAACATACAACAAAAAATCATCAAGTCTCGACAACAGAACCAATTGTTGGCTTGGGGTTTCAGACCCATGGTTCGAAAGGCTTCACCAACAAATACCCCATTCGCGTTAGCAAATTCAATATTAAAGGATTGAATAAGGTCTCACTCGAGACGTGCATGAGAATTACATAGAGCAAATGGTTGTGCAAAACATGTTAGATTATTACAAACATGAAACACTTGACTACGAGATGCACATTAGATCCTATTCATTCATCATATCATTCTACTCATTCACGACAACAATATACTAGTCACATGCAGTATAACATATCTAACAAACATTCATTCAGAACATAACTCATGACAAAACTTCAAATGACCTTTGGCCTTTATTCATTACTCATAGATAGACATTCATATACATGGAGGGCTATAGCCTGCGCTGAGACTCATTAAGATTAAACTAGAGACCTGAAACTCAGATCTCAATCTACTTTCTCTCTCATATTCTACTTACAACTCTACCATTACAACCAATCCATAACAATGGACCATCTGTTAACCAAAAACCCAACCTTACATATTCACATGAATTCCGTATATCCCTATAGGAACATGGGAATCATAACAAACTTGCTAGGTCACTAACAACCTTGACCATGACCAACCAGTCTGTTTAAAAATGATTACAATCATTACAAAATATCTCTGAGGATTTGATATGCATGCAAACCTTGCAAGTCCTTGCGTGCAATATAAGATTGGTTGGCATGTGCAGTAGAAAACTGGTTGGCGCAAGCGCTGAATCTTGGCATCACAAGGTACAAAACTTGTGGTGTGCTGATAGTGCAGACTTGTGGCGTGCATGCAGCCTTGCCAAAACCTTAGGGTACCAACATTGGCCATGAGAACAAACATCAATGGCTTCATTCAAACTCCTAATCTGTATCTCGATGGTTGTCCAACCATTTGTATGCACCAGGTAATGGGTCATTACCTAGTCCTTCACATAGAACTTGCTTGATCAGATTGCAAGTTAATTTATGCTCCTTTATTTTATTTTTCCTTTTTTGCAACTTCCTAGTAGGACAAGTGTGATCACTTTTTGTGAGTAAATATACCTCATGCATCTAGAACACTTTGCCGAGGTTAGAGATGAAAGGCTCTAACTCAGAATTATAGATTGCTAGGATTGTTAAAAGAGTTACAATTATTGATCTCCCTTGCAATGTTTTGACTTAATGTGGCCGCATGCATGATTTGGTCATTTTCCACATGTCTCTTACCTTGACCTCTCAAGATACTTCAATTTTTCCCTCATTGTATACTCGATGTTTTAATAATATAATAATGTTTACTTTGATAATTGATTGAAGTGGCTCATATGTGACACTGCTTAGTTTATTTGCAACTATTGTAGTGACTTTGTTTGGGTCATAAGAATAAGAGTCACTTCGTGCAAGTTTTTTAATAAACAAAGATAGATGCTATTGGCTTGGGACAAGGGGCCATTAGAGCGCTCTCTTACTAGTGAAAATTCTCCTCCAAACAATGACATTATTTTACCAAAGCTTTATCTTGTTCAAGAAAATGCCTCACCCAAAATGAGGCAATATGAGTGCCCCTTACAGTTTGTAATTTTTGATGATAAAATAAGAATTGAAGGAGAAAAGTTAGTTAATTCATTTGGTATGATAATGTGAGAGTGACTTTAAAATACATAACAAAAGAAAATACTCATCTTTTTTCAAATCTAGGAACAATGCCATGTTATTTCAATTATTCCAAACTGAAGGTTCATTACATTGTGTTCAAAGGGTATATAATATGGTACAAGGCCTAGAGTTGCCTCAAAGGCTTTACACAATGTCGTTCATGAGACTCACACCCTGTTGGAGGCTACATTAACATCTCACTTTTACCAATCGAACAAACTACCATTATACGCTATGTACATGTATTACTATTATTAGTTTTTGTGAATTGTAATTGCATCTAGAAGTGCATTATATAAATCAATGGTAGATATGTGTAAGATAACTAATGTTAGTGCCAATCACCATTGACTTCGTTTCAATTTGTTTACATGGGAGAATTAAGCCACCAAACAAGACATGGGAAAGTTTTATTCCATCATGGTAGAATTACTCACAAAAAAGAAAAATAATTTAAAAATGACAAGTATTCTCAATGTTAAGAACCAAATATCAATATAGCATAGAAAAACCTCAGAAGAAGTACTCAAAGCCTTGAAAAAGAGACAATTTCAGGTAATAAGCCTCTTTGAGGGGGCAACCTCCTTATACCTGTAATACCCTGTTTCCCCTAGTCTGTAAAAATAATTATGTTGGCCAAGAACTGTGGCAAACTCAAAGATGTGAATGTGTGATTTTGATTGGACCTTAGTATACAAGGTCTACGAATGTAAATTAACATTTTGAATATATATATATATATATATATATATATATATATATATATATATGCTGCAAAACTGCTGAGAGGGGGATGTGCTGAAAAAGAGACCACGATGGCTGAAGAAAGGTGGTGGAAGGCACCTGGAATGGTGGCATTAACTTCCACCGAACCAAATCGTATTTGGTCTTCACTGGCCCGGAGAACCAAGAGCGGCTCGTTGGCCTTGAAATGAATTACTCACCAGGATGGTAGGTGAAGAGGCTCCTCATGAGTTAATGAGGGATGGGGGTGAACCGCCCATCCGTGGAGGCCTCAGACCTGACCACCGCGGGGGAATTCGTGCCACACGCAACCTCGTCGAAAAAGAAAAGGCATGTAAAAGGTCTAAAAAGGGGGGGACGCGAGGAAGATTGCGGAGATCGGAAGAACTCTATAACAAAATACAGAGTGAGCGATAGCAGAGAAGAAGGAGAGTAACCTTCGTTCTCGATCGCTGAAGAACCAAGACAGAGAGTCTCAAGCATCGTGGTCTAGCTCGGGGGTGGTTAGTGGTAAATCCATTCGGAGTCGCTGAGCCTATGGTTGGGTGGAAACGAGCACCCCTCTCAGTAGTTACATCAAACCCGGTGTTTTTCTGATAAGTGTGTTATATCTTGTGTCTTGCATTGAATATCCTGGCATATATGCTCATGTTTTGAACACTTATGAATGGTTTCTGTGTAGAAATGTCTGCATGGTGTTTTGATTGAAAATGGTGGATGCATGCTTATGTTGGAATGACCACATTTGGTTTATATATATAT
>JASDQU010099924.1:693677-708430 GCA_032191745.1 Picea mariana
ATGTATGTATGTATTTGAACGAAGTCAGCTTTCAAGTCTGTTCTCGGGAGATTTTGTTCCCCTTAATTACCTCTCATGTTGCCCTGGATAGATTCCCCACAGGGACACCCTCTTGGGATCGTTCGCCGGGGTAAGTTCTCTGAAAGCACTATCGCCTTGGTAAAATCCTGAATTGCTTATTATCTATCACAAACGCTAACAACTCAGGGATTTAAGAAAACCTCTCAGTCTGGTCATAAAACCTGGTGGAAATCTGCCCAGGAACCCGATGAAGGACCTTAAGGACTAAGTCTGAAAACCCTGCATGAGAGAGAGTAGGTCTCTTAGAGCTCGGTACTTCGGTGTTTCGGCAACCGAGAAACCCAAGGGTCAGTTTTCTTGTATTCGCCAGGCGTGAAATCCCGACTTGCGGAACCCCGAAATGAGTATAGCATGATTTGTGGTAATGTTTCGGCGTTTCGGTACCCGGGACACATAAAGGTAAGTTCCCTTGTACTCACCAGTCCCAAAATCCCAATTAATGAAACCCTAAAATGAACTAGCATGGATGAGTTGTGATGTTTCGGAGGTTCGATACCCAGGATACCCCTCCTCTTGCTAAATGCACGAATGAGATCCTTTCGGAGGATCTAAGGTCTGTCACGACCGTTAAATTGGATGAAGGAATGCAGGCGTTAATGCCTCGACCCCTTTTTACCTTCGTAAGTAGCGAAGAAATCGGGACCGTCGATTTCAAGACCCATGGGAATACCTGGACCGTCCAGCTGTAGAATACACGTGGCGGTCGGTAAGCATTTCAGCTTTTCGGCACCCGGGAGATCAGAGAGTAAGAACCCTTGTCCTCACAACTCCCGAAATCCCGATATGCGAAATCCCGAAATAATAGCGTATGGCTAAATCCCGATATTTCGGTATTTCGGCATTTGGAATATCCTAAGGACGAGCTCCCTTGTATTTGCAAGTCCTGAAACCCTGATTCACGAAAACCCGAAATGACAGCGTGTGGAGGGGTTAGGACATTTTGGTGTTTTAGTACCCGGGGTACCTAAGTGCGAGTTTCCTTGTACTCGCCAGTCCTGAAATCCCGATGGGTGTAATCCCGAAAGGACGATACGCGAACATGTTATGATGTTTCGGCATTTCGGAAACCAGAATACTCAAGGGTGTATTCCCTTGTACTCATCAGTCCCGAAATCCCGACTTGCGAAATACCGAAATAGTATAGTGTACTTCAGAGTTCGGTGTTTCAGAGTTTCAGCTTCTGGGAGACCCAGATGCGAAATCCTCCTATCCTCGCATATCGCGAAATCCCGATAGGCGAAGTCCCAAAATGGACTAGCACACGGTTTTGGTATTTCGGCGTTTCGGCACCCGGGGTCTCCAAAGGTCAGTTTTCCTCATGTTCACTAGACACGAAGTTTCGATGGATGAAACCCCGAAATGAACAAGGGAATACATGCATCGCGATTTTTTCGAATCGCAAAAGTCGAGAGCACCTCTCTGGCAAGACCTGTGGTCATAGCCACCGATCATATGAGTATGGATAAGGGATGGCGGGGTCTGTATCATGTCTCATAGGGATTCAGGGAATTCTGTTCATCGAAGAAAAGATGGAAAAGGCCAAAAAAAAAAACCGAATTTTGTAGTGGTGTGTTACAATACCCCACATAAATGTCCAAATAAAAGATGATTCCAAATGCAAATGTCTCCTTGGTATATATAGGAGACTAGGAGGTATAATTACAACCAATGGAATAAAGCCGACATAAATAAAATAACATTACTAATGTAATATGCTCCAATTAAGGGGTAATGAGCCACTATTTAGGGCTTAACATTCCCCTCCCCTTGAGACAAGTGTTGTCTGCAACGCTTGAGTAACTCTGGATGCTTCTGTATAAAAGACTCATCTTCCCAAGTGGAATCTTCACCTGGTAGTTTCCTCCATTTAATGAGATACTCTGAAATGGATCTATTCCTCAGCTGGCGAATTCTTGTGTCGATGATGGCTTCAGGCTCCAATATGATTTTTCCTTCCTCGTCAAGTTCTGGCAATATAGTTTGAACTGAGATTTTGTCACCTATAACCTTCTTTAAGCATGAAACTTGGAAAACTAGGTGTACTCGTGAAGATGCATGCAACTCCAATTTGTATGCCATAGAACCAATCTTTTGCAACACCTTATAAGGGCCATAGTACTTTGGTGATAATTTATTATCCTTCTTGGCTTACTTGAGGGACATTTGTTTGCATGGTTGTAGTCTTAAAAACACCCAATCCCCTACTTCAAAACTTCTTTCACTATGATGTTGATTTGCTTGTTGTTTCATGTGATTTTGTGCCATGGTCAGGTTGTCCTTTAAGATTTGGAGAACTTGTTGTTTATACTCAATGTGATCTTCCACTACTTGAACCTTAGCTTTTTCTTTTGGAGAAGAAGTGATGAAAGGAGGGTGGTATCCGTAGAGTGCCATAAATGGTGTCATTTTTGTTGCAGTATGAAAGGAAGTGTTATACCACCATTCTACCAAGGGTAACCATTTGAACCATTGTCTTTGTTTATTAGAGACAAAGCAACGAATGTAGCCTTCCAGACATTTATTCACTATCTCGGTTTGTCCATCAGATTGAGGATGATAGGATGAGCTATGAGCCAATTGAGTACCCAAACAAGAAAATAATTATGTCCAAAAATGTCCAGTGAAGATGGGATCTCTGTCACTTACAATAATCTTTGGGCTACCGTGTATCTTTTGAATTGTCTCCATTAATGCGGTGGCAACTATACTGGCTTTGAAGGGATGAGAGAGTGCACAAAAGTGTGCGTATTTGGTGAGTCTATCAACAATGACCATGATGACACTCTTTCCTTCAGACTTTGGTAACCTTGTTATGAAATCCATGGAAACCTCCTCCCAACGCTGACTTGGGATGGCTAATGGTTGTAAAAGACCTGAGGTCTTAATTGTTTCCACCTTATTTTGTTGGCAAACCAAACATTCTGCGACAAACCTTTGAACATCAGTTTTAAGGCCATCCCCAAAAAATTCCTTCTTCACCCTATGGTAGGTTTTCAAAAATCTTGAGTGCCCTCCTACCGGAGAGGTGTGCAATTCCAATAGTACCTTTTGTTTGAGTTGGGAGTTCTTACATGAATATAAGCGATCTTTGTACCATAGTGAATCATTTTTCCATGTAAATGTATCTGATGCACTGGAATCCTGTTGCAACCTTTGAATGAGAGTGCACACTTTTTTGTCATTCTTCCATTCATCCCTTACTTCTATTATCCAATCGGGTTGGATGATCGAGATACCACAGAGAAAGGCCTCAGCATCTTCATCCTTTCTTGAGAATGCATCTGCCACAACATTTTGCTTCCCTTTTTTATAGATGATTTCAAAATCATAACCCAATATCTTGGTCACCCATTTTTGTTTTTCTTCTGAAGATAGTCTTTGTTCAAAGAAGTATTTAAGACTATCATGATCTATTTTGACCTTAAAGTTCCTACCTATTAGGTAAGGACACCATTTCTTCAATGTATGTAGTATTGTCATCATTTCCTTCTCATAAATGGGTTTGTGTAAGTCCTTTCCCTTGAGTGGTCAACTTTCAAAAGATAGGGGCCTTCCTTCTTGCATTAGGACAACACCAATTCCATTTCCCGAGGCATCACATTCCACAATAAAGGTTTTTGTGAAGTTTGGAGTGGTCAAGACAGGAGCTTTGCACATCACCTCTTTAAGTTGTTCAAAAGCTTTAGTTGCCTCGGAAGTCCATGAAAATTCATCCTTCTTAGTTAGTGTTGTTAAAGGTGTTGCTATTCTTCGATAGTGCCAAACAAACTTGCGGTAGTAACCTGTCAAAACCAAAAATCCTCTAAGATTCTTCAATGTTTTGGGAATCAGCCAGTCCATCATGGCCTTAATCTTGTTAGGGTCTACCTTGACACCTTCATGAGATACAATATGACCTAAATACTCTACCTCATTCACCCCAAAGAAACATTTGGGTGGTTTGACATATAGTTGTTGCTCCTTTAGTAGTTGTAGCACCTTGTCAACATGTGACACATGATCCTCCCAAGACTTGCTATAGATTAGTATATCATCAAAAAATACTAACACAAATTTTCGAAGGAAGGGTTTGAAAATGGAATTCATCAACCCTTGGAATGTGGAAGGTGCATCTATAAGGTCAAAAGGCATGACCAAAAATTCATAATGGCCTTCATGAGTTCGAAATGTTGTTTTTGGGATATCTTCTTCCTTCATTCTAATCTGATGATACCCTGAACGAAGATCCAACTTCGTGAAATAGATTGCTCCATGTAGTTCATCTAACAATTCATTAATGACAGGAATGGGAAACTTATCTTTAATAGTGATCTTGTTGAGCTCTCTATAATCTAGACACATACGCCATGAGCCGTCTTTCTTGAATACCATTACCACCGGTGCAGAGTAAGAACTTTGGCTAGGTCTAATAATGCCAGCCTCTAACATTTCTTCAACCATGTGCTCAATTTCACTCTTCTGGGCATAAGGGTATCTGCATGGCCTGATGTTAGGAGGAACACTCCCATGAATTAGGTGAATATCATGATCATGATTTCAAGTGGGTGGAAGACCTTTCTAAATATCTTCAAAATGCTTATCAATGATCCCTTGGAGATCTAAGGGAATAGATGGCCTAGATGTTTGAACATCTAGTGAGCATAGTTGTGCAATTACACCTTGATGCCCCTTTTTCAATAATTTTGTCATGCCATTGGAGCTTATCACCTTACTGAGTTTCCCTGTGATACCTCTTAACTCGATTTCTTTTCCTTCCAATGAAAATTTCATGAAAAGTTCTTGAAAATTAAAAGCCATTGTTCCTAATGATTGTAACCATTTGATTCCTAGTACGACATCAACACCACCCATGGGTATAGCAACCATTGGACTATTCATTACATATTCCCCCATAGTAAGATTGATCTTGTTTCATTTTCCTGAGCAATTGATATTTCCTCCATCTGCAATCATTTCTTGAAACTCTTGTGTTGGATATACAAAGCACTTGAGAGCTTTGGCTAATTTATAGTGAATGAAATTATGAGTACTACTAGAATCAATTAGGACTATTACCTTTTTTTTTTGATATATCCTTCGATCTTGAGGGTTTGAGGAGTGCTAATTCCAGCCAATGCATTACACGATATTGTGGGAGTCAACTCTTCAGAAGAAATCACGTTTGCATTTTCATCTTGAGATGGTTCCTGTTCTTCTTCCTCTTCACAATCTATGTAGAATAATTTATTCTCACCACACTTATGTCCCTTACTGTACTTGCTGTCACAATTAAAGCAAAAACCTTTTGCTTTTCTTTCCTCCAATTGTTGAGGTGTCAACCTGGTAGGTTGAGGTGTTTTAGAAGAAGGAACATTATTCTCTCGATAGATGTTAGGTGTGGTCCTTCTAGTAGCCATAGCCATATTTTTACTTTCAACATTTCTTGCCACCCTAAATGCATTCTCCAATGATTTGGGTTCCCAAAGACGAACCTCATTTTGAATGTTATCCCTTAAAATTCCTATGAATACATCAATCAAGAGCTCATCTGGAATATCTCTTACCTTTATATTCAATCTTTGGAAGTTCTCAATGTGCTCTGTAATTGAACCCTTTTGCTTGAGATTTATCAATTGGCTAAAGAAGGTATTGCTCCTTGTATCCTCATAGTGTGCTATCATTTCTTCCGTGAAAATTGTCCAAGTGACGAGTGATTTGCGAGAACAAAGCCATCAATACCACACAAATTGATTGGGTTCTAAATATAAAGAAGCAATTCGTACCTTTTGTGTATGTGGCACATTGTGTAGATCAAATAATTGCTTCATCTAAAGTATCCATGTGATTGGGTCCTTTCCATCAAACTTTCTCATATCGATCTTAGGAAAGAGGTTGGTCTTCAACCCAAAGTTAAGGTTTCCCCATTCTTGATTCATTTTTCTTGTGTCCTCATCATGAATTTTATGGGATACATTTTCAGTTTCAGGTGTCCTCTCTATTAGGAATTTTTTCAATCCTTCCATGATTTCCCCTTTTAAACCATCCATCTCGGTATTTATTGAATCTCTCATCTCTTGTAGTTCATCTTTTGTTATTGTCATCTTTTGTAAATCATTTATGTCCCTACACATTTCTTCACCTTCATCAAGAGTCCAAGTAGGACTGTCTGGAGGCTTATTTGGTGTAGAAGTTCCCTTTTTTGGTGGCATGTTGGCCAAGTATCACTTTAAACCTTGATTTTGAGGTGGTTCTGCTAGATAATCTTCCTTTTATTGTATATCCAAAATTTCGGCCCTTCTTGGTATGAATTTTTATTTTTTGTAGTTCTCTGATATTTCTTCTCTGCAATGCCACAGGTCTAATAAAAAATGGATGTGCCAAGGGGAATTTATGGTAACTTCCCCACAACTTGCTGATTTTTGGCCTTTCCAAGAGATCTCACTTGTATAGCGTGCCCCGCACAAAATAATTGATATAAAATTATGAAAAATCATACTAGAACTACTACGGACTGTCCACTATCCAATGCAACCGGTCTCACTCAATTTGGATACTTCAGGAATAAGTTATGATTGTTTTACCCAGAACACCTTCATGAGATTAGTCAATAGCACTAGTCAGATACCCTATCTTCTACAGGTTGTATCTACAAATGTAAGATAACCTAGAAGCTGAAATTTTTACCACCGATACCTTACTAATTTCTGTGAATATCCTCAGAAGTTCAGAGTCTGAAATGTTACATAAATTTTTTTATAGCGAAAATTCCGCAATGACTCAATTCAGGATGATTCGAGAACCCTATCTTACACAGGTTGTATCTCCGAAAGTATAAGGCCTCATGAGCTGAAATTTTAACCCAACGTACCTTGATCTGTCTACTAAATATCCTCCAAGTCGTTCCTTCTGAAACGTTGTAGAAAACAAGTTATCGCGAAAATCCCAAGGTATATTAGATGTAGCAGCAAAACCCCAAGACCTTGAGCTCTAATACCATATGTTAAGAACCAAATATCAATATAGCATAGAAAAACCTCAGAATAAGTATTCAATGCCTTGAAAAAACGATAATTTTAGGTAATAAGCCTCTTCGAGGGGGCAACCTCCTTATACCCCACATAAATGTCCAAATAAAAGATGATTCCAAATGAAAATGTCTCCTTGGTATATATAGGAGACTAGGAGGTACAATTACAACTAATGAAATAAAACCGACATAAATAAAATAACATTACTAATGTAATATGCCCCAATTAAGAGGTAATGAACCACTATTTAAGACTTAACACTCAAGTTTTACAAGTACAAACCACCAACATATGTGCACACTCTGAATATATCTATCAACTCAACTTTCTACAACAATGTGACTTTTCATTGTCATAAAAACAACAACAAACATTTGTTTACAATTATAACACATTCTTCATCAATAATTTGCAACAAGTTTATCATATTCTAACATGACATTTTTTCAACATATAGATCCATTACCTAAACATTTTTTTTTCAACATATCCATTCTATATTTTCTTTGACATTTAATTTCCTAATTTTTTTTTTGAAGTATATTAATTATTGTTTATTTAAAAAAAATATTCTAAATAAAAATAAAGCATTTTATTTTTATACCAACAAGTTTGGTATATAAAACATATGTTAATTTTTTTAAATTTATTAAAAAAAACAATTTGGAAAGATTAAACATCTTTCCTCACATATAAAAGCTTTGCATTCATCAAAGTTTAAATATTAACTATTCTTTTTTTTTCCATGGATGAAGATTAACTATTCACTCTTAATACCCAATTAAGAAACCACAACTAATAAATTAAATAAATCAAAATCAATTAAATAAGCATCTTAACAAATACCAAGAAGCCACAACTAATGAATTAAATAAATCAAAATTAATTAAATAAGCATCTTAACAAATACCAATTATGAAAGTGTAGATTTTCACAGTTAATCATAAATAATATTACTTGAAATTTTAAAGATATTATTTTAACAAAATACCAATTATTATATCTACCATAGCTAAAATTAATCCAGACTTTGACAAAAAATTAGTGAACTTTTCTAAAAAATAACATTACAAATTGAGTCATAACCACCATCGACTCAAGCGAGGATGGCATAAAGACGTCCGATCTTGGCTAAACTATTGGGGAATCATGGAATAAACCATTTTACAGAATAAAGATACTATTAAAAAAAATGTCAAATCAAAATTTAAGGAAAAAATGTGGTGTGATAAAGAGTTAGAGAAAAAAAGAAAATTAAGGTATTATAAAGATGTAATCAACCCTAATCTAGAAGATCAAAATTATCTATCTGTTTTGCCAAGTGTAAAGAAAAAAATAAACATTGCTAAGATAAGAACAAATGCTCACGAGCTCCACAGTGAAATTGGGCATTGGTCAATTCCTAAAACGTTATGGGATGAAAGAGTCTGTCACCTTTGTGACACTAAGAAGGTTGAAAATGAAAATCACTTTCTCTTAAATTGTCCACCCTATACCCATATTAGATCTCATTTTCAAAATATTTATCACATTACCAACCTTCCTAACCTCTTAACTCAACAAAAGTATGACGATCTTGGAAAACTTCTCTTAATGCTTTTCGAGCACAAAAACAAAATTCTAAAGAATCACAAGTAATCACTTACCCTCTTAAGGTCCAATAAACCAATTCGATCTTAGTAGACGTTAATCATCATCGTCATCATCATATATATTTTAATTATTTAAAATTATTTATTTAACATTTAATTGGCTACAGAATTCAACCCCTTATTGCGAGCTGCGACAAATAGATAGAAATCAATGCAATTTAAATGTTATTACCTGATGTTTAAAATCACTTTGGATAAGGATGCTCACTCATATAAATACTTAACTAATACACTTTTTTTTTTTAATTAGTCTCTTACTTTTTTTAGTAAATACAATTTAAATAAACTTTTTCTCTTACTTTTTAAATAATTGTGTTTTATTAGTTTTTAACTTTCTATTATTTTTCTTACTTTATTAAATAATTATTTTTTTTTAAAGACTCTCACTTTTTAAAATAAATATATTTATTATTATTTTACTCCAAAGTGAAAATAATTATTTTTTATAAATTCTCATTTTTAAAAAATAATTATTTTTATTAATATGTGGCTTAAAAATGAAAATATATAAATTAATTTGACATAATTTATTAAATTTAATATTTTTTTGATTAAACTCAATCAATTACATCAAACAATTTTAAAATGTTTTGTTTTGACCATGTTATCTGAAGAATCTCACAATACAATGTATTTATGAAGATGAGTGAGACCAAATTTCGTTACCATTTTTTAAAACATACTTGAAAATGAACAAATATTTTCAAGTAAGACTCCTATATATACATATATATTTGAAATTAAAACAATTATGTTTATATTTGTAAGATTTATTAATTTGTTGTTTTAATTTTAATGTTGTATTTGTAAGGTTTATTAATTTGTTCGTTTTGATGTTTTAATTTTAATGTTGAAGATAAAGCTCATTCATAGTATGTATAAAGTTCCCCGGATGGGGTGCCACGTCGAGCAGGTAGGCCAAGTGGCAACGAGTCGGGCAGTGCCATAAATAATGGCCACCACCTCCCATCCTCTCACCATTAAAGATGGGAGGGCGCTCGCATAGTCATAACCAGCTGACGAGACCCCTCAAGAAGCGAAGGGAACATCACACCAGAGCATTAAGCACTCAGCCTTAATGGTCGACACTGTCACAATCAACCTCACCCTTATCAGCTGCCTGGATGGTTATGCGATGCATTTGCAAATTCAATTTGTGGAGTGCTGGAGCAGGGATAATCTCTCCATCAATATCTCGGACATAGCTCAGCTCCTCCACATGCCAAGAGCACGAGAACGGCCTCGCAGAGGAGCGGCATGGTATGCCTATGACTCTCGCAGGAAGCGGCAGAAGAAATTTGAGCGAGCGTTGGCTCTAGCATCTGCTTGGGCAACCAGGAAACATGGGAGACATAGAACGCCACCCATGGCGTACGTGGAGGAGGCTGCTCCAGACGAACCTATCCAGAATTGTCCAGAACACCTCCTTTTCATCGTCCCGGACAATTGGAATCCCCCCACGGCATTTGGAAACGAGACCAAGCTTCCAGCTCCCGGAACCTCTCACAGACGCAGGGAAGAAGAACAGGCAGATGACTTCACAATCTGCTATGTCTAGGAAGAATTGTCGGGTAGCGGTGACGAGAAGGCTAACCCAACAAGCGGACCACCCCCAGAGACAACAACTCAGCAGAATAGTCAGCCAACATGCCAGATTAACAGAGCCAATGCAGAAAAGGAGGGAACCCATGCTCAAGGGCCAAATCCCCTCTCCATTGTTCAGGAGGAATGGGAGGACCAACCTCCACACAACAATCCGGGCTATCTCGAGCTACTCTTCGAAACTCGCAATATGGTGGACGACCAAATCTTCAAAGCGATTCAAATCGGCCATTGCCTCGACATGATGTATGCAACACACTCCATAGCATCCCCACGACTACAGTGCCCTACGTGCACGCAAGCCTATGCGATTCCAGCAAGATGGCGAAAGAAGGATGATGATGGCGAGTCGCCTGGTTAAAAGGTCATGAGAATGTTTCTATTTTGCAATTTTCTCTTAGCAATAGACTATAGCTATGTTAGCAGTTAAAATGTTAGAGATTGGACTGAATCCATTATGGCTGCGTGTCCTGGTTTCCTCCGGGCAGGACGACAACCTGGCAAAATTTTGTTTGTTTGAAGACAGGTGGCATCATAAGGCCAACTGTCTTGGTTTCCTCTTAATAGGCAAGACAGTTGGCGGCACTACCAGACTCTGTAAACATGCAATCGTAATATAAATAGGATCCTTCCCTTTTTTACTTAAAAATAAATAAAAAATAGTATGTATAAAGTTGTGTGAGTTTTAATAGCTAAACATATATTGTTCACAAATATGTAGTATTATATTGTATCATAATGTGGATACTTCATGTGAATACTCTTTGTATAGCTTTTTGACATTAATGTTGTATGGAACTAGTTATTATTATTAGTCACAGCCAAAGGCCAGGGACTAATAGCAATGAGTTCATTGCTGACTGGCTATTAGTTTAGGTTGACTTTTTGATTTTTGTTTTATATTAAATGTGTAACATAGGAAATTAAAATATGTATTTTTTTTAATAATAAAAAAAACTATTTTTCTAACATTTCATTGGCTGATATCTTTCAAGTCTTATTGCAGGCTTCACGTTATTCKATATATAAACAATTAATAGATTTGACTCAAATAATTAATATTTATATATGACATTGAAAATGCAGGAGGAGGAGGCGTGGGTTTGACTCAACCCACCAAGTACTCCTCGAAATTCCCCCACCGTTACTTCGTCGTCTATCAATTCCACTTCTCTACTCGCTAAGACATTATTGCCTGTGATTTGCTCTCTGTGGAAACTCCTTTGAACATGGGTATCAAGGCTCTCTGTGGAGACTCCTTTGAACATGGGTATCAGCGAAGCAAGCGACAGCACAACAACGCTTCCAACAAACAATGGAACTCCTCCGGTGACCAGCTGAGAGAAGAGGTCTTTCCTGTCTGCAATGGTGGTGATCTCGTTTTACAGAGTGAATCTGCACAAGGTTCCCGACACTACCAGGCGATGGCCCATCCCCAAGCCCTCCATCTCTCTTCGCAATTTTAAGAAGCTGAATGTTCAGGAATCCATCAAGGAAGATGAAGCCGAAGGCATGGGCGATAATGGCTACGCCAAGGAAGAAGACAAGTGCCCTTCCGATCCCAAAATTAGCGAAGAAAATAAGCGGAAAAGACCATGTTGATTACGACAAGGAAATCAAAGACCACAGCAGGTCACCAGCCAGATGCTCTGGCTCAGATGAATTGTGATGATTCAGTCGTCCCTAAAAATGCCAGAGATCCAAAAAGGGACTCGGATTGGCCCGAACCCCAGGATTCAAGCTCTGTGCCAGAGGAGAAGCTTCCAGAGGCTACTAAGCCCATTGAAGAGGTAGCTAACTATGTTTTATTTTCATTGTTTAATTGTTGGAACTGCTGCAAGAATGGAAATGCCGAATTATTTTCATTGTTTTATTTTCATTGTTTAATTGTTGGAACAAATGTCGAATGGAAATGCCGAAGTAATTTRGGTCAATCCCATTCATCACTAATTCAATTTCTGAGAGATACCCAGTTCCTAATTTCAGCCTTTTTTCTTTAATTAAATCCTGTTCACTAAACCCCACTTGCTATCTGGAACTGTTATTGGGGTATTGAAATCCTGTTGACTCGAATATGCTTATACTTTTTTTGGTATGTCTTTTATCCTCCTTGATTTTATGATATTCATGAGTTTTCTCAGATTCTAGGCTGTCGCTAAGTTTAAATTTGATGTCAATTGAAGATTATCAATCAGCAGTTTTTGATAATCTGTTGTTGTTTGATTGAGGGGAGATTAAGAAAATGCTTGCCTCTCTTGACTGAGGGGAGATTAAGAAAATGCTTGCCTCTCTTGACTGTTGTTTTCATGGTATTTTGGTTTTTTTTTATCTTATTTTACATTACAGTTTTTATCTTATTTTTATGTGTATTTAATTAAAATAAAAAAATAAAAAATTCAACTTGCATGTGTTTTCTTGTTATTTCTCTATTAATTAAAATTAAACTTTTATAAAACCAAACTTAATATTTTAGACTTGATCATTTAGAGAAGTGTTTTTTATTTTATTAGTTTTACAAATTTTATATTAAAAACCAAACCTAGTATTTTAGACTTGGTCATTTAGAGGAGTGTTCTTTATTTTATTAGTTTCACAAATTTTATATTTTGGAGTGTTCTTTATTTTATTAGTTTCACAAATTTTATATTTTGGGGAGGTATTTTAAATCTCTTTAATATTATATTTCAGTACTAAACTTATGATAAATTGCTTTTTGATTTTCTCATTACAATATTTATTGTCTCTTATGTTAATTTACATTTTTCCATGTAAACTTGTACATTTATTTATTTTCAATAAAAATGTGTACATAAAACTCAATTTTAAATTTAAAACCAACTTTTTTTCAATGCCAAATGTACTCTTGGATTATTGTGTTGTACACATTTTCATTGAAAACTTGGGTTGTTCTCATGATGATACTTCATCTTACTAAATCATAGAGTAAGTTAATCTTATAGTAAATGGATATTTTTCCTAGTTTTAGGCATGGGCATACTTCTACCATGAAGACCCATGCATAATGGAATTATGTCTTTAGGAGTTTTGCCCAATTTTTAATTGACTCATCAAAAATTCAATCAAAGTTCTAGATATATAAGTGCTCTTAACATTTTATACCATCGAATTATGACAACTTAAAAAAAAATTGTTGCAAGATTAGATAGTTTATAAAACTACAACCCAACAAGCTATATTTAATTCATTTTATATTATAAAAAGGAAAAAAAATAATTATTCTTATTCTTATTTTTTTCAAAGGTGGAAAAAATTATCATAACTTCCCTGTCAACAATCACCATCATCACCCTTATTCAAGGAAAACCAAACCACACCATATCAAATGACTCCCACATGATTAGTAAAGGGGAGGACTTTAACTTGTTTTCTTAAATCTGAAGAAGATGAGTTGTTAGTAAAAGCAATTTTAAATCTTACTTCAAAGCTAAAAAGTACTTTTAGTTTGGAGAATATTTGCAAGAAAACCAATATCTTATATAATCATAACTAAATCTACCTCAAAAACTTTTAATAAGATATATCCTTATTAGTCCCTGCCAAAGGCCAGGGACTAATAGCAATGAGTTCATTGCTAACTGGCTATTAGTTTAGGTTGACTTTTTGATTTTTGTTTTATATTAAATGTGTAACATAGGAAATTAAAATATGTATTTTTTTTAATAATAAAAAAAACTATTTTTCTAACATTTCATTGGCTGATATCTTTCAAGTCTTATTGCAGGCTTCACGTTATTCTATATATAAACAATTAATAGATTTGACTCAAATAATTAATATTTATATATGACATTGAAAATCATATCCAAGCTTGTCGACAGGTGTTGGATGCATTGATACGATACCTATCCGACCCTTGGGGGCAGCTGGTCGAGTTGGGCATATTCATCCATGCACGCCACGTCCCGCACGCAGATCGATTCCTTCTTCAAGCTCTGATCACTTTTTCAAGCATTATTTTATATAAAACTTGGATCGTATACAAATCAATACCTTAAAAATTTAATCAAATTCGATTTGACGGGAAAATGAATTCCCTGTACTGTAAGATTGGCTTCCAGGTACGAAGATACGTTACATGTAGTTTTAAGTAGGCAGTCTTTCCCCGTTTATTTCATCCAATTATCTAAAAATATAAAATAATGAAGCTACCTACCCACCCACTGTCACCATTAAATAGTTTATTTATTTTCTTTAGTAACATGAGGCTAGATTTTGGTTTGTGTTTTTACTCTAATAGGACATTCAAAATTGTTAGTTTTCTTATGTTAAAATAGATTTGTGTGAGAATTTGTAATCTCTGAAGTGTATTAAATTTTATAGCTTGTTATGCTAAAGCGGATTTTCAATTTCTTTCAATTATATTTATATTATTTGAATACAACATTAAATT
>JASDQU010099924.1:713696-737490 GCA_032191745.1 Picea mariana
TGTGTAATTGATAAAGTGGCTTTGTAATTTGTGTCAATAGTGTATGTGTATGTACTGTTTTAATTCATCATCAAATTTTGTAAATTTTGTAGCTTAGAGTGGATTTACTGTATTAATTTAACAGAAATAAAAGGTGTTAAATTGTTTAGCTTATTATGGATTTGTGTAAATAAAATGTGTTAAATTGTTTACCTTATTATGGATTTGTATAGTTTTTTTTTATGTTAAAGTGATTTGTAATCCGTGTCAATTGTGTTTGTAACTTGTTAGGTTAAAGTGGATTTGTAATCCTAAGAAAAAATGACTTTATGTAATAATTGATTCACTATTTAATTCTAATTTATTAGTCCCTGCCAAGGCCAAATCCAAATCTAATTTATGTACTATTTAATTCTAATTTATTAGTCCCTGCCAAATCCAAATCTATTTGGCAGGGACTAAGCTGCCATGCAGCCCTTGTTATTATTAGTCCCTGCCGTAGGCATAGAGGGACTATAGCAATCGATAATTCGTTGACCTACTATTAATTTGTCCGTTGACCACAAATATTTACAGAATATTTAATGTTGGAACTAGGGAACAAAAAACATTTTTTTTTATATAACAAAAAGTACCATGTATGTTATGATCTGATTGGATAATAGACTGGAGGTCTTATTGCCCGCTTCGCTATTCCCAATGTTTTATATGTGAGCATATCCAAACTTTTTGATAGTATATCATCTTTTTGAATCATATATATTTTTATGCATTTCTTGAAGCTGAATTAATGCTAGCATTAGTCGAATATTTTTCTTAGCATTTTCTGCTAGCTAAATTTATCCCAATGTTTGATATTCCAGCATATCCAAGGCTTGTCTATTTTTTATTATTTTTTTTGTAAATAAGAAGTATATTATATTAAAAACCTTCCAAAACTGAAGCARAGTTACAAAAAGCAGGGATATTCATGCTGTAATTAMTRGACTGCCCCAAYAGAGGGGAAACCAGTCCARCCARCTAATAAGTTCAACAAGAGTAATAAAAKACTGTTCATCAACTGAAACTGATCATAACATATTGTTCATCAACTAGTTTGTTCAACAACTGRAAAGACATGAAAAAACACTACAGACTCAGACACCTGGTGAATATCCCAGCCACGCGGCTTGGAGGTCCGTTGTCCAGGGTTCCTCCTCGATGTAGGTTACCTCATCTGCCCATTGTTGCTTAACCTACATTTCGTCCGTGGTTCCTTCAGCCTTTGTGGTCTCACTATACATCCAGACCCCGATCGATTCCTTCTATGCTGCTCTGCGGTCGTGTGCGCACTGCACTCGTTCCTTCGCCAAAGAGCAATGTGGCTCGTTATGCCCACCACCTGAAGTGGCCTTGGGATCCATCGAGGGGTTCGCTTCTGCCATATTTGAAGAGAAAGCTGCTTGTATGGAGGCAAGCGTCTAAAGAAAGACCTCCACCCGCTCATCAGTAGCTTGCAAGCGGAACTGGAGATCTGCTACCCCTTGGCGAAGCTCAAAAACTAGGCCATAGAGAATTTCTAGGCTGGTTTTAAACAGCTCGCTGGTGTAAGAGTCGGCATCCTCATGCCTTCTGTGTGGAGGAAGCCCACCGCTGAAGCTTTTCGAAGGGTCAGGGGTCAGCTTGGGGGCAGTGATAGCCTTTGTAGGGTGCATGAATGAACCCGCCAGCCTGGGTATTAAAGCTAAGCACCCCATTTCAGGTTCGACGGTCCAGGAGGGGGGGCCAGAAGATGCTCTGACTGGGTCGAGGGGGAGGAGTCGGCAGAAGGCGAGTCGGGGAGAGTGACTGAAGGCCGGCAAGGCTTCCAGGGTGGGCCCTTCCGCGGCCTTCCCCTGTGACGCGGCATAGGGAGGAGATGGTAATCGGACTGCAAGAGCATAAACACGATGGCAATGTGTGTGACCTGATAACCAACAGAAATCTCCTCAAGCCGGAAAGTGTTATCCTGAGTGAGCCCTTGCCACCATGGCTGCACTAGGAAAGGTTCTTCAACCTGCAGACGAAGATAGAAAATGACCATAGTTGCAAAATCCAAACAACGACGCGAATATAAGCCAAACGACGACGCAGAAAGGAGTGCATAAATGCACTCTCTGATCACCGTAATGCACATTTAAATCAATGGGAGGGTGGCAGGCTGTGGCACGAGCCCGTCACGTGGCTCAGTGCCGTCTATTTTATTATTATTAAGTACTTAACGTAGGTAAATCCTGCCACACACATTCTTTCTTAAATGTTTACACATCGTGACATTCTTTCTTAAATGTTTACACAGTGTGGCATTCTTTCTTAAATGTTTACACAACGTGAGGCACTTGGACGGTTCTGAGAGCCTTAAATGTTTACCTACATGCCTCAGAGCCTTAAATGTTTACTTAACATGTATATCACGGAACAGATTGGACATGAAAAATAAAAATAAATTTGAATAATTAATTGAATAAAATTTAACAAAACATTATCACATATTAATAATGAATACTATATTTAATATTAATATTACACGATAGATATCATAAATTTAATTTATAGTTTATGAATGAAAGTAGATGGGTGGGTTGTAAGTTGCAATACATGTGGTATCCATGCATAATTTAGTATTCCCGAATTAGTTTTATTTGAAATTTATCAAAAAATATTAATGTCTGGTACATCAACAAGGTTCGGGGGTTCACATTTTTCATTTTTCATTTTTCCATTGATATTCTATAAATTACTCAGTCTCATGTATATGACGGAATTGTTGGGTGCAAAATGTATATGACTGAAGTGTTGGGTGCAAAATGTATATCATAGATCATGCTGGACATGAAAAATGAAACATGTGAACCCGTGACTCCGCCAACTTGCAACTCCGTAATTGTTGGGTGCAAAATGTATATGGCGAAAGTGTTGGATGCAAAAAGTATATCACTGAACAAGCTGGACATGAAAAATGAAAAATGAAAATAAATTTCACCTTTATTATTATAAACAAAATCAAAATTCCAAATTTACATTTAAAAACGTTAAAAATAATATTGAATAAAATTTAAATATTTGTTTATATTTGTTGGGTGCAAAATGTATATAGCGGAAGTGTTAGGTGAAAAAAGTATATCACGGAACAAGCTGGACATAAAAAATGAAAAATTAAAATAAATTTCAACTTTATTATCATAAACAAAATCAAAATTCCAAATTTACATTTAAAAACGTATAAGGGTGCAAAATGTATATGATGGAAGTGTTGGGTGCAAAATGTATATCATGGAACATGCTGGACATGAAAAATGAAACATGTGAACTAACGACTTTGCCAACCCACAACTCCGTAATTGTTGAGTGCAAAATGTATATGGTGGAAGTGTTTGGTGCAAAAAGTATATCACAGAACAAGCTGAACATGAAAAATGAAAATAAATTTCACTTTTATTATCATAAACAAAATCAAAATTCCAAAATTCCAAATTTATATTTAAGAACGTATAAGTATATGACGGAATTGTTGGGTGCAAAATGTATATAACGGATTATCATAAACAAAATCAAAATTCCAAATTTACATTTAAAAAAGTTAAAAATAATATTGAATAAAATTTAAATAATTGTTTATACTTGTTGGGTGCAAAATGTATATGGCGGAAGTGTTGGGTGCAAAAAGTATATCACCGAACAAGCTGGACATGAAAAATGAAAAATTAAAATAAATTTCAACTTTATCATAAACAAAATCAAAATTCCAAATTTACATTTAAAAACGTATAAGTATATGACATAATTGTTAGGTGCAAAATGTATATCACGGAACATGCTGGACATGATAAATGAAACATGTGAACCCGCGACTCTGCGAACCCACAACTCCATAATTGTTGGATGCAAAATGTATATGGTGGAAGTTTTGGGTGCAAAAAGTATATAACGAAACAAGCTGGACATGAAAAATGAAAAATGAAAAACATGTGAACCCGCGACTCTGAGAACCCACAACTCCATAATTGTTGGATGCAAAATGTATATGGTGGAAGTTTTGGGTGCAAAAAGTATATAACGAAACAAGCTGGACATGAAAAATGAAAAATGAAAATAAATTTCACCTTTATTATCATAAACAAAATCAAAATTTCAAAATTTCAAATTTACATTTAAAAACGTATAAGTATATGACGGAATTGTTGGGTGCAAAATGTATATGATGGAAGTGTTGGGTGCAAGTATATAACGGAACATAATGAAACATGTGAAACCACCACTCCGCCAACCCACAACTCCGTAATTGTTGGGTGCAAAATGTATATGGTGGAAGTGTTGGGTGCAAAAAATATATCACGGAACAAGCTAGACATGAAAAATGAAAAATGAAAATAAATTTCACCTTTATTATCATAAACAAAATCAAAATTCCAAAATTCTAAATTTACATTTAAAAACGTTAAAAATAATATTGAATAAAATTTAAATAATTGTTTATACTTGCTGGGTGCAAAATGTATATGGGGGAAGTGTTGGGTGCAAAAAGTACACCGGGGAACAAGCTCGACATGAAAAATGAAAAATGAAAATAAATTTCACCTTTATTATCATAAACAAAATAAAAAATCCAAAATTCCAAATTTACATTTAAAAGCGTATAAGTATATGACGAAATTGTTGGGTGCAAAATGTATATGAGGGAAGTGTTGGGTGCAAAATGTATATCATTGAACATGCTGGGCATGAAAAATGAAACACGTGAACCTGCGACTTCGCCAACTACGTAATTGTTAGGTTCAAAATGTATATGGCGGAAGTGTTGGGTGCAAAAAATATATCACAAAACAAGCTTGACATGAAAAATGAAAAATTAAAATAAATTTCATCTTTATTATCATAAACAAAATTAAAATTTCAAAATTTCAAATTTACATTTAAAAACCTTAAAAAAATATTGAATAAAATTTAATTAATTGCTTATATTTGATGGGTGCAAAATGTATATGGCAGGTGCAAAATGTATATGTTTGAAGTGTTGGGTGCAAAAAGTATATCACGGAACAAGATGGACATGAAAAATGAAAAATGAAAATAAATTTCATCTTTATTATCATAAACAAAATCAAAATTCCAAATTCCAAATTTACATTTAAAAACTTATAAATAGCTTATAAGTATATGACATAATTGTTGGGTGCAAAATGTATATAACGGAAGTGTTGGGTGCAAAATGTATATCACAGAACAAGCTGAAAAATGAAACATGTGAACCGACTACTCCGCCAACCCGCAACTCTGTAATTGTTGGGTGCAAAGTTGGGTGCAAAATGTCTATGGCGGAAGTGTTGGGTGCAAAAAAATATATCACGGAACAAGTTGGACATGAAAAATGAAAAATTAAAATAAATTTCATCTTTAATATCATAAACAAAATCAAAATTCTAAAATTCCAAATTTACATTTAAAACCGTATAAGTATATGACGAAATTCTTAGGTGCAAAATGTATATGACGGATTATCATAAACAAAATCAAAATTCCAAAATTCCAAATTTACATTTAAAAACGTTAAAAATAATATTGAATAAAATTTAAATAATTGTTTATACTTGTTGGGTGCAAAATGTATATGGCGGAAGTGTTGGGTGCAAAAAGTATATCACGAAACAAGCTAGACATGGAAAATGAAAAATTAAAATAAATTTCACTTTTATTATCATAAACAAAATCAAAATTCCAAAATTCCAAATTTACATTTAAAAACGTATAAGTATATGACGGAATTGTTGGGTGCAAAATGTATATGAAAGTGTTGGGTGCAAAATGTATATCACGAAACATGCTGGACATGAAAAATAAAACAAAATGTATATGGCGAAAGTGTTGGGTGCAAAAAGTATATCACGGAACAAGCTGGACATGAAAAATACAAAATTAAAATAAATTTCACCTTTATTATCATAAACAAAATCAAAATTCTCAAATTTCAAATTCACATTTAAAAATGTATAAGTATTTGTTGGGTGCAAAATGTATATGATGGAAGTGTTGGGTGCAAAATGTATATCACAGAACATGCTGGACATGAAAAATGAAACATGTGCCAACCCACTCAGCCAACCCGCAATTCCAAAAGTGTTGGATGCAAAATGTATATGACGGAAGTGTTGGGTGCAAAAAATATATTATGGAACAAACTGGACATGAAAAATGAAAAATTAAAATAAATTTCACTTTTATTATCATAAACAAAATCAAAATTCCAAAATTCCAAATTTACATTTAAAAACGTTAAAAATAATATTGAATAAAATTTAAATAATTGTTTATACTTGTTGGACCCAAAATATATATGGCGGAAGTGTTGGGTGCAAAAAATATATCACTGAACAAGACATGAAAAATTAAAAATTAAAATAAATTTCAACTTTATTATCATTAACAAAATAAAAATTCCAAAATTTCGAATTTACATTTAAAAACGTATAAGTATATGACGAAATTGTTGGGTGCAAAATGTATATGACTGAAGTGTTGGGTGCAAAATGTATATTAATGAACACGCTGGGCATGGAAACAACTCCGTAATTGTTGGGTTCAAAATGTATATGGCGGAAGTGTTGGGTGCAAAAGGGTACAAAAAATATATCACCTGGACATGAAAAATTAAAATAAATTTCAACTTTATTATCATAAACAAAATCAAAATTCCAAAATTCCAAATTTACATTTAAAAACCTTAAAAATAATATTGAATAAAATTTAAATAATTGTTTATACTTGTTGGGTGCAAAATGTATATGGCGGAAGTGTTGGGTGCAAAAAGTATATCATGGAACACGCTAGACATGAAAAATGAAAAATGAAAAATGAAAATAAATTTCACCATTATTATCATAAACATAACCAAAATTCCAAAATTCCAAATTTACATTTAAAAACGTATAAGTATATGACGGAATTGTTGGTGCAAAATGTATATGATGGAAGTGTTGGGTGCAAAATGTATATCACGGAACATGCTTCACATGAAAAATGAAACATGTGAACCTGCCACTCCGCCAACCTGCGGCTCTGTAATTGTTGGGTGCAAAATGTATACGGAGGAAGTGTTGGGTGCAAAAAATATATCACTAAACAAGCTGGACATGAAAAATGAAAAATGAAAATAAATTTCACCTTTATTATTATAAGCAAAATCAAAATTCTAAATTTACATTTAAAAATGTATAAGTATATGACAGAAGTGTTGAGTGCAAAATGTATATCACGGAAGATACTGGACATGAAAAATGAAACATGTGAACCAACTACTCCACCGGCAACTTGTAATTGTTGGGTGAAGATGTACATGAAAAATGAAAAATGAAAATAAATTTCACCTTTATTATCATAAACAAAATCAAAATTCCAAATTTACATTGAAAAACGTTAAAAATAATATTAAATAAAATTTAAATAATTGTTTATACTATTCATTAAGTAAAAAATGTTATAGCATTATATAAATTACTATAAATCTCCATACAATATTATGATATTCTATAAATTACTCAGTCTCATGTATATGATGAATTGTTGGATACAAAATGTATATGGTTGAAGTGATATCAAGGAACACTCTCGACATGAAAAATGAAAAATGTAAAATGTGAACCCGCTACTCCGCCAACCCACACTCCCTAATTGTTGAGTTACATGCTTTATGTATTAAATATTTTATGCATTATCAAACTTAGATACTAGATTTGTTTTAATATTATATCTAACACAAAAAATTACAACTCCAACATCTCTAAAAAAAAATAAAACCTAAATTACATACATCTTCTATAACTAATTCAATTTCATATTACTAAGTATACTATGCAGACTTGTTTTATTATTATATCTAACAAAAAAAAGTTACAACTCAGAATTAAAATCTAAATGACTTTCAACTTGTCCATGTTTAATAATTGAGATAGAGCATGCGATATTTTTTTTTTCCAAGAAAAAATTATCTCAAATTTATATAGGGTATAAATTCGTTTACAAAGTCAGCAACAAGCTGTGTCCATAGCAGTACTACTCCAACACCCATGCTCAGTAGCAAACAAAGTAACACAACCCAGCACAACACGCAGGCTATGAACAAGTGAAACAAAAAACAAGGCAGAAAAAAACCCATCAGAAACTAGATGAAGAAGCTAAACCAGAAGCTGCACGCCCACAATAGGACCTCGAAGTGTCTGATCAACACCGCATGCCGCAACAAGACCTTAAAGTGTAGACCATATCACCGCACGCCCTCAAAATGGACCTCAAAACTCTGGTCCAAACCCTCAAGAAAGAAAACAGAATGAGGCGCAGGAAAATGGTTTGGGAAAAAAAAGGCACCGAACAAGCTCCTCAGACCCTCTCGGCCCCTAACARCAGCAGTAGGAAATACGACGCCGTCAACAAATAGGCCCCTCACGCCCACAATGGCGCTCCACGCGGGTGCCATCACTGCTGCCAACYGATTCTCCACCGCCACCGTTCAAGACCCCACCGATCATAACCCCCCGTAGCACTGCCCTGCTGACCTCCAGTCAAAAACCCARCATTGGTCCGACCACAACCTGCAGACAGGTCCGCGTGCCCAAAGCGTGGTGCTCCACCCGGTTGCCTACAGCGCCGCCTCCCAGAACCACCCCCGACGTCGATYGTAAACCTCTATAGGTCGCTTCCCACCCGCCCGCTCTGGAATGGGTAAAGTCCCCCTRTTCTTCACCACGAAGAAAAACCAGAGATGTGGCTAGCAAGACTTAGCCGCATAGCCCTCATAATCGTAACCATAATATCGAGCATGCCATATTAATAACCCAAATTTTCCAAATTCAAATTTTGATAACGACCAAACATTAGTAAATGTGGGCATCACACAATAATAAGAATATTCCATACTGATTCTTTAGCGCACATATGATTATCTTGGCTCGTCGTTTCTCGACCGAATCAGAAGGCCACGTTGCTTTTCTTGTGGACCAGTTAACTGTCTAAAGATTTTCAGCCGAAATCCAGGCATCATACAATCCCAAAATTCTGACAGAAGCAAGCAAGCCAGCCAGCCAGCATATATATTTCGTGAGGGCAGGCGATCCATTTTCGGACCAGTTATTTTATCTTAATTTTTCCTGCTATTAGAACAGTGTTGTGACCTCATACCGAACTAATTCTTTGGAATCGTGTTGACCTCATACTGAACGAATTCTTCTGGTGCGACCAGGTATGATCTTTAATCAAGGCATTTCGATTTATTGGCGCTTGTTTAGCTCATTATTTTGATTTCATGGAATCTCTTTGCATTTTGAGCGAAAAAGGGGAATATAGGATAAATAAATAGCTCTCCAGAATAATATTTTTACAGAAATTGACGAAAACGAACTACGACAGTTTAGAAATTCGATACGTGAAACGCACACGTTGAAGGGACCGAACAGCTTCTTATATTTAATTGCAATTGTTACAATAGCATCGTTTTCTCTTGGATGACAACTGGAAAATTTATAGGGAAATGGAGAGATATGTAAGGGTTTGAAAGCTCAAATTTCTATCAAGGCAGGTGATAATTCTTTTTTTCCCTTTTTGTTCAGGGTTTGATCAAATTTTGAGATCAGGGTTTGGACTCCCGTGGTTCGTACCCCGGACGGGTGATTTACGCTGATGGGTGGGAACTCAGGAAGGGGTAGAAGGCGGCGTGGCGGTGGCTCTGCAAAGAGAGAAGATGAAATGCAAGAAAATGGGGCTTCGTTGTGGGGTAACCGCAGGGGAGTGGGTAATCGGGCGAGGAATAATGGGAATCGTTTGCGTGGGCGTGGAGGAGGTTTTGGTCAGAGTTTATTTGTAGAGGGTGGAGCTTTAGCGGAGTGGCAGCCTTTGTGCACGCCGGGTTCGGTGACACTTGTTACATCCTTATTTGCTATTTCCGAAATTGATTGATTATCAGGACTCAGTTATGCATTTTTTACATTATTTTCTGTCTTTGTTTAATTGTAAAAAGAAGAGATTTCATCATATATAGTAAATATGCAGTATGGGTGTCTGAAGTACAAGTTGGTGTTTATTCTCAAATTTTTAACTTGACAATGTGATTCGTTTCTCCCGCCTCGCGCACCACAAATTGTTGGAGATGCGGGTGCTGTTTTCCTTTCTTCCCTTGTATTCTGCACATTTTTTTTATGTTATTTCTCCATGCGGACCTCGGATTCTTTGGAGGAGGAATCTGTATCTTTATTATCTTAGGTGTCCATTTCAGTTCCTTGTTAGATAAGGAATCTGTATCTTTATTGCCTCAAAGTATCCATTTCTGTTCCTTGGTAGATGAGGAATCTGTATCTTCATTTCCTGGAGTATCTATTTCAGTTCCTCGTTAGATGTTATTTTGTCAGCAGGAATTTTCTTTTGCTACATTTTGGTCCAATAAATTACAGGCTCATGTGCTCACCCTCCATGCATTGTAAGTTGTAAGTTGAAACTTGTGTTCAACCATTCAACCAAGAAGCTAGCGGGTCAGTGCAGCAAATATTTTCTGATCTTCAGCACTGAATAGGAACTTGACAATACAACATCCAGTTAATGGGTTGATGGTATTCTCCGTCCTTCTGCATGGAATGTGGTCTCCACAAGCAGAGCTTGATGCTGTTAGTGTCAAACTTGTGATTTGAAGACCAGAACACTGTTTCAGCTACCCATAGCCATTGTTTTATCAACTTTTGTTCTCACTCCGACTCTCTAGATTTTGCCATCGTTACTTAGTGTCTATCTTTAGTGTCCTAAAAAGGGGTGACACTTTACCGTGTTTTTCTTCCTCGAGGGGGTAGTCTGAAGATGCAAGTATTAATTGTTTAGCCGAGTTACATTTATGGTGAAATTGGTATATATTACTATCTGTTATAATTGATTGATCAGGTAATAAGACTGATTTCTTCCTCGTCTTCTCTTTTGCGCATGTGACAACGTTGTGAAAATTTATACCCGTTTAAGTGTTTTACTTTTACTTTTTTCTATCTTGATTAGTGTAAGCCTCCATTTATAAAGTATTATAGAGTATTTGTTTTCAGTCTGAGTGAATATATATTGCCAATTTTCTTGTTTTCAGTCTGGAGTCTGGACTCTGGACAGATACATATAGTTTTTTTCTCGCTTATTTCTTAATTACATTTTTCACTGAGGCTAATTATGCGTTTTTCATTCATTTCCAACTTTCAGTTCCAGTTATGCAAATCCTAATGTATTTTTTATTGTTGTTTCTACCATTCGTTTGGTCATTGCTAGTCCTATTATTTTTTGGTCAGCAGTGCATCAACCATTAGTAAAAAATCTGATACTTTTGCCCATGTTGTGTTGGAGCTGATTTAGTGTTGTGTGTGGAAGCAGTCCGACTTGACAGTGAGTGATTGAGACTGTTTATAAATTTTTTGGTCTGAATTTGAAAAATTGTGTTTTTTTCTTCATCAAAGATTACTGTTGCTGCTATTGCTGCAGGACGTGGTAGGAGGAGCATGTCGCGGCCTGTTGATATAGATAAACTCAATGTTTCTACTCCAGGAAGAGGTCGAAGACATGGGCTAAGAGGTAGTCCCAACAAAATGGATGTTAGACGGAAGTTGAACAATGCTATTGGCTATACTTACCCCAATGGGGTTGCCACAGCTGTGCCTTCTCCTTTTGATTTGGTAAAAGCTGCAATTTTTTTTAGAGTATATCAGTTTGATTGCAAACAATAGCTTTTCTGATAATTCTTGCTAGCGTATTTGTATTTGAGGAATATATCCCATATATTCCCATTCTTATTAAGATTTTGTGCATGTGTGTTTTCTGTTGTTCATTTATTGTAGTAACCTGATAGATATATCATATAAGAGAGAATAAACCATAAAACTTCAGAAAAATGTCCTTAAACCCCAAATATATCCAAAATATTCACCATGAACAACACAAGAATATAGAGAATAACCCTTAAGGTAGGATAACACCATCAAATACTCCTTATGAAAGGAATCACTCCACAAGCCATGCTTGCTATAAAACAATACAATACAACACATATCGAATACAATGATACTCATGTGTATTTATACTTTATCATGAGTATTCCTAGGTGTCTATGCCAAATACCCTTTATTATTATATTATTTCCTTTTAATTATATGGTGGGCCTATTCTATTATTATGGCCACATTACATTCATTATCTCCTTGGGTACCTTCCTAGGTATCCCATATTATCCTTCCTAGGTACATTACATTACATCCCCCTTGGCATGTTTCATCCTCGAAACAGGGGAAGAAGCCTTATAATATGACATATCGAGCAATGTAGTCAACTGGTACCATGCATGAGCATCATCCATCCTAATGAAATGTGGACATGGGGTCCAACTGTGGCCTTTCCTTGATCTTGATTTTGGTTTTCTTTGGGATCCATGTCCTTGATGCGTTTCTCTAATATCTCCTTGCATTGCTTTTAGTTCTTCATGCAGGTTGCCTTTCTGGTTCCATGTTGATCCATAGCAAGTTTGTTGATGCTCATGCCCTTGCTTTGATGATTGTTGTTTTTTTGAGTGGTGGGGGTGGTGATATACAACAACCTTAGCTATCGGTTCTTCTTTCTTTGACTCTTCAACATGTGGTTCCTGAGCTTCTTCTTTCTTTTTATGCGCTTCCTGAGGCTTTTCTTCAAGTGCTTATGTAGGATCTTCTTCTGATTCAACCCTATACTCTTCATCTGATGTTTCATTAGGTAATTTCCTTAATTTCCTGTAATTAATTTCCTTACAAAGACTTTTTTAGGTGCTTTGTTGGGCCCTTCTTGCTTAGTAAGAGAAATATCGTGCAATGTAATTTTTTTTTTCTTGTACCAAACTTCAAAAACTTTTTTTGCACGTTAATATTAACTATACCACCTGAGTCCATTCAGGGATATTCCAAAACAATGTCCACATCATCCATATCTAGAGCATAAAAATCTGAATGCAACACATATGTATTCATGGTAATCTTCAAATATTTAAAAAAATTGATCATTTTCACCTTCAACTTGTGTGCTGTGAATATTCTTTGTATGAACTCACAATCTTTTAGCCAAGTTAATGTTGATGAGATTATACTTGTTACTAGGGTTAATAGAAACAATGACATTATCTTGCTGAATACATTCATGAACCTGTAATATGAAGTTGTCATATGAAAATAAATCCTTAGTGCTCTTCTTATCCCTCTTCACAACATGAGACCACCTGTCTAAAAATACTTTTTTGTATTTTTCATTTGAAAGATCTTCTGTTTCTTCATAGTTAAGTTCATATGATAGAGCTGTTCTCCAAGATACTGGATATTGATACTGTATCCATTTGATGTATTCTTCAATACTAGGGCCATCATCTGTAAGAAACATCTTGCTTGCTATAACCCAAAAATAGAACTAGGGTTTGAATAAATCACTTACATTTATGCATGTCAATGGATTTTGGTGGTTCTTATAGTTCATTTTATATATAATTGCTATAATCCAATTGCAAAAAGCTTAAGTATTCACTTGAGTAGAAGAGTTTGAAGTTTGTTTGTGGTGGTTCTTACAACTTCTGTTGTGTGTTTACAACTTTACAGTGATTCTAATGCAAATGTCTCTAGAATTCGGTAGATTTCAGAAATCTGAGTTTTCTTTTCTTTCAGGACTACGGTGTCAACTCCAATACAAAATGCATCTCCAATGATTGGTCTCGGGAGATTATGCATTCACCAGCTGAAGTGCAAGTTACCACAAGTATCTGTCCAGTCACTGTCCTTCCCCCCGCAGAAACTCATGTTGCAGTCTTTCTTGACAGAAAGCCTAGTAAAGGGCCTCCCTTAGAATCTGCTATTTACAATAAAAGCACAGATATTGAATTAAGTGGAGAAAGTAGGCCAGGATTAGGATACCATGTAGAGAGAACAGTAATTAATGCAGCAACAGATGATCTGAATGGACCTGACATAGAACATGAAGGTGAACCAAGTTACAGAGCTCAGGAAATGCCTAATGAAATGAATAAACAGACAAGTCAACAAAAATATCAGAAGCAGGCCAAAAGGAAAAAGGAGAAGGATGTAGATAAACATAAAGACAAAGGGTTTTTGGTGATTGGAGGTTTGCACATTTATACTGATGATATTTCAATTTCAAATGAGGAAGATAGTGGAATGCTGGAACCAGACACGGAGGACAGTGCACAAAGGCATGGGCAGTCTAATAATGAAATGGTTAGTAGATTGAAACTGACAAATGCAGAAATTTCTTCTACCAGCTTGTCTGAGTTATCTGACAGTTCACAGGAGGATGAAACTGTGTATTCCTCAGATATAGATGAGGAAACAGCAAAAGATTATTTTGATGGAATAGGTGGCAGTTTTTCTGAGTTGCAAGATTCTCTGTGGCTGTTGGATAGAGGTGCTCTAGAGCATATATCCCCTGAAGAAATGTTGGACAGTGACGAAGAGGACACAATGGATTCCGAAAGCAGTGGTGAAGAAAGTTGTGATGATCTTGATGAAGGACAAGCTACCTCAGGAATTATGACCTCAAAAAGTAGTTCACAGAAAGGAAGGTCCAGAAATCCTATTGGAAATGAGGATTCTGATATTAATCTGGAGCAGCTCAGGGAAGCTATCCCATTCAATGAAGAGGCTGGCAGCAGTTCAACAGCAAACAGTCAAGAACATTCTAGGAGGGGGTTTCAAAAAGGTGATGTGGATGGTACACAGTCAGCTAATAATCATCATGATAATGCTGAACAAAGCGTCGAGAGTCTTTTGCTTTCAAAAGATTTCAGAACCCCTTCAAATAAAAAGAAGGAGAAGTCTGCCCAACTTCCTCAGGGTTGGTTGGGTAACACTCAGAAGCCTAAATATAAGGGAATCCCAGGTAACTTTACCAGTTTTTTTTTGTTGCTTCAAAACTTGAGAGTTATTGTAATCCTTTCCTTTTAGCAGTTATCTTATGCTATTTTGGAATGTCTGTGGCTATCCTGTATCTTATGATAGGGAAAAAGTTATCTTGCTGATAATCTCATGTTCAATAAGTTAATGGTAGACATGTGAGGGTGCTACCTTAGTTTAAATTTAATTATGTCATCTTATATATTGTGCTAGAAAAAAGTGAGAACATAATCTATTTTTTGTTTTGCTGTGTTGTCACTTATTTGTCAAAAATGTGTTTGAAGCAGAGTCATAAGTTTCAAGTTTGTGTTTGAGTTTGTCCAGCCAAAATTTAGGGAAAATCATGTGATGCCTCAAATCTAAAAGCTTCACCATAAATATAACAAAGATTAAAGAAAAGATGAAAGAATAACTTGTTTGGTTGATACTTACAAAGAATTCAATGAATGAATAAAAACAAGGAACATTAAAGTGAAGCTGCATACTGACATCAGTGAGTTCAGTTTCTAACATCTTAATTTGTTAAATTATCAAGGGTATGTAGTGAGTTCAGGTTCTATCACCAAAGCTACCAACACCCATGGTTTAAATCGATGTTGCAAATATCATTATTGGCAAGATATCAGTGGGGGGTCATAAACTCATGTTATTGGAAATATCGACAAATATTGGTAGGCTTGAAAAAATACAATATATTTCAATATCAAATACAATAAAGTAACATCAACATCAAATAGGCACATTGCTGTTATAATTTCAAATTTAATTTCGAAATTAGCATGATATCGCAATAATTTCTCATAGAAATGTTGGGATGCTGAAAATTATTGTATTTATTGCGATATTTTTGATGTATCGATAGATTCCACGAAATCAAACTTTATGGACTTGTTTTATTAAAAAATTAGAATATAATTTGTTATCCATTTTACTTTGGTCCCTTGTTTACTAAGAAATATATTAAGATTTGAGCCCATTAGGTTTGAGTTTGTGCTTGTTTGATGAGCCAAAAATTTGAGGAAACTTTTTATGGTTGCTCATATTTTTTGTGAAATCAACACATACATAGAAATATTCAACATGACAAATATATAAATAATTTGCCACAAAGAAGTAATAGGGGCAGGTGGCTTCAGTTAGGTGACTATTAATTCTAACAAACTCATCCTATTCCAGGGCTAAGTCACCCTTAGTCTATGCCTAGCCCATTTAATGCAAAATTGGGAGTTCAAACTTAATTTCTTCGCTACCGAGCATGATGATGACATTTCTTCTAGGTTGGAAATACTACATATACTGAGGTACCAAAACAGTTGCCCCTCTTGAATTGCTTTTGCCCCAAATCAGCTTTAGTGATGGATATTGAAGCATTTGCAAATTCTGGCATAAACAAGAAGGCAGGAGGTAAAAGTATGACGAGCCGCCCACTTTTTTATTGTCATGGCAGGAAACCAACAAGGCAGCACAGCTCCATCACTTGGACCAAGAAACACTGTTAAGTTGATTACTTCCTCTGATGAAATTGCAGCTTGGCTGACACAGGTTTCAACATGCAGGAGGTAACAATTCGACTGACCAAATGACAAAACCCTTGCGATTGTCTCCCTAAGCTGCCAATGCTGATAAAACTGGAAGGATGTCAATGACTCTCACTAGAACCTGCATCTCATATTTCTTCAACAGAATGTGTATTATAATGCCACATGTTAGTAGAACTGTACCAACAATTTCTTAGGCATTATATCCAACTAATCTGGAAAGGTATTCCAGTGCCTATTTATTTTAACTAGTAGTATTTTGGTCATTCCTCTTAAACAAGGTTACAATAGACAAAATCCCTGCTTGAAATATTGCGCCGGCGTTGGTGATTTCTTGTGGGTAGCTTTTTGGCATCTTCGGAAACAACTGAGATTGATTTCCAGGTTAGTCAGTCTTCCTGATCGTTACTCTATCTACCATTTCCAGGACCAATTTTAGAGCTCTGTGATTGATGCATGCATTCTTCAGATGCCATGCTAGCCCTTTTTCGATGTTTATTGGCTGAAATATTTGGAAACTCAATTAAGCCTTTACCTTGTTTCATATTCTTTGCGTCAGCTGCTAGAGATGGAACATTGAATTTAACTTCCACATTACAACCTAATATATGTGGAAGGGATTTTCTAATTTTTTTCCAAGATTTTTTAGGTTTCAAAGTATCCCAAGTCTTCCACTCTCTTGTCTGATTGTCATATAGGTCCCTTGGATATTTGATCTCTTTTATGAATAATCTCTTGACTGAGAACTAGGCTATCTTAGTGAGTGGCTTGACATCTCGAAGAATTACTGGCAGCCACCAAATGTCGTGGTTATTAAATGGAATCCTTGATCAGGGAGTCACACTTCCATACCAGCTTATGTTTAATGGTTTCAACTTTCCCATGCATGCCATATGATTTTGGCTACATAGGTTCATTTTATAATGATTGGATCAGGTGTGGTCAAAAGTGTTTATAGGGTTAGATTTTTCCAAGGTTTGTGCTCGAGAGGGCAGGAGCTTGAGTCCTAGAGGTAATAATACCCATTTTCCCTTGTTCTTAGGCGTACAACAAAAAATCTAATTGGCTCCAAGGAAGCCCTTGACCCCATCAGAATTAGCCCACAATAAATTCCTGAGAAACTTTTTGAGTTGGTGGTAAGCTTGGGTCGAAGGAACCTAGCAAGGAATATTAAATGTGCATGGCACCCAAACACTTAGTGTAATTCTGAAATTTAGCAGCAAGAGACACAGGTTTAAGAATTCATTTGTCAATCTTCTTTGCAATCCTTTGCAGGATTGCTTCCCATAACTCCCCAAGAGGGTAGCAGCAAGAGACATAGGTTTAAGAATTCATTTGTCAATCTTCTTTGCAATCCTTTGCAGGATTGCTTCCTATAACTCCCCAAGAGGGGCATGGAATGCAACGGAATCCCTAGGAATTTGAAAACTTGGCCCGGTTATATCCGGTCACTAGACAACCACTCACGAGCCTCCTTCTGGTAACTTGAAAGTATTGGGATTTGGCCATTTGTAACTTGGATCTTGAAGTTTCATAGAAGATTTGCAAACTGTTGAAAGTATTCTCAACCATTTCTTTGTCTTCCAAGATAGTCAAGGAGTCATCAACAAAATGTCCTGTAACGTACCCAGCCCCCAGACAGGTCACGTCACTACTAAAATGACCCCATAAATCTTTCAGATACCAATTTAAAATGCGGAAAAATAACACACAGCATGAAATACAAGTTCCTTCAGCCATCCATACTAATTAAAACATAAATACAACTACTCTAAATGCGCACAGTAATAACTATGTGCATGTAGATTATAGATTTATACAACTACTATGTGCATCATTCATCTATAAAATATAGATTTATATGCATCATTCTGCTCACAACAAGTAGCACTTAACCAAGATAATTAGAGTAAACTGCACAACAAATATATCAACAGTTAACATGGATAAAAACAACACATAAGAACACTTATCTTAATGAAATGTGCAACTTGCTGTAGAGGACAGACGTTCGTCCTAACCGTAGCCTTGCTGTTCCAATTCTCAACAACAAGACACCCCCGAGCTGGGGCTATGAATTCACAAGAGATAGAGGTCCCTAAGGCTTGGCTAATGTCCCCCTTTTTAGCAGTTAAACTCTCAACTAATTCCAGTCCACCAACACGCTTCCCCTCAACCTGCACAACCCAAGGGATGGAATCCCCCTTCACTGCTCACAGTCCCTCGGGCCTTTCCACTCCCTTCAGGGCTTCCGACACAAGTTGGACAAGAATTTTACTTGCTGGGACCTCAAGAATTCACAGCTGCAAACACAAATTCGCCCAGCAACAAAACGCGTGCTTCTTCAGCGAATTTCGAGCAGATCGTCACTCCCAGGCACACAACCTCTTTCTCCACGAAATTACAGCTCCGAACAGTAGCCAAACATGCCCACAACTGCTGCCTTCAAGCTCCAATACTCATAACTCCATTATTGGCCAAAAAACCACATGTAAAAACAACTCTCTATGCAAAAACATGAATGCATAATTCTGGTCTCCTACCCATACGAATTTCCTCTCTTTCTCTTGCTTGCTTGACTTGCACTCTTTCCCAAGCTGATTGTACTCATCCCCCATGCTTTCAATTACTATGGGAAGTGACTCTCACACCAACCCTCTTACATGAATTCAATGATTGGGCTCTAGAACACTCAACAACTAATGGAAGGTTCATGGTAAGGATAATTTTGAAGGAAATGAGAAATGGGTTTTGGTTTAATAGACATGGGTAATTCTCCCCCTCTGACCCCTTCCCTATGTTGTGGATACTTAGCCCCCAATCTCTGTCCGTGTCTGTCTGCAGCTGGCGATACATTTCATTCATTATATTTCAATTTACATCATTTACATATTGGCTCTCGGCCATACATCACATTTACAATATACATCGCTTGGCTCTCGGCCACATACTACATTTACAATACACATCTCTAGTTTGGGGTTTGAAAACAAGGATGTTACATGTCCGTTCATAAGCTAGTCACCTTTATGATCGGGGACGGGGGTGCCTTTGAGAAGGCCACATGCCATTCCATTTTGAAGTTGATAACCTAGCATTCCTGTGGCCATCATATATAGGGTAGGCCTTAAGGGGAAGCCTTAGCATATAGATATGAACAATCCCATTTATTCTGATATTGTCTAGTTTATGGCAGGCAAGTAGTAACTTCAATAAAAAGGGTTTCCATTACTTTAATGGGAAAAGGGCCAAAACCTAATTTATTCAATATAGCTAGAATCAATGGACACTCTACATTGTCATAGGCCTTTTTGAAGTCAATTCTAATGAACTTAGCTTCTAACCTAGACTTCTAGCCCATTCCATAAGTTCCCACACAACAATGACATTGTCCAGAACATAATGCCCTCAGATGAAACTAGTTTGTTTAACCTTATGTTTGACACTATATGCTTCACATGTAGGGATAGGGCCTTGTATGAGGCATTTATTAGAGTTATCCGGTTTTTGTAATGACCCTGATTAGACCCTTGTTGACATGATTCCCCAATGATTGTGAATGATCAACTTCTTTGTATACTTGGAGCAGGTGGGGTCCCACAAAATCCCATGTGGCCTTTTATACAATTCACAAGGTTAACCATTGAGACTTGGGCACTTGCCATCAACCATTTCTTTCAAGGCCACTGTCAACTAGTTAGTGGGCATTGAACTACGTCCATAGATGTTTACATGGCCAACTTCCATTTGTTTGTCTTCCCTTGAGTTTGGAACACCATCTTGTAATGATTTACAAACTCCTTGTTGAGTAACTCTCCCTTTAATAGTTTTATGGGCTTTAATATTCTCCACTTCTTTCGAGTCTAGGGATTTGAAGAAGGCCTTGGTTGGCTTCTCTCTTGTATTTAACTAGTGTAGATGGGCATGGATTTGAGAACCACGGTCTCATAAACTTCAATTTTGAGAAAGTGTTTCAACATGGTTGCGCTGGTCTAGATCTTCTCATTAAAGGCGTTGAATTGTAGCTGCATACTCTATTCCCTTATTCTTTCTTCTTTTGAATGTTGCTACCTCGTAGGAAGGTAGTGATCCATTTAATAGTGTCTTCCCACTAGGCTATCCGCTACTTGCTACCCTTGGGTTAAGGAACCAAATTTCAGATATGCTAGATGGTTTCAATGAATGAAGGTTGCTTCAAGTGAGTCACATTTAACATGAATCTTGTATTTTGAATCCTAGGCTTGGCCAGACCCATAGAAATGAAAAAAACAATAGGCTACTGGTTAGGACTTAGGAGGGCGAGTTCACCTAGAACTTGCACTCACCTTCTACCTTCATGGTTAAATAAAAATAAACTTTTTTGGACAACATGGCTCTATCTATCCTTTCTGATACTCTTTTGTTGCCTTTTTGGAAATTGGACAAGGTGAACCACGTCTTAGGTGAGTCCTTGCGATAGATTTTGTTGGGATCATACGAGCTTAGCCTGGCCTTAAGGTTGTTCCAAGCCATGTGTTATCTTGATGAGATGTGAGCAAGTAACATGCCTTGTTTATCCTTTCTAGTCTTTGTTAAATTTGGTAGCATCAACAATCATTCTCCAATGAGAGGCCGTGTGGGCCACTCTGAGGCTAGCCAGGGAGATTTGGAGAATCAACCAGTCTTGTGAGGTATTGACAAAAGCCAGGGGTAACGTAAAACCTCTGTGAGTCAAACCAAAAGAGAGGACGAACGCGATGCTATATGATCTTGTGAGTATAGCCAAGGCAAAGGAAGAAGCCTTGTAAGTCTAAGATAAAAGTCAAGATGTAAGTCTAATGCAAAAGTCAGGGGGAATGTACAACCTATGTGAGCATAGATAGTCTAGTGCAAAAGTCAGGGGGAACGTACAACCTCTGTGAGCCTAGTCAAGCCTTGTGAGCCATGAGCAAAAGTCAAGGCATCTAGCAAAAGTTAGGTTGAATGTAAAATTCCTATGAGCTAGAAACAAACAATCTTCCTTATGCAAATAGTGTAAATGTATTGATCTAGTGCATTGGCACGTGTAACCTTATCCACCATGAAAAGAAAGTCGAGTTGAATGACTAATTCGAGTTGCCTAACTCAAGTTGTAAATGCGGAGTTGCATGCATGTCAAGTTGCATGTCGGTGTTGCATGCATGTTAAGTTGCATGTTGAGTTGCATTGCATGCATGTCTAGTTGCATGTCGAGTTGCATGTCAAGTTGCATGTTGAGTTGGCATGTCAAGTTGCATGGCAAGTTGTCATGCAAAGTTTAGTCAAGTCAAGTTACGATTTGAGTTGTAAAGACATGTAAGCTCTTACTAGTTCGAGTTTACTCTCCTGCACCTTATTTATACAGAGTTCGACCCGTCTTCCTCATTCACTTGTGATGCAGCGCAAGAGTGAAGGAGACAGGGCAGTGAAGGAGTCTAGTACTGCTGTTTACTGTGTTACACAGTGAACAAGAGAGGACAGTGAATCAGTGCCGGTGTATATCAGCATTAAAAGACAGTGAATAAGTGCTGGTGTATATCAGCAGGAAAATACAGTGAAGTGGGTAAAAGACAGCAATAGTGCTGGTGATATCAGAAGTAAAAGACAGCAATAGTGCTGGTGTATATCAGTAGTAAAAGACAGAAGTAGTGCTGGTTTATATCAGCAGTAAAGGACAGTGAAGTTTTTGTTGTTTGTTGGTCACACAGTCCAGTGCTGCGGGGGAGCGCCCCCCCCCCCTCGAACCCGCTCCCGAATCGCGCTCCCAAGGGGAGCGTTTTTAGGGAGCGCGCTCCCTCTTAAAAAACTGCGCTCCTTGGTTTTTTAGGGAGCGCTTAGGGAGCGTCCAGGGAGCGTTCGCTCCCTGGACGCTCCCTGAGCGCTCCCAAGGGAAAAAAACGCTCCCCGAACGCTCCCTGAGGGTGCGCTCCCTCCTCAGGGAGCGTTCGCTCCCTGGACGCTCCCTGAGCGCTCCCAAGGGAAAAAAACGCTCTCCGAACGCTCCCTGAGGCCGCGCGCGCGAGGAGGAGGAAAATGGTCATTTTTTTTTAATTTTTTTGGTTTTTTTGGGGAAATGACTCATGGAAAAGGTAGCCTAGGGTTAGCTAAGACTACTAAACACTCTTTCACTCCCATTTCTCTCATTCTATTTCTCATTTCATCCATTTCTTTGCTAAGAGGGTTTTGACTCTTGAGAGGGTTCTTGCTAGTTCTTGAGGAGATTGAAGGGAGATTGAAGGCTACCATTTATGAGAGCTTGGAAGGGAGATTGAAGGCTACCATTTGTGATAGATTGGAAGGGAGATTGAAGGCTACCATAGTCATCTTCAACCACATTGGAGAGCTAAAGAGGTAGGCTCTTGGTGCCCATTTTTCTTTCTTGTTTTGTTTTTTTTAAAAATTCATGTGTTGTAAACTAGTTTCTTCTCCTACTCTTTCCCATTTCTCCTCCATCATTCTATGGCAGGTAGCAACTTATTATCAAGGGCCAAGGTTCAACATTCATGATGTTGATGTCAATGTGGTGTGCCATTTTGGTTCCATTTTTTATTATAATGATGGTGGTGGGAGGTTCACATACGCCTAGGCCTACCCATGATAGTGATGAAGAAATAGAAATGGACATCACATACCAAGGAGAGGAGGAAGGAATGGAAGGGGATGGAGACAATGAAAATGACAGTGATGGTCAGGATCCCAAAAAATCCAAAGACACCTACACACCTCTGTGGAAGTATGTCACTAAGCTTACTGGAGGGAAAGGGGGTGGAACAGGGAAATTTATATGCCACCATTGTCATACAGAATACACAGGTTCCTATACCCGTGTGAGAAAGCATCTATGTGGGTCTATGTACTGGGATGAAGGTAAGAATATAGGAATCAAAACCTGTGTGAGTATCGATTCCAAAAATAGACTTAAATACCAAAGGGAAGAGGAGGTAGCACAAAACAAAACCAAAAGACCAAGGGGTGAACTTGAGAATGCAGGCAAAATGTTCAGTGGTCAAAGCACATCCTCCCATGCTAGTGCATTCTCGCCATCGTCTTCATCTAGAACACTATCAGAATTCCTTGACCAAGGTTGTAGAGATGATGTGGATGCAAAAGTGTACAGGTTTCTATATGCATGTGGTATACCATTCAATGTTCTTCGCTCACCATATTGTCATGAAATGGTCCAAGCCATCAATGGTGCCCCTAAAGGTTATAGGAGCCCTGGGTATGACAAAGCTAGAACCGTGGGACTTGACAGGGAAAGAGCCAAAATCCAAGGTGCTCTAGGAAAATTTACAAATGAGTGGAACCTAAATGGGGTATCAATTGTCTCTGATGGTTGGACAA
>JASDQU010099924.1:748446-761486 GCA_032191745.1 Picea mariana
ACTCAATATGTGTGAATGTTTGGTTTGATGGACCTTTGTATAAAAGGTCGATGAATGTAAATTATGTTATTTACTACAAAAATGGATAACTATTGCATGACTGTTGGAAGGGGGGTGTGCTAAGAGAGACCACGAATGTTATGAAAGAGATGGTGAATTGAAACAAGAATGGTTGCGTTAACCTCCACCAAACCAGTACCTTACTGGATTTAATTGCTCAGGACCAGAACAGTCCTCTGACCCAGGAAAAGAATTACAGTCAAGCTGGTAGGTGGAAAGACCTCCTCAAAAGTTAATGAGGGGATGGGGCAGAACACCCATCTGTAAGGCTTTCAGACCTGACCACAAACTGGGAATTTCGAGCCGCACACAATCTTGTTGAGGAAGGCAAGAAAGGAAGGCATGGTGGGAAGAGGAAGACCTGCGAAGAGTGCAGATACAGAGACTGAGCTCTTGGGTTCGAGGAAGAACTATGAAAAGAATGTGTTATGTCGCAGGAAATAGAGACTGACTCGGGAGAAGGAGAGTAACCTTCGTCCCTATCTATTTATGTGCTGGGAGAAGGAGAGTAACCTTCATCCCTAACTTTCATTGAGCCAGAAAGAAAGATTGAATCTCAAAGCATCGTGGTCTAGCTCGGGGGTGGCCAGTGGTAAAGTCATTAGGAGTGATTGAGCCTATGGTTGGGTGGAAATGAGCACCCCTTTCAACAGTCGCTTCACGTTATATGGTTCTGATAAGTGTCTCCATACTCTATGCATTGAATTGGGAATTAATGGTTGCATGCATGTATTTATAAATCTATAAATGGGTTTTGTATTGAAAGGGTTAAGTTATGTGTATATGTTTGTTTCCTTGAGAACTCATGCTTCTGCTTGATTTTCCCATATGCTCCAKTTTAACCCTYGAAGGTGTTTTYCCAAGGGAGTTACCTCACAGTTCCAGATTTGGAGCGAGCCTCTTAGCACTGCTACCRTCAMGGTAATCCCACGAGTTTACCCTGCCTTGTTTCAAAACTTAAAGTTTTGTGAGTTAAGAAGGCGCTTCCTTCAAACCAGTAGCCCAAGAGACCTTAGGCTCATGCCCACGACCTTAAAAAAAACTCAGCTAAGAGTAGAGTTTATAGCCCAAGATTCATCAGAGAGTCCATATGACTAGTGTCTAGGAACCCTTCACTAAGGTCGAGAGGAGCTAGCTCTTGACAGCTTCGAAGCTTCGGGAGCTCGAAGCCTTGGGAAGTCAAACTTTCTAATTGACAAAAATACCTGAATGTCGGATTCGCGGAAGGGTTGTGATTCGTTGATCTAGGGAGTTCATTAGGGCCCCTTCTCGATTGTTTGATTGTCTAGTGGAAGGTTTCACACATGGTACTTCGGCGGAGTCCCGCCTCGGGAAAGCGGAGTGGCAGTGAAGCCAAAACCTCCGAAGGTCGGAGCCACGAGGTGACCAGGACCGTTGATCTAGGGAACCTTTGGGTTCTTTCCTAACTATCATATCTGGTCTATGGTCAGCCCAGCACTGACCAACCTCGAGAGAGAAGAGGAGCCTACACCACCAAACCCCCGAACATCGAACTCCCGAAGTAACGAGAGTCGTAGATCTATGGATCTACGTGGCCTAATATCGACCATGAGATCTAAGGGATGTTGGAAGGTTGTYAGTCTGGGGTGACGTGGCATAACGATGTCACCCAAGAACACGTGGACCTCAGTTTGAAGTGCCACRTGTTACCCAGATTCATGCGTATCACATACACTATATACCCATTGAAATGTGGCATGTGTCGCCCCTGACCCATCTACATGTCAGCCCCTGGTACGTGCCCCCTAGCCAACGTGGTTGGTGAAGCGACCGGAACTCCGGGAGTCCATCCTAGTTGTTGACGTCGGGAGACACTTGGCATCAGATCCTATACTCCGGAGGACTTGAAGCTTGTGCTTTGAAAATCCCTGAAGCCCGAAGTAGCGGAGTAGATCTGAGTCGTTCGTTGGCAAGGACAGGTGTCACCAGCACCCACACTCCCGAGCAGAAGTACTCCGGAAGAGTTGAAGAGTGGAGGTGCGAGAAATTTTGAAGGCCGAAGCATCGAAGTTCATCATGACCGTTGAATAGAGGAGGATGCGTGGCAGAATATTTGCCACTTCGGAGAAAATTCACTCTGGAAGAAAAGTGATGTTGCGTGGGTGCAAGAACACCCGAAGGCCGAAGCGTCAGAGTTCATCATGACGGTTGAATAGAGGAGGATGTGTGGCAAAAGATTTTCCACTTTGGAGAAAAGTCACTCTGGAAGAAAAGTGGTGTTGCGTGGGTGCGAGAACTCCCGAAGTTCGAAGCGTCGGAGTTCATCATGACCATTGAATAGAGGAGGACGCATGGCCAAAGATCTGTCACTTCGCAGAAAATTCACTCTGGAAGAAAAGTGGTGTTGCGTGGGTCGAGAAATCCCGAAGGTCGAAGCGTCGAAGTTCATTGTGACCATTGAACAGAGGAGGATGTGTGTCAAAAGATCCAACACTCCAGAGGTTTGTGTGTGTGAAGACTCAAGAACTACCGAAGCTCAGAGTTCCGAAGTGAATCAGAGCCGTCAAATTATGTGAGGACACACGGTGTTGGATTGTGAACTTCAGAGTCTTGCCACTCCGGAGGATTCGCATGGTGGTTGTCTTGGCGCCTGTTGTCTTGGCGTCTGGTCATAGCCCATGTTCGTATGTGATTGTAGATGGAGGGAAGGGGCTAGGCCTGAAATTCAATCCGAAGATTGAATGTCAAATTCCCCGTTAGCCTGTGAGTTAGCCGAGGACCAAATCCAATTGTTGGATTCATTGGTGGATGGATTTTCGCCATAGAATTAGGAGCGCTAGAAGTTCCGGGATATTGGAGAACTCGGGGAGAAGCATATTGAGTCGGACCCACGTGGAAACCCCGTGGCCTCGACCAATGAACACCCGAGGAACTTGGGAGAGGTATATTTGCCAGCTATGAGATTGGTTTTGAGCATGGAGACCATGGTTGGAAAGTTCTAGACGAGTAGAATGGGATAGAGACCCCGAATGGAGGATTTGATTTCTTAAGAAGAACAAAATTTCAACGCCCCACCATGAGTGTGTTACAAATTGGTATCATAGCATGGTTACAACACTTGGCCTGCTTGGGCTCATGGACGAGTCGCTTAAAAACCATGTTTAAAGAAAATCTTCAGGGTGACGCCCTACCTTACCTCTTTCCTAAAGAGTTTGGTTAAACTATTACTAAAGAAAAGAATGAAAACTTTCTACTGTGTGTGTGTATTTAAGAAAAATGAACTATGTGTTGTTCATGAACTAATAGACTGTTAGCTAACAACAAGTGTTTTGTCAGCACTCAAGCAATCAGTGAGTTGCGGGAAACTACAAGCATAAAGGATGGTGACCCGCCATGATGTGGGGGATGGCTCCCATAATAGACACGAAGAGTCTGACGAGAGGAGGGCGGTGGAGACCCCTTCGGATCTGGCTAAAACTGTAAGGAGCCTCATGGCCGAATTACAGAGTTGCAAGGCCGACAATGAGAGATTGATAAAGGAGCAAGAAAAACAAATGAAAGTTAGTGTAGTCTTGTTGTAGAGCTTATCGGATATATAGAGGCAGTTGCAGCATGAACCTGCAACCAGTCATGTGGACCGACGACATACGAAGAGAAGTCAAAGTCCACCTGAAATACGAAAAAGTGGTCCCATAAGTGGCCACACAAGGAGAAGTACCTCGAGGAAGGCCCAACCTAGAGGYAGGGGACACTCATCAGGAGAGTCCTCTGGAAAGGAAACCAGAAACTCTGAGGGATCTTCTGGTAGCAAAATTAGCTCACATTCTCAGAAGAAAGGAAAGAAGTGAAAGCATTCCAAAAGTCATGACCCTGGAGAGTTCAAGAATGCCAAACCACCCTCTTTCAATGGACAGATTGAGAAAGGGAAAGAGGTAGAAGCTTGGCTTCTTGGTTTAAAGAAGTACTTCAGAGTCCATGACTACTTTGCAAACTTGAAGGCTCAAATAGGCATCTTCAACATGAATGGAAAGGCTTCCATTTGGTGGGAAGACCTTAAGAATGTGAAAGGAATCCATGAAGAGGACTTATCATGGAAACAATTTGAGAAACACTTGAAGAAGAAGTATCTGTCAAAGAAATACTTTGACGGGAAGACTAAGGAGTTCTATGAACTCAAGTTGGGACAATTCATCATAGAGGAATATGTTAATAAATTCCTTGAGTTGCTGAGGTATGTACCCTACATAAAGGATGAAAAGATAAAAGTGCAAAGATTTATCAGTGGGTTGCCTCAGACCTACCAGAACATGATTGAGTTTGACGAGCCAAATACCTTCGAAGACACTATCTGAAAGGCAAGGTATTTTTATGAACAATTCAGAAGCTAGACAGAACCTCACGAGGATTGGAAGAAGAAGAATAGTTCGGGATTCAAGAAGAAGGGGTTTAAATCCTCAAGATTTAAGAACTATAGGAAGGATTCTAGGATGAGCCTTCCTACCCAAAGTGTGTATCAACAAAATTTCCCCTCCCAGAGTGGAAATAAACCTTTTGGATCAACCCCAAGAAAGACTGATAACCCAAAGAGAGAACCCTTGAAATGTTGGGGTTGCAGAGAAGAGCATTTGTTGGGGGATTGCCCACACAGACAACAGAACAGGAGGAGAGTCTACAACATCCAAGAAGCTACCATAGTCAATGATGTGGCTAGGAGCATGCCACGGATTTATGTAGCTTTGGATAATAAACAAGTCGGCCACCAAGCTTCAGTCATGGAGATGGAAGGTATGATCGCCAACCGTCTAGTTTCTATTTAATTGACCCTGGTTCTAATTTGAGTTATGTGGCCCCTCAGACTRTTGATAAGTGTAAACTGCAACCAGTTAGACATGTTAAGCCATTGTTGGTACAACTATCCAGTGGAACCAAAAGAAAAGTAGCAGAGGTCATACCAACTTGCCAATTCATCATGGATGGATTGCCCACCCAAGTGACCCTTAACATATTTCCCCTAGGATCTTATGACCTATTGRTTGGTATGGATTGGTTGGTTKMTTATAAAACTAAGTTGGATTGTTACCATAAAACYTTAGAATGTGTAAATGAAGAAGGGAGAAATATAACCCTCRTAGGGATTCAGAAGCTTGTCTTAGTGAGACGAATATCAACCCTTCAAATGAAAAAGTATTGTAGAAAGGGATGTCCTCTATATGCGATACAGGTGTTGGAATATGTTGAGGATGACAAACCAAACCTAGAGGACCACCCCGTATTAAGAGAGTATAAAGACATGTTTCCAGAAGAGGTATCGGGTCTACCTCCAAGAAGAGACATTGACTTCTCGATAGAACTTGCACCAGGAGAAGTGCCAATGTCTATGACACCCTATAGGATGAGTACACCCGAGCTAGTTGAGCTCAAGATAAATCTAAAGGAAATGATGGACAAAGGCTACATCCGGCCCAATGTGTCTCCATGGGGAGCACCAACCTTGTTTATGAAGAAGAAAGATGGCACACTCCGACTGTGCATAGATTATAGACAATTCAATAAGACAACCATAAAGAACAAGTACCCCTTGCCAAGAATCAAGAACTTGTTCGACCAATTAGGGGGTGCTTCCATTTTCTCAAATATTGACTTAAGGTTTGGATACCATCAAGTCCGAATCAAGGATGAAGACATCCACAAAACAACCTTCAGGACAAGGTATGGTCACTATGAATTTGTGGTGGTGCCATTTGGATTAACTAATGCCCCCGCCACTTTTATGTGCTTGATGAACAATGTGCTTGGCAAATTCCTAGATAGTTTTGTATTGGTTTTCATTGATGATATCTTAATCTACTCCAAGAACAGAGAGGAGCATGAAGAACATCTTAGACTTGTACTTCGAGTACTAAGAGAGCATCAACTCTACGCTAAGTTTACCAAGTGTGACTTTTTCCAGAAGCAAGTACATTACTTAGGCCATGTTATTTCTGAAGAAGGGGTGGCAGTAGACCCTGACAATATCAGATCTATTATGGAATGGCCTACCCCAAAGGATGTATCTGATATTAGATCCTTTATGGGCTTAGAAGGATATTATAGAAGGTTCATAAAAGGATTTTCCAAGATTGGTTGTCTAATCACTGCCCTTCAGAAAAAAGGGGGTTAAATTCACTTAGACATCAGAATGTGAAGAAAGATTTCAGGAACTGAAATACCTTATGACCCATGCACCTGTGCTAAAGATTGCAGACCCTGATAATGACTTCCTTGTGTGTAGAGATGCCTGCAAGGAAGGAGTCGGAGGAGTCCTTATGCAAGAAGGGCGTGCAATTTGCTACGAATCCAGAAAATTGAATGAGCATGAAATCAATTATGTGACCCATGATCTAGAGTTCGTTGCCATAGTACATGCTTCAAAAATGTGGAGGCATTACCTCCTAGGTAGGAGATTTGTACTTATGACAGACCACGATGGGTTGAGGCACTTGTTTGATCAATCAAAACTCAATACTAGACAAGCTAGGTGGATGGCTCTCCTTAGTGAGTTTGATTTCAAAATCAAACACATTAAAGGAAAGGAAAATAGGGTGGTCGATGCCCTTAGTAGAAGTGTGAAAACGATTCATCTGGCAGCGGTGAGCACCTATATAACGAATGTCAGGGAAAGAGTCAAGAATGCACAAGAAACAGATGCATTCTTTGACCTCATACCTAAGGCAAGAGCCTACAGGGCTAAAGTATGAAGGCTATCAGATGCTCGATGAAGGCCTACTGACTTACATAAACAGATTGTATATCCCAAGTTGTGACGACTTGAAGAGGTTCATAATGGACAAACTGCATAAGAGACCATATACTGGTCATCCAGGTTATTAGAAAATGATTACGGCCACTAGAAAACAATTTTATTGGCCTGGATTGAAAAATGACATAGCTGATTATTTAGCTAAGTGTCTAGAATGCCAACAAGTTAAGGCAGAACACCAACACCCAACAGGGTTTTTACAACCTCTACCAATTCCAGAATGGAAATGGGAAACCATCTCCATGGATTTCATCATTGGATTACCAAAATCGGCCAAGCAGAATGATGCCATCATGGTAGTGGTGGACAAATTGAGCACTCTGCTCACTTTGTCTCTGTCAAATCAACTTGAAAAGCAATATATATATATATATATATATATATATTTATACTAGGGGAATCGGTAAATCACGGTTCTCGTACTCGCGTGACACGGGGTCGATACCCGTCCGCTACCACTATAACCCCAGGTGCGCCACATAGCCCGCAAGCATGGAGCACAAGTAAATTGGGGTGAGAATCGAACTTGAGACCTCCTTTACATATTTCCTTCCATTTATACGACACTTGCCAATCGATCTACACCCCTGTGGGCTCAAAGCAATAGATATTGCCAACATCTTCATGAAGGAGATATTCAGACTGCATGGCATGCCTAGGGAGATTGTATCTGATAGAGACACAAAATTCACTTCAAGCTTTTGGAAATCCTTGATGGTTCGTTTTGAGACTAAATTGTTGTTTAGCATAGCCTATCACCCCCAAACTGATGGACAGATAGAAACAATAAACCAAATATTAGAAGACATGTTAAGGATGCATGTAATGCATCAACCTAAGAAGTGGGAAGACTACCTGTCATTGGTAGAATTTTCCTACAACAATGGTTATCAAGAGTCACTGAAGATGAGCCCTTTTGAATCCCTCTATGGTAGACAGTGCAAAATTCCAATCAGCTGGAGTAATCCAGTGGATAGAATTACTATCGGACCCGACATGCTAAAGGAAATGGAACAACAAGTGATTCGAATAAAGCAAAATCTGAAAATTGCTCAGGATAGATAGAAGAGTTATGCTGATAGAAAGAGAACTTCTAGAGAGTTCAAGATAGGAGACCATGTCTATCTCAGAGTTAGGCCCAGGAAGAGTTCCCTGAGAATGGGAGCTTGTGCCAAGCTGGCACCTCGGTATTGTGGACCCTTTGAAGTCTTAGATAGAGTGGGACCTATAGCCTATAGGCTAGCACTCCCTCCCACCATAAAGGCACATAATGTTTTCCATGTTTCATTATTGAAAAAATATGTACATGATTATAATCATATAATTGACTGGTTTGTGATCCAGGTGGAGCCGGAGGGAGAATTCTTGTCATAGCCTCAATGCATACTAGACAGGAAGGAAACCTCACTAAGGAACCGAACCATTGCACAGGTCAAGGTGCAGTGGAAACACTTTGGCCCAGATGAGGCTACGTGGAAAATGGAGGATGCCATGAGACAAACATATCCATTTTTGTTTACTTGTGTTTATACAGAGCATGTTGACAGATAGAACATCGAGGACGATGCTACTTTAAGGGGAAGGGAATTGTAACACCCAGTTTCCCCCAGTTTGTAAATATAAATTATATGGGCCAAGAGACTATGGAAAACTCAATATGCGTGAATGTTTGATTTGATGGACCTTTGTATAAAAGGTCGATGAATGTAAATTTTGTTACTTACTAGAAAAATGGATAAGTGGTGCATGACTGTTGAAAGGGGGGTGTGCTAAGAGAGACCACAAATGATATGAAAGAGATGGTGAAGGGGACCAGGAATGGCTGCGTTGACCTCCACCAAACTAGTACCTTACTGGATTTAATTGCTCAGGACCAAAACGATCCTCTGACCCAGGAAATGAATTACAATCAAGTTTGTAGGTGGGAAGACCTCCTTAAAAGTTAAAGAGGTGATGGGGTAGAACACCCATCTGTAAAGATTTTAGACCTGACCATGGACTAAGAATTTCGAGCCACACACAATCTTGTCAAGGAAGGAAAGAAAGGAAGGCATGGTGGGCAGAGGAAGACCTAAGAAGAGTGCAGAGACAAGAGACTGAGCTCTCAGGTTCAAGGAAGAACTGTGAAAAGAATGTGTTATGGTCGCAGGAAATAGAGACTGACTCAGGAGAAGGAGAGTAACCTTCGTCCCTATCTATTCATGTGCTGGGAGAAGGAGAGTAACCTTCGTCCCTATCTATTTTTGTGCTGGGAGAAGGGGAGTAACCTTCGTCCCTATCTATTTATGTGCTGGGAGAAGGAGAGTAACCTTCGTCCCTAACTTTCGTTGAGTCGGAAGGAAAAGTTTGAATCTCAAAGCATCGTGGTCTAGCTCGGGGGTGGCCAGTGGTAAAGTCGTTAGGAGTGTCTGAGCCTATGGTTGGGTGGAAACGAGCACCCCTTTCAGCAGTCGCTTCACGTTATCTAGTTCTGATAAGTGTCTCCATACTCTATGCATTGAATTGGGAATTAATGGTTGCATGCATGTATTTATATATCTATAAATGGGTTATGTATTGAAAGGGTTAAGTTATGTGTATACGTTTGTTTCCTTGAGAACTCACGCTTCTGCTTGATTTTCCCGTATGCTCCAGTTTAACCCTCGAAGAGTTTTCCCAAGGGAGTTACCTCACAGTTCCAGAGTCGGAGCGAGCCTCTTGGCACTGCTACCGTCACGATAATCCCACAAGTTTACCCCGCCCTGTTTCAGAACTTAAAGTTATGTGAGTTAGGAAGGCGCTTCCTTCAAACTAGTAGCCTAAGAGACCTTAGGCTTGCGCCCACGACCTTAAACAAAACTCGGCTAAGAGTAGAGTTTATAGCTCGAGATTCGTCAGAGAGTCCATATGACCAATGTCTAGGAACCCTGCGTTAAGTTCGAGAGGAGATAGCTCTTGACGTCTTCAGAGCTTCGAGAGCTCGAAGCCTTAGGATGTCAAACTTCCTAACTGACAAAAATACCTGAATGTCAGAGTCGTGTAAGGGTTGTGAGTCGTTGATCTAAGGAGTTCGTTGGGGCCCCTTCTCGACTGTCTGATCATCTAGTGTAAGGTTTCCGACATGGTACTTCGGCGGAGTCCATCCTCGGGAAAGCGGAGTGGTAGTGAAGCCAAAACCTTCGAAGGCCGGAGCTGCGAGGTGACCAGGACCGTTGATCTGGGGAACCTTTGGGTTCCTTCCTAACCGTCAGATTTGGGCTATGGTCAGCCCAACACTGACCAACCTCAAGAGAGAAGAGGAGCCTGCACCGCCAAACCCCAGAACGTCGACCTCCCGAAGTAATGAGAGTTGTAGATCTATGGATCTACCTGGCCTAATCTCAACTGTGAGATCTGAGGGATGTTGAAAGGCTGTCAGTCTGGGGTGATGTGGCATATTGATGTCACCCAAGAACACGTGGACCTCAGTTTGAAGTGCCACGTGTTACCCAGATTTGTGCATATCACATACCCTATAGACCCATTGGAATGTGACACGTGTCACCCCTGACCCATCTACGTGTCAGCCCCTGGTACGTGCCCCCTAGCCAACGTGGTTGGTGAAGCGACCGAAACTTCGAGAGTCCATCCTAACCATTGACGTCGGGAGACACTTGGCATTAGATCCTGTACTCCAGAGGACTTGAAGCCTGGTGCTTCGAAAATCGTTGAAGCCCAAAGTAGCGGAGTAGATCTGAGCCATTCGTTGGTAAGGACAGGTGTCGCCAGCTCCTGCACTCCAGAGCAAAAGTACTATGAAAGAGTTGAAGAGTGGAGGTGCGAGAACTTTCAAAGGCCGAAGCGTCGGAGTTCATCTTGACCGTTGAATAGAGGGGGACGAGTGGCAGAAGATTTGCCACTTCGGAGAAAAGTCACTCCAGAGGAAAAGTGGTGTTGCATGGGTGCGAGAACTCCCGAAGGCCGAAGCGTCGAAGTTCATCGTGATCGTTGAATAGAAGAGGACGCATGGCAGAAGATCTGCCACTTTGGAGAAAAGTCACTCCGGAAGAAAAGTGGTGTTACATGGTTGCGAGAACTCCCGAAGGTCGAAGCATCAGATTTCATCGTGACCATTGAATAGAGGAGGACGCATGGTAGAATATCTATCACTTCGGAGAAAAGTCACTCTGGAAGAAAATTGGTGTTGCGTGGGTCGAGAACTCCCGAAGGCCGAAGTGCCGGAGTCATCATGACCGTTGAATAGAGGAGGACGCGTGTCAAACGATCCGACACTCCGGAAGGATTTCACTCAGGAGGTTTGAGTGTGTGAAGACTCGAGAACTACCGAAGCCAAGAGTTTTGAAGTGAATCAGAACTGTTAAATTCTCTGAGGACACGCAGCGTCAGATTGTGAACTTTGGAGTCTTTCCACTCCAGAGGATTCGCGCGGTGGTTGTCTTGGCGCATGTTGTCTTGGCGTCTGGTCACAACCTACAGTCGTATGCGATTGTAAACGAAGGGAAGGGGCTAGGCCTGGAATTCAATCTGAAGGTTGAACATCGAATTCCCCGTTAGCCTGTGAGTTAGCTGAGGACCAAATCCAGTCGTTGGATTCGTTGGTGGATGGATTTCCACCATAAAATTAGAAACGTTGGAAGTTTCGGAATATCAGAGAACTCAAGGAGAAGCATATTGAGTCAGACCCACGTGGAACCCCCGTGGCTTCGACCAATGAACACCCGAGGAACTTGCGAGAGGTATATTTTCCAACTCTGAGCTCGGTTTTGAGCATGGAGATTGTGGCTGGAAAATTATGGACGAGCAGAATGGGATAGAGACCTCGAATGGAGGATTTGATTTCTTAAGAACAACGAAATTTCGATGCCTCACCATGGGTGTGTTACACTTATTTATTACCTCTTCCATGATTTCATGTTCAAATTATTTTTTGTCCTCCTATGGGTAAGCATTTAAGATATTGAGAGATTGAATTGCACATTTGAGAGGGAGGACCTCCTCTCCTTCAAATAAGCTCGGATTCCTAGCTAGCCACACTCCCCAAGTTATGTTGAGGGGAAGGGCTTTGGTTTTCTTGGTGTCCTTTTTGGAATACCAAGATTTGAGGGATTTTTCCTATCATACGTTTCACTTCTTTCCAAACCTCTTTAATAAAGGGACATGCCATAATTAGATGTTCAATGGTTTTGTTTGCTTGCTTGCATAAACTACACCAACTTGGGCCATTAAAGTTATTTTTTTGCTAAACCTTCCGTGTAGGAGCCTTATTGTTTAAATAATCAGTCACATGAAGATTTTATTTTTGGAGGGACACTTTATTTTCCAGATAATTCTCCACCACCAAGACTGTTTTTCCTCCGGACCTTCCTCAACGAGTGCTCTATAGCCTAGCTTAGGCACATATGTTCCAATGGGAATGAGTGACAAAAACAATTGATCATCATCTTCTCAAATTTTGACGTTGCTATCTTTTAAAACCTCTATATAGCCTTTTCAATCTTCAACAATTTCTTCTCTCAATCTCAGTCCCTCCTAGGTGAGCCATTGTTGTTGTCAATTTGTAGATCTCTCCTAGTTTACAATTTGTCTAAGCGTGTAAAATCCTGTACTTCTGAGATCCTAAGTTAGTCGATGAGGTAATTTGTGCAAACCTTTACTACCTATCCAAGGATCAAGGCCAATTTGATTTTTCTCTCCTCTACCCACCTTCCAGATCAACAAATTACCTACCAAATGAAAAGATGAATTCATAGCGCTCCAAAAGATTGAGGCATTATGCAGTGGTTTCTTCTTGGCTAAACTATTGGGGAATCATGGAAGACACCATTTTACAGAATAAAGATACTATTAAAAAAAAACGTCAAATCAAAATTTAAGGAGAAAATGTGGTGTGACAAAGAGTTAGAGGAAAAAAGTAAATTAAGGTATTATAAGGATGTAATCAACCATAATCTAGAAGATCAAAATTATCTATCTGTTTTGCCAAGTGTAAAGAAAACAATAAGCATTGCTAAGATAAGAAAAAATTCTCACGAGCTCCATAGTGAAACTGGGTCAATTCCTAAAACACCATGGGATGAAAGAGTGTGTCACCTTTGTGACACTAAGAAGGTTGAAGATGAAAAACACTTTCTCTTAGATTGTCCAACCTATACCCATATTAGATCTCATTTTCAAAATATTTGTCACACTACCAACCTTCCTAACCTCTTAACTCAACAAAAGTATGGTGATCTTGGAAAGC
>JASDQU010099925.1:24250-43734 GCA_032191745.1 Picea mariana
TGTGTGTGATTGTTGTTCTTTATACTATTTGCTTTATGTTTATAACTCTGGAATTCACAGTAAAGACTCACTGCCACTAAGATTCATGATTCAAAGTTAAAAATGAGAGTAAATGTTTAATAATCTACACTAACTGATTCACCCCCCCCCTCTCAGTTAGTTCATACCTGTAACAGAAGTGTGGTAAGAGGAGGAGGAGAGAACATGCGCGACAGGGATCACAAGGAAGAACTGAAGAAACTCTGGAAACAAAGGGAGTTTTGAACAGAGGAGAAGGAGAGTAACCTTCTTCCTTGACTTCCATTGAGCTGGAAGTAGAAAATTGAACCTCAAGCATCGTGGTCTAGCTCGGGGGTGGCTAGTGGTAAATCTGTTTGGAGTCACTGAGCCTATGATTGGGTGGAAACGAGCCCCCCTCTCAGTAGTCGCGTCACACCTGGTGTTTTCTGATAAGTGTTCATATCTTGTATCTTGAATTGAATATCTTGGAACACATGCTCATGTTTATACACTCATAAATGGTTTCTGTATAGAAGTGTTTGCCTGGTGTTTTGATCGGAAATAATGGATGCATGCTTATACTTATATGACCATAATCGGTTTATATATAGAATGAACAAGTTCAGATTACGAGTCTGTTCCCTTGAGATTTGTACCATTTACTTGACTCATGCTATGCCCTGGTTTGATTTCCCTGAAGGCACCTCCTTCTGGGAAGTTCCCTCGCATTCCAGAGCCGGAGTGAGTTCCTTGAAAAGACTACCGTTTTAGTAAACCCATGAGTTTAGTTCACCCCTGTCACAGAGTTCATAGCTCGGTGATTTAAGAAGGCCTTTTAGTCTAGTCACCAAGCCTAGGGATAATTACCCAAGAACCCGCTGAAGAATCATGTGATCTGAGTCTGGAAACCTTGTACAAGAGAGAGTGGTTCTCTCAGGTTTTCGATGTTTCAGCACCCGGGAAACCCAAGGGCAAGTTCCCTCGTATTCACCAGTCGTGAAATCCCGATATGCAAAACCCCAAATCGTTTTAGCGTGAATAGGTTTCAGCGTTTCAGCACCCGGGAAACCCAAGGGCAAGTTCCCTCGTATTTGCCAGTCCTGAAATCCTAATATGCGAAACCCTGAATCAGTTTAGCATGAATAGGTTTCGACGTTTCGGCACCCGAGAAACCCAAGGGTAAGTTCCCTCGTATTCGCCAGTCGCGAAATCCTGATATGCGAAACCCCGAATCAGTTTAGCGTGAATATGTTTTGGCATTTCGACTTTTCGGCACCCGGGAAACCCAAGGGCAAGTTCCCTCATATTCGCCAGTCACGAAATCCCGATATGCGAAACCCCGAATCGGTTTAGCGTGAATAGTTTTTGGCATTTCGGTGTTTCAACACCCGGGAAACCTAAGGGCAAGTTCCCTCGTATTCGCTAGTCGCGAAATCCCGATATGCGAAACGCCGAATCGGTTTNTCCTGATATGCGAAACCCCGAATCAGTTTAGCGTGAATATGTTTTGGCATTTCGACTTTTCGGCACCCGGGAAACCCAAGGGCAAGTTCCCTCATATTCGCCAGTCACGAAATCCCGATATGCGAAACCCCGAATCGGTTTAGCGTGAATAGTTTTTGGCGTTTTGGTGTTTCAACACCCGGGAAACCTAAGGGCAAGTTCCCTCGTATTCGCTAGTCGCGAAATCCCGATATGTGAAACGTCGAATCGGTTTAGCGTGAATAGGTTTCGACATTTTAGCACCCGGGAAACCCAAGGGCAAGTTCCCTTGTATTTGCCAGTCGCGAAATACCGATATGCAAAACCCCGAATCGGTTTAGCGTGAATAGGTTTTAGCGTTTCGGTGTTTCGGCACCCAGGAAACCCAAGGGCAAGTTCCCTCGTATTCGCCAGTCGCAAAATCCCGATATGCGAAACCCCGAATAGGTTTAGCATGAATAGGTTTCGGCGTTTCGGCACCCGGGAAACCCAAGGGCAAGACCCCTCGTCTTCGCCAGTCGTGAAATCCCGGTACACGAAACCCCGATGCGCTCTGTGAATGAGCCCTAGGTCACTAGATAGGGTCTTGTGGTAGGGAGGAGGAGTCCCGAAAGAATTTGGACCGCCCATTTGTAGGGACATGTGGTGACGATCTAAGGCCACCAGGGTTCTGGACATCAGAGGAATAGGAGTGAAGACCTCGCCAGAAATCCTGAAAGGTAGAATTTCGAGATTTAATCTGGGTCATTGATCAAGTCGATGATTTGGAGCATAGATCCGGATGATACCGGGCTTTCGAGTTTCATGGATTCGAAAGGGAAAGGAGGAACGCTTGCATCGCGATTTCCCAAATCATGAAACCCTAGAAGCATTTAGAGGAACAACACTAGGTCATAGGACCGGTCGTATGAAAAGAAACCCAAGGGAGGAGCTAAGGATTTGTTAGACCCTTTCGGGTTTCGGCATTTTGGAAGATAGAGAATAGGGGAATGCTTGCATCGCGATTCCCCGAATCGCGAAAGCCGGAAGCGCCCTTTTTGGTAAGGCCTGTGGTCATAGCCAATGATCACATGGGGGAGGATAAGGGAAGGGAGGGTCTGCGCTAGGCCCCATAGAAATTCGGGGATTCTGTTCCTCGAAGAAAAGACGTAAAGAAAAATAAAATCTTAGTTGCCATAGTCAGTGTGTGACACCAGATACCTTTATGGGACCCGCTCCCCACTGCTCGAAATCTGCATTCTACTTCATGTTATCCCCGATTTTAGGGATAACTAAGGAGATGATGTCTCGACGCCCTCACATTACAGATATGGAGTACCGAGAGACAACTTGACTAGCAACGTCCACTTGCACAGATAGAATCCCACTTCACCACCACTGTTCTAGGCTCATCATGAAGGTATCCATCACATTGGGTTGCTTGCAGAGGACATTGAATCTTGCTCCATGAGGTACAAGCCAAGTATTATGGTGAGTGTCATTTCAATATTTGAGGCATTTGGGTTTGTTTCATTTAAAAATGCTTTTGATTATGTAACATCTTTTTGGACATTATGCTCTTTGCCTTATTTCACCTTGGTGGTTGACACTGTGCCCTAGTAAGTGGGTCACCCTTAGGGATAGGTTTGCTACTGGGAGGTCTTCTTGATGAGTAATCGTTCCATTCCCGACCATACTTATCAATTTCCACACTGCATCCCCTCATATCCTTACCTTGTGGGATCTTCGGGTGTACTGAACCAAGAAGGGAGTGTCCCTCGTTTCATGGGAAGAAGGGGTTGAAGGCTCAGAGGCATGTAGCTGGAAAAAATAAAATCCAGTCATGAACCTTCTATATGCTCACCCAGATATCTCGAGGAAAATGAAATGTTTCTCATTGTTGGGTATGTGTTATATTCTTTGCATGACAAGTAGTGTTTGCGTTGTACTGGGCACGCAGGGGGCTTTGAGAAGGGGTGCAGGGGAAACAACACCAAGATTTTTTTTACCTTGGGAAACATGTCACATTTTTCCTCATTTTTTGTGTTGCCTCGATTTTCATGTCCATTGTTGGGTGGTTTTTCGGCACATGCTTTTTGTTGATGGTTTTCTATTTCTGGTTAAGGAATTAGGGTTGTTGACTAATCTAGGTCATTGGGTTAGGGTTTTGGATGCCGATGGCTCCTATATGTATATTGTATTATAAACAATATATCACTATGAATGAATATAAAATATGTTGGTTTTCCCGGTTTGGGTTTCCAGGGGAAAAATCTCTGTGTAATGTTTGTATTTTCCATTGTATATTCTCTGTTCTTTTACTGAAAGTATGTTTGCAGTAAATATTGTATAAGGTTAAAATCTACACTCATAAGAAACTGACAGGACCCGTAAAAAAATAGCTAATACAAAATGCCATCTAAGGAGGAGCATGTGTGGGCACTGTTTTTCATGCTTAGGTAGAATCCCCGCACATTGTTTCCAACTTGGGGAAGCATGATGTGACTAGGGTAAAGTCAAGGTGGGCATTGTTTTTCATGCTTAGGTAGAAGCCCCACCTTGGTTCAACCGGGAAACATCTTAAAAGAACAAAAGGAAATAAATGGGCATGGAAAAGGGTTGCATTGAAAATGAAGGTGCAACACACCCTCTACAAAGGTACCCATAGATGAGACACTACGATCCATTGCATGTCATGAACCCCATGCCCAAAAATATTACCCCCATCCATGTAATTTTATTCACATGTCTTAGAGAGGGGTTTCTCTTGGGAGGCACTCCTTGACTTAGGGGATGATTCACCCAATAAGTCACTTTGTCAACCCTCCCATACTTGGCAAATTGCATAGGGTCTTTGAGAACTTGTTTACTTTGATGAGGTGGTTTTTTATGCACATTATAACATGGATATTTTATTGACTTGATTTACTTATCATGATGAATTTGAATTGAGATCCTTGGAGGGTGTATTCATTATCTTTGGAGGACCTTGTTTGGTGGACAAATTTGGAGGAACAAGCCTAGCTTGGGCTTCCATGTGGCTTGGAGACCAAAGGTTGGATACCGTGGCCCACACACCGAATGATGAAGATTTTCTTTGGAGGCCTAAGAAGACACAGTGGAGGACCTAACCTATCCCTTAGCTATCTCAACGACTTTCTTCTGAGGACAAAACGTCACATAGAGAGAGATTTACGTCACCCTAGGGATAGGGTCTTGGTGGTGAAGGGACACTTGGGACGTTTTGATGGAAAAGACTTGGATTGATGGAGGAAACCCTAGTGCATGAGAAGGAGGACCTAAAGGTCCCAACGACTAACATTTTCTCCTTCAATGACTTACTAAAAGTGCCAAGACGTCACCCTCTATAAGGATGATGTCACTATAGGGTTTCTATTGTGCAATTTTTAAATTTAAATTTGAATTTAGCTTGTAAAGGGTAATATAAAGGGTTGTTTTCCCATTAATTTGTGGTTTACCCAAAGTTTTGTGGAAAAACTCTTGTTATAGGTTTTTGTATAAATATAGATAATTTCTATCTCATTTTATCATAGCTCTCCCATTGTGAGAAGACTACATTGGCTGAAATTTGCGCCCCACTTGGGAAATTATCTCTATCTCTCTTGGTTACATTATCTTGTGATGGTTTATCTTATTCTATCGGATGGATATATGAGTTGCTATATCTTTTGGAGACTTGTTCTTTCTTTATGGCGGGTTTTCCTTGGCGAGTTAGGGTTTCATTTTGCTAATTCTTTAACTAGGTAAGGATTTCATGTTCATTGCTCTCTTTTCTTGGTTGTAAGGTTAATGTGATGATATATTGGGGAGTATAAGGGCATACAACCCCCTCCAGGTCCATTATAATTGTTTGGAATAATCTATTGTGCAAAGGATACTAAGTGGAATAAAAAGGCATACACCCTCCTAGGTTTTCCTTGTTGTTTAGGGTTTCTCTTAGGGAGTAAAAGATCTTACAACCGCAAGGAAGTAACTCATCCAACTTGTTTAATAAAGAGGCTCCATTTTCCTAATATAAAAGAACTAGTCTTCATGCATTGGAGAAATAAATTATTGCATTGGTAATTGTGAAAAGTTGAGATATTGAAATTGTTTTAAGTGGAACTTAACCTATATGCTATACATGTCTCTAAGCCACTAAGGTGTATCATTGGGACAAGAAATCCTTACTGTTGTTTCAAATTTAATCTACAACCATTAGGGCTGCAAAAAACTCATCATAACTTTTGATTTTACTCTCTTATCAACCGTCAAAATTTGCTAAGAATTTGCTAGCATAATCTACTAGTCCTAGTGCATCTTTTGGGTGGATCTTTGACAAGTTTTAGTGAATGATTTTTTTTCTGTAAAAATTTGTTTGCTACAACCATAGGGCTGAATATATATATTTTCAATACTTTTATATAAAAACCTTACATTGATGCTAAAGTTGATGCTTTTATACTTGAGTTGTTCTTGTGTTTACTAGCTTATCTCTTGCATCGTTTGTTAGACTTTTAGAATCATGTTTAGAAGCTCTATGTTACGAGGAAAATATCTATGTGGCATGGGGTAAGCCAAAATAGACGAAATGACAAGCATAAATCAACTTTAATCTCAAGTATGTTATATAAATGAAATGCTAGAAAGACAAGGCCAAGAGCCTACCTCGTCTGAATGTTCGATGAAGACCACCGTTGAGCACACAACTCAAAGCTTTATACATGCTAATTGTCCTAAAAAACCAACATACGCAAGAATATAGTGATAATATATAATTTTAGCATAATCCATCAACATACATAACAAATATGCCCATGGAATAATAATTCAAATATTTGCAAGATATCAATTCGATGAGAAAAGAGTAATTCTATTAAAACAATCAACATAAGTATATAGGTGACAAACTTCTATAAAGACACACATCGGAACCAAGAAACTAATTCCCTCCAGCTGGGCCTCCACCACTTCAATCGTCCACCAATGATAAGCTCATATAAAGGAGACAATGAGGTTCTCCATCACAAAGAAGGAAGAGCTTGGGGGTTAAACAAGGAGTTCAGACTTTCAAGGATAAAGGGATGTAGACTCAATATGAAGTGAAATTTCTCCAGAGTGTATTTTCTCTCAAAGTTGAATTGTTCAATCTCCTCCAAGGCTTGGATAAGGCTCAATTTATAGCCTTCACATGGAACTGAAGGGCCGAGTTGAAGCGTTTCCAGTATATGGAAGGTCAAGGACCATGGATCTCGTGACATGGCATGGAAATCAGACATAATTTTTAATTTTGAGCACCAAACCCGATGTATGTGAGATGTAGTGAAGAAACCTACATATAAGCATGTTGTCTAACTGATAGGGCATGTATATGTGTAAAAGTGTGTTTTTTTTCTCTAGAAGGTACAAAAGGGGACTTCAAGTTTTCATAGGTAAATGGAAAGGCCATCCAAGCAAGTTGCATGGGGTGGGGAAAAAATTGTTGTAATAGATTCCCCCTAATGTGTGAGGTCAGAGGAGTATTTGTGATGGATGAAATACACTATAATTCCTAGAATTGGAGTAATAGATACTTAGATGGAAATGTTAGTTACTCATGAGAATATTACAATCCATAATGACTTTGTACACATGGCTGCTAATCTAAATTACACTACAGATCCATGTGGAAATATATCAAATAGTTTCTCATGTCCATGAATAGACATCACAAAGTGCCATAGGCTATCATAGTCATGAACAAGGCATAGTGGAATCCAATCTCAAAATCAATTTGAAGATATCCATATACAACGGAGTAATATCTGATCTCCCATGATCACTGAAGTCATATAGGTATTGGTCCAATGAAATACAACAACAAAATATGAATGTTTCTATTGTAAGCTGGAGGTCTTCTACACTATCCGTTGAAGGTGTAAGTCTACATCATGTGAATAGATGATTTGATGTCAAACACAATGAGACTTCGTTTGATTACCAGTCATTAAGGTATATCGTTAAAAAATGTGAGACAACCTACCGATAATGAAAGTAGGAATGAAGGCACCAATAACATTCTTATAAGTGTAAATAAGGGTGTTGAGGTCGAACACTTGAAGAATCCATCAATTAGGATACATTGATGTATTCCCAACTGTCGATGGCGAAAGACCCTGCCACTGATGACTGCAATCCTTTAGGTACTCATAAGACTCTAGGTCTCATTTCCAAAATAGATGAGTTGAAGTCAATGGAAGGAGACCCCATGAAAGGAGATCATTAGGGAATCTCTCATTAGTCAACAGAAGGTACAAAGCAAGAGCTTGATGATTAGGAGGAGCTTGGATGAATAGGATGTTCACGAACCAACGAACCTGTGTGTCTCTGTATCTTTTATGTTATTTTATTGAAAATATCCTTGTACAATTTTTTACTGAAAACAGATTTTCAATAAAAGAACAAAAAAGATACAATGGAAAATACACACATTACACAGATATTTTTCCCTTGGAAACCCAAGCCGAGAAAACAAACATATTCTATATTATTTCATAGTGATACATTGTTTACAATATAATATACATATAGGAGCCAATGTCATCCAAAACTCTAACCCAATGACCTGGATTAGTCAACAACCCTAATTCCTTAACCGGAAATAGAAAACCATCTACCAAAACCATGTGCTGAAAACCACCCAACAATGGATATGAAAATTGAGGTGACACGAAAAATGAGGCAAAAATGAGACACGTTTCTTGAGGTAAAAAAAAATTCTCGGGGGTGTTGCCCTGAACCCCCCGGCGGGTCCAATGCAACATAACAGAAAATAGGGCTAGTCGTGCAAAGAATATAACACATACCTAATATTCTCCCACTTGTTGTTTTATTTTCATACAGAGGGTTATAGGGTTACATAGTCAACAATCTAGGGCAACAATGCCCATGGATCCTCTACACCAAGAGAACTTCTCAGTGCTCACAGATTTTTTTAACGAATCTGCAACATTCTTCAAAATGTCCACCTTCATCAACAACACTTTCTTTTCTTCAACCATGTCTCTCGCAAAGTGATATTGAATATCAATATGCTTTGTCTTTGAATGATAAGTCGAGTTCTTTGCCAAAAAAATTGCACTTTGACTATCACAATCTATCCTTACAACTTACTGTACCAATCCAATACTTGAACACAATATTTATAACCATACTGCTTCCTTACTTTCATGAAAGACTGCCATGTATTCATCTTCTATAGTTGAAAGTGCCACTACAACCTGTATTTTTCTCATCCAACTGATTGCTCCTCCAAAATGATTAAACACATCCCCATTTGTAGATCTCCTACAATCAAGATCTCTAGCCCAGTCCGCATCTACAAAGCCATGTATTTCCAACACTTTCTCCAATCCTGGTCTTCCTTGGTAGCACAATCCATAGCTAGCAGTTCCACAAAAATACTTGAAAACCCTTTTTACTGTTGTCCAATGATCCTTTCTTGGTTTTGACATATACCTGCTCCAAACTCCCACTGCATGTGCAATTTCTGGTCTAGTACAGACCATTGCATACATCAAACTTCCAACTGCACTCGCATATGGAACATGAGACATGTGCTCATCCTCTTCCTGTGTCTTGGGACACTAATCCACATATAACTTTACACCAACAGAAATAGAGACCTTGACCGATTTACATTCCTTCATATCAAACCTTTGCAATATTGTCTCGAAATATTTTATCTGATTTAACCAGAGTTTCCTCTTTTTCTGATCTCTCTTAATTTCCATGCCCAAAATGAAATTTGAAGCACTGAGATCCTTCATGTCAAATTTAGAGGACAACTAAGTTTTCACATCCTGGATAATCTCCTTGTTGTTTCCTATCAACAATATGTCATCCACATATAATACCAAATAAATCAAATGATCACCAATTAATTTAAAATACACACAGTGATCCTCTTTTCTTATTGTGAATCCAAGTCCCAACATATAAGTATCAAATTTTTGATACCGCATCCTTGGTGATTGTTTTAAACCATACAAGGATTTTTTCAGCTTACATACCAGCTCTTTCTTTTCCTTCACAACAAAACCTTCTGGCTGCTTCATATAGATTTCCTCTTCCACATCCCCATGTAGGAATGTTTTCTTCACATCTATCTATTCTACTTCAAAATCAAATGCAACAACAACATATAACATAAATATTATAGAAGTTAAAATGGAATCAGGAGAAACAATCTCACCAAAATCAATTCCCTCAACCTGGGAATAACCCTTTGCTACTATTCAATCTTTGTATTTCTCCATTTTTCCATCTGCATTTAGCTGATTTTTAAATACCCATTTGCTGCTAATGGGATTTGTTCTAGTCAACAACTCCACTAGACCCAAGCCTCATTCTTATCCAAGGCTTCCATTTCTTCATCCATGTCCTTTTTCCAGAGCTTTCCATCCTCTAAATCCACTACCTCCCTAACAGTTTTAGGATCATCATCAATAATAGACAAATAAAAATTTAAACGAAAATCAGATGGAGTATACCTTTTCGGTAGCTTTCTTTCTCAAACCGATCTCCTTAATATTGGAGTATGAGTATCTTCTTCTTCTGGTTCCTGTTCTTCTATAGAGTTTGATTCATCATCCTTTAAATCAAACTCTATTTTCTATGGTTCTTCCTTACTTGGTAGGAGTTCTTGTTTAACAACATCCTTCATTTCTCTAAATATGACATCTCGTCTATACACAACCTTCTTAGTTTTTGGGTTCCAAAGCTTATAACCTTTGAGATGATATTTATACCCAATAAAGATACACTTTTCAGTCTTCTTATATAGCTTACTCATGTTTTCCTTTGGAACATGAACATAGGCCTCATAGCCAAATACCTTGAGATGTGTGAGAGAAGGTTCCTTACCCAATTCATACCTCTTGTGGAGTCTTTTCAATCAGAACTGATGAGGGTGATCTGTTGATCAAGTAACATGCAATACCCACTGCCTCTACCCATAATTCTTGCCCTAACCCAACATCATTAAGAATGCACCTTGCTTTTCCCATCAACATCTTGTTCATCCTTTCTACAACTCCATTCTGTTGATGTGTATATGGAGTATCCTTCTGCCTTGTTATACCACACTTCTTACAAAATTATTCAAAGTCATTCCCGCATAGCTCTCTACTATTATCTGTCCTTAACACCTTAATTATTTTCTTTGTTTGATTCTCAACAAGAGCCTTAAACTCTTTAAACCTGTCAAAGAATTCATATTTTTTTCTGAGGAAATATATCCAAGTATTCCTTGAGAATTCATCTATAAATGAGTCATAGTACATAGATTTTCCCAATGATGGAACTGACACGGCTCTAAACACATAACTGTAAACTAGCTATAAAATTCCTTCTACCCTCGTTGACCCAGAGGGGAATCTTACCCAATTCTGCTTCCCATATACACAATGTTCACAGAAATCAAAATCCAGAGAGCAGTTAGACATACCTTCAAACATACCTTTATCGTGTAGTAGTTGAAGACCCTTCTCTCCAATATGCCCTAGTCTTTGATGCCACATCATAACCTTTTCTCTAGATATTGTAGGATTTATTTATTCTTCAACTCCAATATCAAGAAAAATGGAACTATTACACCCATCACTAATAGTGCTTCCTTGTAGCTTATGCATAGTTCCAAACCGAACTCCCTTCAGCAACACCATTGCTCCTCGAACCATCCTACGGGTTTCCTTTTCAAATATTGTTTTTACCCCTACATCGTCCATTTTTCTTATAGAAATCAAATTTCTAGACAATCTGATCCAGGTGGATATCGGTGGCCACCCACCTTTTCCAACTAGTTCAAAACAGTTTTCTGGCAATTTTGGTAATTTACTATTTTTAGCAGTTTTTCACTTCTGGAGTCGTTTTGAGGCCCCAAATTATGTTTTTTTGGGAAAATGGGGAGAAATGTGGAAGTTCCTTTATTATTTTTTCAAAAATAAATCTCCTCGACGATACCTTTCCAATGGGCTATCATACACCTAAAACTGAGATCGTATGCAAAAGTTACGACCTCGGGAAGTTGATGTACTAACTTACCCAAAAGGGGCCCACATGACTTTTGGCACTTCATCTCCTAGGGTTAGGTTTTTGGATGTCTACAGTTTTTGGAATTTCTGTTTATTGTAAAAAGGCCTTCAGAGCCTCATTGTAATCATCTTCTTGCGAATGAGCGCAACCAACACATCTCTTCTTAGAGATAAGCCGCCACCATTCCAGCAAGCTTGTTTCCGCTGCATTTTACAGTTTTAGCTTATTTCCTTATTGAATAGAAAACCAGTTTTACTATATCCCTGTTATATTATGTTAAGCACCTATTAATAATATGTAGTCATTTCATTCTTCTCATAAAATACAGATCACAATACTGGGATGTGCAGAACACCAAGTAGTGTTCTAATCCTTCCATCTCTAAGCCTCAACTTGAATTTCCCTCGACCTATGATTCTGGTTATCGAGTCCTCACCTAGGAAAACATTACCTCCATCATACCTTTCATATTCACAAAACCACTCCCTATGGGGATTCATATGAAAGGATGCACCTGAGTCAACCAACCATGCCTCATTATTTGCATGTGTGCTTGAAGAAGCCAAGTACACATCCCCTCCTTCTTCCTTGGAGGTATTTTATTCTATAGAAGGAGATTCTTCAGATCCTTTCTTTTTCTCAACTTTGGATCTACACTGCTTCTTGTAGTGCCATTCTTTTCCACATCTCCAACATACCTTTACAAACTTTCTGGGAGACTTAGATCTTTCCCTAGACTTAGATCTCCCACTTGAGGAATTAGATCTATTTCTTTCATGGGAGCATCCTCTTGCAAATAATGCATCTATGCTATGTCCTTCCATGTTCTTCCTTCTCATCTCCTCTGACAAAAAGGATGAGACTACTTCATAAAACTTCAAGACAATTGTATTACTACCTATGGCCACAACCAGACTATCCCACGAGTCTGGTAAAAAGCACAATAAAATGATACACTTATCTTCACCTGAAATTTTAATCTCAACAGATACTAACTGACTTACTATAGTATTGAAGGAGTTCAAATGCTCTGCCACTGAGTCTCCATCTCGCATCCTCAGGTTATACAACTTTTTTCTCGGGAATAGTTTATTTACTAGGGACGTAGACTGATAAAACTTCCCCAACTTATCCCATAAATATTTGGTTGTGGCTTCCTTTGACATATTCAATAATACTGAATCTGAGAGACATAGTCGGATTGTGCTCTTCGCCTTCCGATCCAACTTTTTATAGTCATCTGTTGAATTTCTTGTAGGTGTAGTACTTGGATCCACCGCGATCCACTGATCTCTTTCCACCAATAGATATTCCATCTTGATCTTCCACAGCTCAAAAATTTTCCCATTAAAATTTTCGATCTCCATTTTCAAACTACTCACCATTTCTTTTCACTTGAAAAATAAATACCACATATCTCCCACTGTAACAAGTCTTATCACGGTCCTGAGCCAAACCCTTGACCAAAAAGGTGTCCCCCTATAGCCAAAAAAGCTCTGATACCAAATGTATATTTTAACATTGTACAATATTTTATTGCAAACATATTTTCAATAAAAGAATATAAAAGATACAATGAAAAATACACACATTACATAGAGTTTTTTCCCCTGGAAACCCAAACTGAGAAAACCAACATATTCTATATTCATTCATAGTGATACATTGTTTACAATACAATATACATATAGGAGCTAGCAGCATCCAAAACCCTAACCCAATGACCTGGATTAGTCAACAACCCTAATTCCTTAACCAAAAATAGAAAACTAAAGGTAAAAATCATGTGTCGAAAAACCACCCAACAATGGACACGAAAATTGAGGCGACACAAAAAACTAGGCAAAAATGTGACATGTTTCTCAAGGAAAAAAACAATTTCTTGGGGGAATTGCCCTCAAACCCTCACACAGGAGGGATATATCCCCCCTTCAACCCCTGAAGTGGGGGCCTAGTGAGCCCTCCTCAAACCCCCCTGCGTGCCCGACGCAACATAGCAAACACTAGATCTAGTCGTGCAAAGAATATAACACATACCCAATAGTCTCTCACATGAACTAGATGCAAGTAGTGCATGAAAAATACCCTTTGAATAGCAGCCAATAAGGAAGACTAATGAMAAAGGAAAAGAAATCGCCAATAAGGCTAATGCATCCAAGACACTGCACGAATCCCAATGTGTGAATAGATTTCTTCTCATCGAACACAAGGGAAACGCCCTGTCAGYGACCAATGGGGAAATGTCAACTGTTGGGTTCAAGGTTACCTACCCATAATGAAAATAGGACCAAGGTGCATGATAGGACTACAAATTCATGTGAATTTGAGATACACTAAGGGTATGACCGACATGCAAAGTCAAGATTTTTGAGGAATGGACAACATAGGATTATAGACATCCTTTGAACAAGAGCATGAGACACATGGACAACTTAGATAGCATAGACTTGATGATAAAACTTTGTGATGTAGGAGGTATCAACAATCTCTCCATAGGGACTGGAAGAATAACTAGTCGAAGGAGTAAACTCTAAGTAATGAGCTCAACTTCCTGAGGTCATGCTAAACCCAAAATTTGGATGACAATGGACTCAAAAGTTTGTGCTTTGTTCAAAGGCGACACGACTATTGCTGATATGAGATACTATTATTTTCCCACCCATATTTTTTTTTTTCATAGGTAAATAAATGCTATGATACAAGAGAGGAAACGAGTGTCACGAGTAAGAAACTAGCTCCAAACAGTGGAACATACCTATGTTCAATGCAAGGAAGTGCATGCGGGGCATGGAAACTCAAGGGAATGTTTCCTCTCATGATACATGGTGTCAAGTTGCAAAGGATATCAAAAAGGCTTTGCTTGGCTAGTGATGCAAATTGTTGAGGTAAGAGGCTTGTAACGAGAAAGTGGGAACCGACAATAGGCTCAATACTGCAAGCAATATGATGGAATGTGATTACAACTTAACTCCAAAGAATGTCCTTTTTCATAGATTTAGTCCCCTAGGCCTAAAAAAGTATAAAATAATACCCAGGATAACTCTTCTAGCCAATGGTGACTAGAGTATTATTTTTCCATAAGTAGTCTACTTGGTCCGAAAAAGGGTTAAACTTACACCAAATAGACATCCTTTCAAATCCATTTAACGAGTGTGAAAAATACAAGTTCACTTGACAATCTTTTCTCTTTTTAGAGAGTCGGAAAAGAGCTTAACCAAGACTCAGGGGGAGTCCCATAGGTAACAGTTAGAATGCTTGTGAGTAAGAATATGAGGTTCGAACACAAAGTCATATCAGAACTATAAGGAACTCCCGATCCTATGGAATAACTTTTTCATGGGCACCAAATGGCACAAAGGTTCTAACTAGGGAACCCATGTTTGGTAAGCCTCTACCACTTAATAATGACACTTCTAGTAGTAGTAAGAAGGTTTTGTATCACTAATAAATGGGTTCGTACCTAAGGCATATGGATCATGATCATAGGACAATGCAAAGCTACAAAACATAGTGGAAACCTATCCTATATGTTGGTGAAAGAAAATACTTGCCGAAGGCATGAACGGGCGATATGACGCTGGAAACCGCAAAAAATCCTGGAAAAAACCACCAAAACCAATTCTTTCCACTGCACTATTAGTCCATAAGGTCAAAAATTAGCACAAACTATATGAAGTGGGTAAAAAATTTCTACTAATAGTAAAAATAGACCATTTTACCATACCATTTGAGTTTTTTCACCCACATAGTGCATTTTAAGCCTTTTTCCCCATGATCTTCAAGTGTCGATTGCGGGAGATACAATCAACATAATTAGCAACCATCTGGACCAAGTAAGGACCTATCTCCTCTACTTAAAGATCATCGTGCTTGTACTTACACATATTTTGGGGTTGGCCTCGTTGCATCAGGCATCACAACCACTCATGTTCTATGTGGTGGAGTGTTTATGACCCACTATTTATGATTGAGTACCTCACTGCTGGCTAACATGAAGAGCTAGCTGGCGGATTGCAAATAAGGGAAAAAGAGGAATTTTGGTTTTGCATCCATTATGTGTAGCTTTTTCTTTGAGCGGGTTCTAGGCTTGATCTCTAGAGTAGATATTATTCCACATGGACTGCACGATCCAACCATGTCACAATGGACCGACGTGATGAGGTGGCTAGGAGGTGGTAGGGTTCCAACCCCCTATAACGATGAGTTATTTTTCTAGTGGTTCTGACAGGTTATAACCATAGATGACTACTCTTATAGTGGGATTGACTACAAAGGATATCCATACATGCATTTTCCACTAGGTTTCGCCTATGGCGATATTGGTAAGAAATGTTTTTTTATATATTTCATTTTTTTTTGTGTTTTCAATAAGAATAAAAAAAAAACGCAAATATTTTTGTATGGTATAAAGTATTCACAATTGCCTTGTTACGCAGATGTAGGTCTGTGATGGCCAGAGGGATTCCCATGACATCGATGAAGGAGCTAAAGAGATGAGCACACATGAGGATATGCAGAGAGAGTGTTGCAGAATGTACAAGGGAACCTGTCTCGATTGACGCACATGATTCCTATGGTTCAAGTGGAGTATCTTCTAGAGGCTATGGAATGACAGGTGGTAGGTGTACCCCATGCGTGGGTGTGAGTCTTCCAGTGTCTCTCAAATGTCACAGTGTGTTATCATGATACACATCCAACACCACAGGAGTAGATTCCATGGTCATATTATATACCATCCATATATGTATTTTGAGGGTGTGAGCCCCATTTTGTACTATGCCGCCATATTTTTTGAAAGGATGAAATATATATATATATATATATATAAATTTGGTCTTCGACTTTACTTATATATGTTACAATGTGTACATGTATGAATGTGTTTTCTTTACTTAGTTATGTAACAAATTCCAATCTAAAATATAATTAGCATATGCATCAGATACATGATTAGAACTTCTAGGTATGTGATTATAAGTAAGAAAATCAAAGTATCGTTCCAAAAGTCGTACCCATAGGAATCGTCGGAGTAGAGTAGGGTTTCACACACTGTAACTCTCGTTTAAATGACATACGACTAATTGAGATTCAAGGAGAACCTCTAAAGACTGAACACCATGTGAAACAACATCGCATAATAGTTCTATAATGACGCTATACTGTTATGAACATAAATATACATATAAATAAGAAATAAATAGATAATGATTAAATAATAAATTAATAAATAATAGTTAGTAATAATGAAAAGACATGTCTGAAACGACATGATTGTTAGTAAGGGAACCCCTGTGTGGGTATATAAGCGAGCCCTCATTCTCATTGTATACATATCATCTATCATTCAAATATATTTACCATCCTTAATGGATTATTGTGTATTATCCTATTAATACTGGATATTCTTATAGTCGTCAAACAGGTTTTTTGTCACATTGGTATCAGAGCCTCGTTTCTGATCCTGACCCTTGGCCACAAACCTTGTTTTTAGAACTTTTTTTATATGGCCTTTGGCCACCTCCATTTTTTCAGAGATTCTATGCTCTCTAGGTCAATTGACCACAATAAGATTTTGTCCATCTACAACACAAAAAATTCTATTAAAAAAAAAAAGAGAGAGAAAGAGAAAAAGAGTATTCCACTGCAAGTTAATATTTTGTTTCCCTTGGAAACAACACAGTAGGTCCTTGGCCATTTACAATTCATAAATTCGAGTGAAGAAAAAAAAAATTGTTTGCAACCATGACTGTACCATCCACCATTAGTTTCCTCTAGAACCAAGAGAAGAAACTGGACATGAGGACAAAATAACATAAAATACAATTCAATAAATATTCAATAACATCGGGTTATTGAATAGATTAATACTAGCCACCTATTAGGAAACAAGATCCAACACTACTTCGTCGAAACAAGGTTATATGAGGATGTCAAGGTGGAACTAACGTGGGCATCCACAAAATCTATTGTCATGAAGGGATAACTTTCGTTTAGAGAATCGCCACATGTTCACCCACAACTCATGTCATCACTAATACCCACCCTTACCCACTAAAAGAATTATCGATGAAAGGAGATACGTAGGGTCACATTTGTTGAGCCTTGTCGCCGCTAACAATTAGTTAAGAGCAGATCCATATTAAATATTTTAATTTGCTGTGAGGTGTGAAGTCACCTTATCAAGGAGTATCTGTATTATTATATATATATATATATATATCAATTATAAATATATATAAGGGTATTGATAGTTTTTAAAAGGTTTACAAAGTTTTTGTGGGAACCAAGTGGATGTCGATGCATTGTATCTTGTTTTCGTGTGAAGAGGAATTTGAAGAGAATTTCATCATTTCTACAATAGGTGGAGTCCAAACAAAAACCTCAAGTCAAAGGTTCCATACATAAAAGTAGTGAGTTGGTTGATAACTTATATTATAATATAAGTTTATCTAAAACACTAAATCCAAAAGTGATAAAGTAAGACGTGAAGGTTTTATATATATATATATATATATATTCATGGGAATGGGGTTGGACACCCATTCAGTCAAGGGAACCAGGTAGATGAAACCAACATTAAGTAGCTTCTCTACCTTTTCCTTAATAACATGGGCCTTTCTAGGATTAACGACTTTAAGATATTTTCAAATAGGTCTAGCATCTATATAGGTCTTAATATCGTGTTTGACAATGTTGGGGTCAATCCTTGGTGTCTCTTCATATGACCAAGTGAATACATCACAAAATTCTTTGAAGAGATCGGTGTAGGTATGAATTTCTCCAGGCGAACAATATGCATCGATATATACGTTCTCAACTTTGCCAGGAATTCGAGAGATGTCAATCTTGATGGTAGTAGAAGTATTCTCTATGTTTCCTTCGACATAAATACCATGTGTATCTAATGGAACCACAACGTGACCGACCATCTCACTCAAGGCAGATCTAAAGTCATCATGCTTGATCCTAATAAGCTCTGGGAGGAAATAGGAGTGATGATGCATGTCGTCCCATAGCTTATCAAGATCATTCATGGCCTCTAAGATGGCTTCATATGAAGGTAGAGTATACTCGAGAAAAGCATGTGAACAAGATGATTAGGTGTCCCATACAGGCTCTAGAACATGATCCTCCTCGTCTATCTGCGAGGACAAAAGTGTTAATATTATGGTAGCTGCGGGAGGTATTTACCTCCATGTGTGAACCTGACGAGAATAGAAGACTCCAAAGAGAAAGAGAAAACCGTAATGAGTTGGCTAATAACCCTAGAAGTCTTGTCGGATCAAGAGGATAATTTATATTAGGTTATTAGCCTCCAAGAGAAGAAGTTGGCCAGAAATAATAATAATAATATAATAAACAGACACATATCCAGAAGGAGAAGTCGGCCCCAAAAAATATGGCAAAACTAGTATAAATACAGGGTGCCAGTTCTCATTTGACATCATCTCAGAATTGCAGTTCCCAGTTTGGTGTGCACTACAATTCCCAGTTTGGTGCGCACATGTGGAGGAGAGCTGCAGTTGCAGCTGCAACAACAACTAGTTTTCAGTATAAGCTTGGACTATCTCTTGGCTAGGGTTTGGACTATCTGATCAGCGATTGTTGGTGCGCTATCTTTGGAGGAAGATGCACTACACCTTGTTTGGATATCTATCCTAGGGTTTGCTTCCAGAGTAATTCTCAGTCAAGGTTAAGGTGCTCGGAGGGTGGCTTAGGCCTATGGTTGGGTGACGAGGGTATCGTCAATGGTAAAACAAGCACACTATCTTCTATATTCTAATAGGTTATGGGCCCACACCTCCTTCATTCAGTCTAAACGCTGGAAGGAAACATAGCCGCTAGGATATTGAGCTCGTTGAGGAATTGTCGCTAGGGTTACTAGCAGAAGAAACTCCTAAGAAATTGTCGCTAGGGTTACTAGCAGGAGCAGTTGCAGAAACCCTAAA
>JASDQU010099925.1:64545-89928 GCA_032191745.1 Picea mariana
ATGAATGGAAGAGGCACTCTCCTTCTTCTGGCTCGTCTGGTTCACTAGGCCAGAGCTTGGTGGTAGCAACGGTGGCACTAGGTTCCACGTCAATGATCCGTATTCCCCTTTCTGCTTCTGGCTCAGTGTTGGAATCCGCATCTAATTCATAGGCTTTCACTTTGGCCACCAACAAATGCTTTGAGTGACAATCAACAATGTTATGCCAAGGGCTCTTATAGAGGTCGCACCACTTCCCGGTATCTTTCTTTGTCTTTCCAGTGTCCTTCTTTGCTTGCGGCTTGGATTGGTTTTTATGATACTGTCCATCTTTTCTCTGTTCTTTTTTCTATGGGTTGGGGCCACCCTTTCCTGGATTTTGTTGTGAGGGGTTCCAAGGCGCAAATTGCTGCGTCTTTTGTTTGGCCTTCTGCTCTATTTTGACATCATATCGGTAGGCCACGCCCAAGGATGAGATGTCCATAAATTCTATTTTGGTTTGGATGTATCTATGTAGAGCACCGCGATACTTGAGAACTAGATGTCGCTTCAAATATTTGATACCCAGCTTGGTGGGCAAGGTGTGGAATATATTTGTGAAATCTGGCACTGCTTGGTCCATTTCTTGCCACAGTGTGGTCCATTTGGTATATAGGTCGTCATAACTTTCGACATAGTACTATTGTTCCTTAATAGCATCCCTGAAGGATTCCTAGGTGGTCGTGACTGAAAATAATGAGGTTTCCTCTATTTCTTTTTGCTCATAGAAAGTTTCCCACCAATCTTTGACATGGGGAACGACTTTGAGAAGTGCAAAAGTAATCTTTTCTCTGTTCGAAAAGTTATGGACAGAAAAATACCCTTCTAGTAGATTCAACCACTTGTCTACAACATCTGTGTCTATCTGACCTTCAAATATAGGAATATCGAAGTTTATTTGTACCTTGAAGGGGGCGACGCCTCCGTTCGAAGAAGATGTGTCGCCTGTTGGTATCCGCCGAAGGATTTGCACGAAACTATCCATCATCTCGTTCCTCTATTGTGTGAGGGATTCCTCAAGAAACAGTTTGAAATGATCTCCCATCCCATCATCTTTCTTTTCTCCTACCATGAGAGGTCTCTTGGGCATGCGAGAGATTTTGTCCTCAAGAGAAACAAGCTCGAGACCCAACTCTTTGTACTCCGACCTCGTTGGGGACATGCATTAAGATGACAAGGAGTAGACCGCTTTGATACCACTGATCCAAATTTTATGAGCAGAATGAAATGAATACATATTATTAACATGTTATTAACAAAAAATAACAGAGATACAGTAAAACTGGTTTTCTATTGAATAACGAAATAAGCTGAAAACTGTAAAATGCAGCAGAAACAAGCTTGCTGGAATGGTGGCGGCTTATCTCTAAGAAGATATGTGACGGTTGCGCTCATTCGCAAGAAGATGATTACAATGAGGCTCTGAAGGCATTTTTATAATAAGAAGGAATTTCAAAAAACCCTAGACATCCAAAAACCTAACCCTAGGAGATGAAGCGCCAAAAGTCATGTGGGCCCCGTTTGGGTAAGTTGGTACATCAACTTCCCGAGGTCATGACTTTTTCATACGATCTTCGTTTTAGGCGTATGATAGCCCATTGGAAAGGTATCATTCAAGAGATTCATTTTAGGTGCAATATCAAAGGTATTTGGATATGGAAACCTGTTTTCCCAAAAAACATCATTTAGGGCCTCAAAACGGCTTTGAAAGTGAAAACTGCTAAAAATAGTAAATTACCAAAAGTGCCAGAAAATTGTTTGAGCCAGTTGGAAAAGGTGGGTGACCACCGATATCTATATGGATCAGTCACATTATCACTCCCCCCATATTTTCAACTGATATTAGTTTTCCAATAAACGCATCCGAAGAATAGATAACAATGGAATCAGATGGCGAGGACAATAAACAAATGATTATGGTGGCCTCAATGGACATGTCTACCCAATTCAAAGAACAAAGGAAAATGAGAACGTCTACGAGAAGATGAAGAGACATATGAAAGCACCATCTCAAACAATATCTGACTATTGTCGTTTAATTCGAATTACATTCTATTTTTAGGAGATATTGTATGAAGTCCAACGGTTCTTGAGTTGTGATAATTTTTGTATAAGTAGATAGATTTCAGATCTATTTGAGGCTGCTTCTTGTTGGATGTAATAAAGAAACTCTCTTGTTGAGTATTAATACAAGTGCGGACAAAAATTCTATTTTTTGTTCAGTTTGAGTTATGTGTTTCCTATGTATTTTCATTTATCTGAATTTCTTTATGTAATTCCTTGAAAAGAGATTGATTGCAATTTAGTATTACAACAAATGTGATCATATTATAGCAATAATTCATTAGGTAAGCAATTTTTCCTCTATATTTACTGCGAATAAAACAAGACCCGTGTTCTATGTGAATTACTGCATTTCATATCATGCTCAAGGGTGCCTTCTCTACTTTTCTTCCACTGCAAACAAGGTGAGACTCATCTGCAATTGATGCCTTACTTTGTTTAATAGTTTTGTAATTTTCTTTCACACCATTTGATATTATAATTTTGACTCAGACAATGAAATACAGACTCTGTATTGTCATATTATTAATTTCATTTAAAGATCATTTCTTATATAACTAAAGGTAGGAAAAGCACTCATTTAAAACATTTTTCTTTAAACACTCCTGATGCATGACATTACTCTTTGAGACTTAGGATTAATCTCAGGAACAACGATTACGGTCATGACATAAATCCAATTACGCCCTAGTAGTAAATTATAGTCAAGTGGCACATCCACCACCTCGACATCAACCTCCACCGTCTTTCCACCTAAYTGGACCGAAAAGAGGGAAGAATTATGTGGGGTCGAAATGAATGCTCATCAAATGTGTTCAACATAGTCATAGATTGGGATAGAGTCAAAGAGACAATGGATTTCCAACAGGTTAGGGACATTGCGCATGTCGCAAMACCTTCATCAATTACAATGCATTTGATGGTAATTTTCGTGTACTCCACATGGATTTGAAAGKCCACATAGTAAGGTAAGTGAGGCTTAACATMCATGACGTCAAACTTAATAAAATTTGAGCCACATGGGTCTAGAGATCCTAAATACAATAACAAGGAGTTTCTCTACAAAGGACACTTCTGGAGCACTTCCAAAGCCAACATCACACAAGGGGTTTGACCCAGCTCTTCGACAATCAAATAGTTATGGGAAACTCTAGCATTAGGATTGTGGACAAAGAGTTTTAGTACTACTTTATAAATACGAGGTGGAGGTTTTGGATTTTCGATCTTCAAGGGTGTTTCTAGAGGAGGGGGAGACTATGGACCTATAACAGTCTGTGAAGAACCGTAATCACTAGATTGAGTGGCTACATCAATCTGAGACTTGACCATTTTGACACATAGATGGCCACCTTCATGTGTCAAGGGGTTTTGACTCCCGATCGACACATTTCTGGTGTTGGAGGACCGCAAAGCCATGTGTTGATTATGCGGAAATGGATTTGTCAGCACAATGAGCAGTTGTGATAAGAGTCTCGAGGCTTCCTTGATTTTTGGGCATAGGTGGGTAAGGTAAACATATTTCCAAAGTTTACAAGGAAACTTCACCTTTCGTTTTTCTTTCTTTCCCTCACAAAAATTATTATTTGATCTATCATTATTAGTGTCGTCCTTGGATTTATTATTATTTTTCCCACCGTTATGATTATTTCCTTGTCCTTTCCTTCTATTCCCTCATGGTTGCTAGTTACCATTTGGGTTGGCCAATGACTGTATAGATTGCACATCTGTCAAATGAGTGGGAGTGGAGGATGCAGCCGAAGCTTTTCCTACTATAGGTTGGCTTAGAAACAAATCTTTCAACTGGTTTGTCACCAAGTATGTAGACTTAGCATTTGCAAAGCCTATGATGCCATTGACATGAGGCCCATGATTTTGTCTAGGGTCATAGTTCGAACACGACGCGTCAAGAAGAATTTCATACAACATCCCAGACTAAGCATATATGAGGTCCAGTTGCTGGTATTTGAAAATAACTTCTTCCTTAGATGTTACTCCGGATGTAGAAACATCCTTCGAAATATGAGGCAAAAAGGAATTAAGGAACCACTCCAACAAAAACTCCAGAGGAATGTAAGCTTTGATGAACCTCTTCCATCTACACCACTCTTGGATATGGTCCGAGATATGCGTGGCCTTATCTTGGCAGAAGGCCGAAAAAATTTCTATGCCAACATCGTAACAAACTGACAACTGTAAGTGGTTGAGAAAGACCAAAACCATCTTATTAAAGTTTCTATATGTTACCCTGGTAGCTCAATGTACCACTTTGCAGCGACCCCTATGAGGGTGCGTTGAAATATCCTCAAACAAATACAATTATCATTAAGGGAGTTGGATTAGCACCAAAGATGAAAAGTAGTGACATGATCACCCAGATCCTCACCAACCTTTCCTTCAAATTTTGGAATGTATGAAGGGATCTTGGTGGGGATGGGTGGCCATAATGGATCATGACGCATAGGTTCATTCATTAATTTTGAAAGATATGGCATATTAAGCGTGGCCATAAACGAGAGTCGGGGTTGCGGCGTCTGAGTCCATGCTTCCGGGAAATATTAGTGTTGAGGGATTGCAGGCCATCTAGGGTTCTGGTATATACCATGGCCCTGTCTGGTAGGATAATATCGTCCTCTGAAATGATTCATAAAAGGTTGTATGGGCATCATACCTGCGAAAGAGGCATAATGAGGATTAAATATGTTTCCCCCAGCTGAAGGTGCTCCCGGATGGGGGTTTCCCATTGCATGAAACTGACTCCCTCTGGATGGAACTCTGGAGGACAGAGGGGGGTTCACCATAATAAATGTGTTTGTCAGAATCAACATGGAGGAAGAAGGGATAAAGGATGTAATATAGGAAGTGACTTGTTCATCTAGTTGAGCACTCCATCCATGAGCATTGAGACTAGGATTAGTCCTGGAAGAAAAAGGAGACCAACCTCCAACTATGGGATTCATTTGGGGAATATGGCCTCCACCAAAAGAGAGAGGAGCATACGAAAGAGCCATGCCCCCAAGTCCAAAACTAGGATTCACATTAGTCGCTGGAATAAAGGATGAGAGTTGTGATGTCATGTTGGGAATACAAAAAGAAAATGGATTAGAGACTGAAGGTATTGAATGAGAATTGTTACCTGGCATACCAAAAAGAGGTCCAAAAGGATTTATTCCTATGGGTTGAGTATAATCCATAGGTTGGGTAGCAGTAGAGGTGGGGATTTCTGGCACCCCGACCATCGAGGTTGAAGGAGTCGGAGGAATCCCAATAATCACAGAAGATGTAGGAGTCAAGGGACTCCCGATTACGTTTGGGTTTGACTCAATACTCATAAATGGATTATCACAAGTCTAGGATGTGGAGATATATGTACCATGTTTATTAACTTTATGCCTTTTAGAAGGAAACTTCAGTAAAGACTCAATATGCAGTGGTAACTTCAATAAACAAAGAGACTTGCGAGGAAGCTGGTCTTGCTCCACGATGACTCAAGACTTGAGATATAAAACGAAATCCTAGGGCCAACTAATAATCATAGAGCACACCAATAATAAAGAAAAACTAGCCAATACACACAAACATGATATAGTGGCTGAAAAAGGGCCTCCCTCACTAGAGTAGGTATGTCTCTCCCAAGAGGGCTATGTCTCTCCCAAGAGGGGCCTGAGACTCCCTTCAAAATATTGGAGGTATCAGAATCAGTTATAAGGGTCTGCGTGGGATTAATAGCATAGTGGGTCAGATTCCTTTAGAGAGGTAATCCTCCATAAAGGCTATGTGTTTCTTAGCCCTTATCTGACTCAGGGTACCTGTAGAATAACCCTTGCAAGTAACCTATGTGGCTACCTATATCAAGCAACTCGAATCAACACAATATAATTAATGCGCAGGTGAACAGTCACAAGTCTGCTCCACTGTATGGGTAGGGTAACAAAGCCCTAAATATTGAAAGAAATGCCTCTCATAGAGGTAAAGGTACTAGAAATACCCCCAAATATGAATAGAATCCCAGAAATATCTCTGACGCTAAGAAGGTATTAGAGGGATATCTTTGCAACCAACTTCGTGCAACCTCGTTCTTAACTCTAGTGTGAGCAGAGCCTCCTGATGTCACTAATTACAAAATGGGTTTCACTGCTCCTTGGTCATACACACATGTTTAGTTTAATATCCTTGGATAATTTTACTCACAAAATCCTATTCCAAGGCCCTATGTCCTATACTTGTTTGTGTAAACTTGAAAAATAAAATCGTTTCTAATCAATTTTAATTATTCAACGTTAATTTTAATGGCTTCTGCTTACTCTAAAGGTGTGGCTGTGAAACTGACGGTATTACGACTCAGGATATAAAAGAAGTGAATATAAAAACACTGCTAAGTACTACTATTGAACTTCAAAGAGATGGTATGCTTCTAAATGCAACTTTTATGATGCAATCTCTACAATTTCAATGAAATGCAATCTCTCCACATGTGTCAAAATCAATGCGAAGTAATCAAAAGAACAAATGCCATAATGAAAAATAAGCAAATGTTTTTGTATTTTCGATATAAAGAAAAGAAAATGCAAGGACTGAATAACATCTTCACATCGAGACCCTATTGCAAGAAAAAAGAGACAAGCCAAGTAGGATACCAAGAAGAAAACACTCAGACCAATGTGCAAGGACAACCAATGAAAAAGATGATAAGAAAGAATACCGCCTGAAAATCCAACAATAAGAAGGTTTCCTATCACTTTGTAATCATTTAACAGTCAAGACAAAGACCCAATAAGACTCAACAACCAACTGAACTCACCCAACAAACACAAAACTCATCCAACTAGACTAAAGAGTTGATGTACACAATTGTTTGAGCAAAACTCACATATGCACACACCCTACAGAAGGACAACTCGCGTATGTACACGTATGTCAAGGGAAAAACCATGTATACCCAGTAAAACACTGGCAGGGAAAGGGTTAAGCCAAGAGAATCAGATGCAAAGTAAAAATAAGTTGTCAAGCAATCAGGCAACAAGGAAACTCAATCTAACAGATAGAAATTCAAGGCGAAAAATACTCCAAACCCCAAAAGAAAAAAGATCAATCCCCAATATGGTCACTAATTATGTTAGGAGGAAAATATCTCTATGGCATGGGGTAAACCACAAAAGACAGAATGACATGCATAAATCAACTATAATCTCAAGTATGCTATATAAATGAAATGCTAACAAGACAAGGCCAAGATCCTACCTTGTCCGGATGTTCGATGAAGAACATCGTTGAACACACAACTCAAAGATTTATACCTGCTAATTGTCCTCAACAACCAAGATACACAAGCATATGGTGATAATATATAATGTTAGCATATATATTAGCATAATCCATTAACATACATAACAAATACACCCATGGAATAATAATCAAATATTTGCAAGATATCAATTGGACGAGAAAAGAGTATTTCTATTAAAATAATCAGCAGCAGTATATAGGTGACAAACTTCTGTAATGACACACATCGAAACCGAGAAACTAAGTCTATCCAGCTGGGCCTCCACCACTTCAATCCTCCACCAATGACAAGCTCATATAAAGGAGACAATGAGGTTCTCCATCAAAAAGAAGGAAGAGCTTGGGGGCTTAAAAAGGAGTTCAGACTTTCAAGGATAAAGGGATGCAAACTCAATATGAAGTGAAATTTCTCCAAAGTGTATTTTCTCTCAAAGTTCAATTTTTCAATCTTCTCCAATGCTTGGATAAGGCTCAATTTATTGTCTTCACATGGAACTGAAGGGCCGAGTCAGAGCGTTTTTAGTATATGGAAGGTCAAGGATCATGGATCTTGTGACATGGCATGGAAACCCGACATAATTTTTATTTTTGAGCACCAAACCCGATGTACACGGGTTGTATTGAATAAACCTTCATATACGCATGTTGTCTAACTGATAGGGCACGTATATGTGGAAAAATGTGTTTTTTGGATCTGGGAGGTACAAAAGGGGACTTCAAGTCTACGTAGGTAAATGGAAAGGCCATCTAATAAAGTTTCACAGGGTGAGGAAAAATTTGTTGTAACACTCTAATAATCATCTCTTTCCTGATGTATATATCTTTTTTAACAACTAAAAATAGGGACAAAAAGCTTAACTTGATTTTCCACTTAACATATAGCTTGTATACTTGGTGTTTTTTGTGTCTCAAGAAGGTACAATCACTTTTTTGTAGGTACTCAAAGACTTTGAAACCCTAAATTACCCTTGAGACTAATTACCAAGCCTTATTCCACTTAACAACTTGACCTATGGGGGTATCCATTCATAAGTATCACTTTCCATCTCATTTCTCCATAGGGTAACCCGATATCCCCCCTTTGAGTTGATCACTTCACCTATAAAGTGACGGGAATACCTATATGAGGTGACAGTGGGTAGGTATTCTCCCAGTTGTCGCCATCTTATAGTTTGGGTCAGGCTTTTCCCAATCTACAACCTGTGCGATAACACTTCCTATTGCTTGGACCCCTACTCGAATTTGCTTGAAGCCTTCTGTTGCTGCCCAAGTACTTCTCTAGGCTGCTCAATGGCTTCTTTGGGACTCTTCTAAGTTGGATTTCCTGTAGGTGGCCTCTGTTGGCCTTGTTGATGGCTCTGTCAGCTATTGGCTCGGTCGAAGACCCTACTGGCCCTACCAATAGCCAGGTGATGATTGTGGTTGGCGATTGTTAGTGGTTGTCGAAAACTTGCCTCTATAGCCACAACTTGATCCATGCACCCGTGCTACTGCTACACGACCCCATGCCTCCTCTGTGTCCACTTCTTCTACCACTCCTCAAAATGTTGTCTCTTCAGCTCTATCTCCTCTCCTCTACACCCACAACCCTTCTCCACATGATTGTTAACCAACGTCTAAACCCTCGACTACTATGGAGATTGTTGTGGAAATGCCTTCTTCTAGTCATGCCCTGCATGCCCAACCTCCTTGTCAATGCTTTCTCCATGCAACCAACACTTCACCTCAGCCACAAAAAAATTATCTCAACTTGCAATCCACCTGCAACCAATCTATGTGGTTGTACGACTATTGTAGAGTTCGTACAAAGATCATATGACTATACGATTTATTTAGTAATTTTTTTTATTCTTGCTTTTACCTGCAGCTAAGTCTGCAAAAAATACATCTGCACTGCAAAATAACATCAGTGTAGCCTATCTTCCTGCTTTCAAATATCACACTCTGATATCATGTTAAATTTATCTTAACCTAGCACCTGGCAATTAATTATGAATAAATTAATTATTGAATAAAATCACATATGAGTCATTAATGAAACATTATAGTAGAAGCACAAATAAAGAAACCATACACAAAGTACACATGCAATTTCTGGGTAAAATACCCCTGGAAAAACCCCTAAGGGAAAACCAATACCTTGTTGATTTTATTAAAATAAAATCCTGGGCTCCCATCCCAGGATAATGTCCCACCCGAGGAATGATACAATGCAACAAAATAACCTATCCTATCACACATGGTTGCTACTCCTTTGCTCCTTTCCTCAGACCCTGCCCTTGCACACTTGGATGAAAGTCCTTCTTCACCCAATCAATGAGGTCTCACTCACTCATTCTGTGTGTGTCTCCTCCTCTCACATAGGCTACCTTTTATAATCGTGAGTTTACCCTAGATCTCCAAAGTGATCAAAAAATGAGATTAGATCTCACCTTCACTTTAGATCTAATGGATAAGATTTAATTTAACTCACGAATGCCAAATATTTAGGCATTTGACTTAAATTAAACTCCATTAATTACAAAAGTACATTCACTTAATTAATCACTTAATTAAAGTTAATCTCCTAAGTCCTGAGAGGCATTAAGGACGACTTCTACATGTTAGACATAAAACCGATGTGGAAGTACCTCTACAATGCTACAAATAACAACAAGAGAAAACCCATGGACTTGTATTGAATTGACTGAGGGGCCACAAGAAGCATGGCCACAATGAGAATCATAGGGACCAGAAAAACCACCAACTCAAAGAGGGCCACATAAATCACTAAAGCCACTAAATATGATTAGATAATAACATTAGTGCTTAGGTAAAGTGAAAGAAACCCTACAAACTTAAAGAGAGTAGATTGGGGGCCATAGAGTTCTCAAAGGTCATAACCACAAGGAGAGCCACAAAAACCACATAGACCACCATCACCAAAAGATCACAGAAATTGCTAATTCCCCTAAATCTAGTGGAATTGAACTGGTCTGAAGTGCATCACCAGTCTAAAGCCAATTCAAATCCTCTGATTCCACTCAAACTAGAGACAAAATATTGAACAACTAACCAAAACCTGGATTCCAGATCCCACACAAATTATTTAGAGAGAAATGTTGAACCTTGATTCAAATCCAATTGCGCCAGAATGATAAGACATAGAACCATGATAAAGATCAATTCCTCATGCTTCAAGTCCATAATCCTACCCGCATAAGAAACCATGAGCCAAAGCGGTTGAATATCTCACACTTGCATTGAAGGTTGCATCTATGAGAGGACTGCATTATGTATATGTCTCAACCATCAGCTATGATATATGTCCACCCTAAATGAAATTGTGTGCCAAGTGGTCAACATGCTATGGTTTATCATAACTCTTAACAACATCAAATAAGGGGATAGGGAAATAAGCTTCCCCATTTTTTAACCTAAGTTTACCACAATCCAACTTATTCACTTTATTGGCTAATGTATCAGCTTTCCATTTGAGATCCCCAAGGACATGATAAAATTTGACACTCTCAAACCCAAAGACTTCTTTTTTGATTCAGGAGATTCTTCTAATTAGAGCATCATTGCTCAAGTGAAAGGCTTCGCTCATTAGTTTAATGATTAATTCCAAGTCCCCATTAATAATTAGATTCTTCATTTCCTATCGTCAATGATCCTCAATCCTTGATACAAGGCAAGAGCCTTTGCATGGTTATTTTTAGTTTCTCCCTATGACCACTTGAATTTTTTTTCCGCATTTCCCTTGAGAATCTCATGGTATTTTTTAAGGATTCAAATATCATACCTATGTATAGTATTGTAGGTGAATATTTCAGTTTCAAATCATACATATAGATATGTAGGAGAATATTCAATAAAAAACGTATAATTTACTATTAGAACTTGTAAAATTTTGGCGAATATTATCAATTTAATCATATTTATGTAAAAATAGGTGAATTTTGAACCAAATTGATGAATATTATTTTCAGAAAATGGCCAAAAAATAGCCAATTGGTGAAATTTTTCCCAATACCCTCTGAGATGAAATCAAGAATAATCCCTCTACACATTCCATCCCTAACATTGAATGTTAACCTTTTATGTGGGCCTAATTTATTATATATCTGATTTATATTAAACCAAATTACATTAAATATAACAAAGCCATATTAATTGATTTTTTTCTCAATACATTCTTGTATTATTAACATATATGGATGAATGGGAATGCAAAGGTAATTCAAGAAATGTTTTCATAATAATTATTGTTAATAAACATCGTTAAAATATTGCAATTATAATTTATTATTTGAAAATTGATATACTATATTGTTATATTGATTTTTAGAAACTATAAAAATATGGAGATATGAATAAAACAACCTAAGAATAAATGATATAAGGTATGTTTTATTGAGAAAATTTTTCGTTTTCTTTTTTCTTACAAGTATCAACAACATCGTAATACAACACTAATAAAAATGTATTTGATTTGAATAGTTTTGCATTAAAAGGACATAGTCTGATAATATACCTTAAATAGGTTGTAAATAGATTTAGTTTGTTGGTATTGTTATTTTGATAAGTGGGGCTTTGTCATTTTTTTGGGGGGTTTTGCGGTCTTTTTGGATGCCCTATTGTTCTCTTCATGTGTGCATGACGTTAGGTCACACCAACCTAATGGAATCTCTGCACACCTCTCCTAAAAATCATGGCCTACGGGAATGAGGAGCTCCTTGACTTCTTAGACAATCCTCACCCCATACAAGACATATGGAAGGCTCACATCCCATCTCCCCCCTCGAATCCTTCGCCTGTTTTTGGGCCCTTCATTGTCGATGCGCCCCCCCCATCACTTCACCATGCCTTACCATTCACCCTGCCCATGCATCACCCTTTCTCACTCTCCCCTCACACACCTATGACAAGACTTCCTCACAGATTAATTGTGATCTGGTGATCTCCTCCTTCCATGGATCCCTACACAAAGTTTTTGATCAAGCCTCCTCCCACGCATCTCAGAATTAATGCCTAGTACAACCCATCCTACTCCATTATGACGATTCCAATGTCATTCGTATGCTCCCCAAGATGTCTCCAGAAGACCTTTCATCCCCATAAAACCTCCGACCATATGGATTCATCAGGAATTTACTCTTTGATCATATTCTATATGGGGACAACCCAAGAACAACGGTCGTCTCAACCACTTTCCCTGGTGAAATCAACATGGAATATCGCAGGAGGTTAAAATGACGTCTCAAGTGGAAAGCGAGAGCTACTAACTTGATCATAGGTGAGAACGTCCAGTTAAACAAAATAACAAGCATGCATAATGAAACTCTAGTTGGGCATTTTGTCAACAAACACCTCTCATTTAACACCCTGACCCAAAACGTTTTTCCATCCCTAGGTTATTCTCCCAATTGTGTACTCCTAGGAAAAGGTTGGATGGCATGGACCTTTCATTCAGCCCAAGATTCCCATAAATTTCTCTCAGGTTCTTGGACATTTGGAGCCCAATCCCTTTTCCTGAAAAATTGGTCTGTGGATTTTGATGCTATTACTGAGAAGGTTGAGTATGTTCCTATGTGGGTTAGATCTCTGGGCCTACCCATTGTTTTTTGGTTTGATGAGGTCTTTAGGGAAATTGGCAATTCAATCGATGTTTTCTATGATGTAGACCATTCATACATCACTTCTAGTTATATGGGCATGGCCAGAATCTTTGTAGGAATCAAACTCTCGGATGGCCTCGTAGAGGAAATTACTATTACACACAAAGTAACTTCATTCATCCAAGCACTAGACTATGGAGGCATTCCATTGAAGAGTGGGAAATTCCACACCTATGGTCACATTGTTAGGGACTATGCAAAAGTGTTTCTGAGAGTCAGTAAGGAAAAAAATATGCAGGGTAGAGACTCCCCCTCTCAAAGTGGGCGGTTGAACGATCAAACTCTGGCCTCTCCAAGATTCCCCAACACAAGGAATCTGTCCTAGGATCCCCAAGGTCAATAATATGTGGCAGCCCCAACTCAGAGCACAACACAAGTGGTTGAAAAATTGGGTATAGTCTCTTCTTCCCCCCCTGTTATTTCCCCCATTTCTCTTTCCAATGTTGCATGCATTTTTCCTTATGTTCCAACAATTGGAGATCCCTTGGAAGTCACTTTTATGTTAAGTTTTGTAGATCTCTCTGGAACCTCTTCACCCCTCCTCATCCCCCTCGAGGTTCCCATTCCCCATATGATTCTCCCGACCCCCTCTGCCCCTCCCTCTCCCCTTGTTATCCCCCCCATTGTCCCTCCTATCCCAAATATAATCTCTAATCCCTCTCTTGAACCCTCTCTTTCTCACACTCGGGACAATCTGGTGGAATTGGGGCCTGAGACGCTGGTTCAAAAACCCTCATGAAGGGGAATAAAATATTTCCTCTCTGATGCCCAAAAACTTGCTAACTCTAAAGTTTGATACGGAAAACAAAAAACTCTCATTGGGGCCCTTAGAGAAAATTCCCCTTGGTCAGTTCCAAAATGATTGTTCTCTCACACAGTTTTCATGGGATAGCTAACCCTGCAAAAATATTATCCATCAAGCACCTCTCCGATATCCATTCCCCTTCTATCCTTTTCCTCCAGGAAACCATGATTTCTAGACATAAAGCATAAACTTCCTTCTTATCCTCCCTTCTGGGATGGTATTTCCTAGCACTCGACACTTAAGGAAGATTGAGAGGAATCATCACTAGTTGGAAAAAATACACACTAAAGCTCCTAAATTCCTGGGCCTCTCCCTCCATTTTGTCCACCAATTTCTTTTCAAATGAATTGAACCTAGACTTCCTATGCATCAACATCTATGGGCCTTATTCTAACAGAAAGGACTTTTGGAAATTATTTTCCAACTCAAATATGATGCACCTTCATATTGTCATAGGAGGGGATTTAAATTTCACCCTGAGATTGTGAAATTTGAGGGACCTCTTCTCAAAAATACGCCCTCACGTATTTCTTCATTCAAAATTTGGATGAAGATGGACTATTAGACATACAACTTGTAAAATATATCCCCACTTGGAGGAACATGAGAACTGAGAATGACAAAGTAACAAAAAGACTTGAAAGATTCCTTCTTTCATAATCTCTCTTTCATGGCCCTCTCCTCTCTAAATAATGGGTGGCCCCATGAGGCTTCTCGGACCACACTCCCATCCTTATAGAACTAGCAGGTGTTGGGAAGAATCCTCCCAACCCCTTCAAATTCAATCCTCTTTGGATGGATTCACCTTCATACCTTTCTGTAATAAAAGCGTGTTGGGTGCCTTACAACCCACATCTCCTTCAATCACCAACTATTCAATTCATGGAAAATATAAAAAGGGAAAAGGATACCTCCATCTCATGGAACAAGAAAAGGAAGTAGAATGAAAATAGAGCCCTGACAAAAATTGAGGGGAAAATATGGAGTGACATATAAATGAAACTTTGGGTCTGCTCTCAGAAGATTAGAAGGAAAAATTAGAATATATAAATCTTATAAGAATGAGAATCCTCCATAACAAAGAACAAGAATGGAGAATGAGAAGTATATCCCTTTGGTTGAAGGCAAGTGATGAAAATAAAAAATACTTTCATCATTTTCAAGCAATATAAGTCACAAAAACACCATCTAGTTGGTGGAAAAAAGTGATGGAACAAGGGCAACATCCTTTGAGGACATTGCTCAAGAATGCACTACACACTTCAAATCTCTATTCAATGCAGATTCCAGGGTAAAGAAATACATTATTACCAAAGTGGCAGGTTTATTCCCTAGATTCATCTCCCTAGAGATAAACCAAAAAATAATGGAATAAATCAAAAAGGAAGAGATAGAAGACATCATCCACAACTTTCATAAGGATAAAATCCCAAGCTTGAATGACTTTCCAATTGATTTTTATTGAGTATGTTTTGATTGCATTATTGAGGACCTTCTAAACTTGGTTGAATTCTCAAGAAGATCAGGATAGATGTATGCCCCTTTCAATTCCACATTCATAGCACTCATTCAAAAGGTGGAAACCTCACACATTTCGACCACTTTTGACCCATCTCTCTTTGCAACAGTGTATAAAAGATCATAGCCAAGATCATCACCCACAGAATAAAAGAATTACTAAGTGAGAACATATCTGAAGAATAATTTGGCTTCCTCCGAGGTAGAGAAACACATCAGGCTATTGGAATATCCCAAGAAATAATTCACTCTAATCACACATAAAAGCAAAGAACCATAACTTGTAAGGTCGACCTCTGCAAATCCTTCAACAAAGTTAGTTGGCTATACACCAGACTTCTTCTAAAAAACTTGGGCTTCTTCCACTCCTTTATCTCCTAGGTAATGAATTTTATCTCAACCACCTCTTTATCTCTCCTCGTCAATGGCTTGGCCTCACCCTTCTTCAGAGATGAACAATGTCTGCGTCAAAGATGTCCCCTTTCACCGCTATTTTTCCTTTTGGTAGCTGTGGGTCTTAGTAGAATCACTCACAATGAAAGACTTGCAACTAAGATCAAAGGTATAAAAATCAGTATCAACTTTTCCTTAACCCACCTTCTCTTTGTTGATGATATTTTAATTTTTTATGAAAGGAACATCCCATACATTTCCACTCTAAAAGAGATACTCAACACCTTATGCCTAGCCACAAAAATGAAAATAAACAAAAACAAATCCTCTCTCTATTCCTCAGGACTATCTGAATATGAATGCTAACACATCTCCAAATACCCAGGACCCCTATTTTAAAAAACTTGGAGGTTATGAAGTACCTTGGGTTCTCACTAAAGTCAAACAACTACAACAAATGGGACTAGCAATGGCTTTGTGAAAAAAAATGAAAAAATAGTTTTATCCTGGAAAAACAAATGGCTATCCCGAGAAGGAAAATTGGTTCTAGTCAAATCTATTCATGAGGCCATCCCAATCTAATGGAAATATTTGGCGTTGGTACCTAAGGGAATTCTTGAAAATCATCCAAATCTTTCTTCGCTTCCTCTAGTCCAGATTGGAAGACAAAATACCGCTGGTGTTGGCTTAAAAAGAAAGATATCAACCCATAATTCTTTTGGAGGATGGGGTATAAAAAATATTCATCTCTCTTCCCAATCCCTTGCAACAATTGTTTTTGTGTGAATTGTTAATAACACTGGCCTCTAGACCCACATAGTTAAAGAGAAATACTTCCCATCACTCTCTACTCTCGATTGGATCAAGATGCCTCAAAAAACATCAAAAAATGGATCAACTATTTGGAAATCCATTGTTAATATCTTCCCCTTGATTGGGAATTCACTCATCTGGAAACTTGGAAATGGAGAAGATGTCCATATTGGTAAGGAACCTTGGATATAATGTCAAGGCATACAMATTCTCCTTGAACCGCTCATTCAGGATCTCAATAATGTTGGGTTTGTACATCTCCAACAAATTTCTCGAAAGGATTTGACTTAGGGCACTACTCGATGGTTAAACTGGAATGAAATATGCCTGAATGAAGCCCATGCCTCGGCTTGGTAGAAATACACCACTACCTTGACCAATTCTATGGCCAATCTATCTAATACAAAAAAACTCTTTGATCTGGTCCTTCAAACCATCAATAAATTACTCACCAAAGCAGGTATACATGGTGCTCATACTTGAACATATTGAAGAGATTTACCCTTGGTGGGAGACCACCATATGGAAAATGAATTGTCCCACAAAAGAATTTTTTTTTTATGTGGCTCCTTCTAACCAACAAAGTCCCAACCTAGGAAAACCTTTAAAAGTGATATTTTATTGGCCCAAGCAAATGCACCCTTTACAAACAAAACTATGAAAACATTCCCCACCTGTTCTTACAATGCTCCTTCATAAAATTTGTTTGGTCCGAATTACATGCCACCCTTGGATCCTATGATCCTTAGGAAGGATCCTCAATTGATTACGCGCTTCACTCCTGGCTCTCCTCCCCCTCCAACTCTCCCCACAAATCTCTCCCTCTCATCATGGATTGGGGCATCCGACTTGCCCGAAATCATTCCATCTTTGATGACATTGATCCCTCCCCTTCATAAATTTCATGTTGAGAACAAAGTTATACTAAGAGGGGGGGTGAATCGGTATAAGGCTATATTTTTCTTTTTAACATTCATAAATCGTAATGAAGAAATCACATAAATGTAACAACTAGAAGACACAATATTTAACATGGATTCAACCCTTTCGGGAGAAAAACAAAAAAAAATCTTTTTATAAATTTGTAGGCACCAACCTATGGTTACAAATGTTTATAGGCACCAACCTATAGGAGACATCGATTCCCTCTACTTTTTGTAGGCATCGACCTACATGAGACACCAATATCCTATGTTGTTTGTAGGAACTGACCTACATGAGACATGGATTCCCTCTACTATTTGTAGGAACCGACCTACTAGAGACACCGATCCCCTATGTTGTTTGTAGGCACCAGGCTACTTACAAGTTATAGGTTCTTCATATGCATTTCCTTCACCCGTCTTCTTGTTGCTTCTGTCTTCACCAAATCTGTTATGTGCTTGTTACTTCTAATTTCGTTGAATCTTCTCTGCACTCGGTACTTCTTCCTTAGATCTTCCTTCAATAGATATTCTTCCTTCTTCTTCTACTTCTATAAAGCTAAAACAAAAGTCTTCTACTTCTGCCTTAGATTTGCCTTTGCAAGTTTTTCTTTCTAGAACACCATATCTGATCTTCACTAATATTTAATCGCCGCTCCTTGAATGATATTCAATCGTCAATCCTCAAATAATATGGATAATAATATCACATTTTCACCCACGCACTATATTTCTCACAACCCTATTCTCGTTTTATACTTTTCCCTTAGTTCTACATGAAAAGTCATGTTCATTTGAAAATACACGACTTTTATTAAATAAATAATTAATTTCCCCCTTTTTTATTTTTTAGTTTATTTTTAAACATACCATGGGTTTTAAAACCACGTGAAAATACAATGTGCACTTTTACTCCACTTTCACTTTTACCTTTTTAAATCCACTTTCATGTTTATTCCACTTTTACATAACTTCATTTCTAATCCACTTTCATGTTTACTCCACTTTTACGTAACTTTATTTCTAATCGACTTTCACGTAACTTTATTTAGAATGCACTTCTTCTTTGAAAAATTTTTTATGAATACTTACTTACCTTTGACATCAATGGCAATAATTTATTCAACAATCTCCTCCTTTGTCATTGATGGCAACCCTTTACTCAAAAACATGTAATCGTCAAGAATAAAAAAAAATCTTCCTTGTTTGCAACTCTCCCCCTATTTGTAATTATCCTCCACTTGTCTGTAATTCTCCCCCTTTGACATCAATGGAAAATGTATGCTCGCCCTAAGTTGTTCTTCTTTACTGGCGAGATGAGAGGGATATCACTCTCATCTTCTATTTGAGATATTCAAATGTTTATCTAGGAAGGGGTTTGGTAAAAATATCAACAACTTGTTCCTTGGTGGCAATGTATTCTAGCTTGACACTTAGTTCGACTACCTATTCTCTTAGGAAATTATACTTTATGGGAATATTCTTCATTTTTTAGTGCATTACATGATTCTTTGAAATTTTGATTACACTTGTGTTATCACAGATGATTGAGATTGGTTGATCATATTCTACCTTGATATCCCGCAGTGTTTTCTTCATCCAAAGAACTTTTGTGCAACATGTTGTTGCTGCAATATACTTGGCTTCTATTGTGGATATGGAGACTGAATACTATTTATTACTCAACCAAGACACTAGATTGTTTCCCAAAAAGAATTCTCCTCCACTTGTACTTTTTATATCATTAACAATGCCTTCCCAATCTGCATCTGTATATGTTGTTAGAGTAAAATATTCACCTCTTGAGTACCATAAGACGAATTCCAAGGTGCCCTTTAGATATTTGAATATCCTCTTAATTGAGAAAAAATGAATTTTCTTCTGGAGACTCATAATTTTTTCTCAATTTATATCCTGTGACCATAGGTGTGTTGACTGGTGTACAATCTTCCATTTTGAATTTCTTCAATTTTGTCTTAAGAAAAATTACATAGCATATAGCTTTCCCCCTTTAAATTGTTCTAACTACAAAAACTGCTCAAATATGATACACCGATGCTCTAGAAGAAGTTTGAACACTGTAACACAAGATAATCAGTCTATGTCAATCCAGACATTCTTTGTATCCAACATAAGCAATAATACATCTCCAACAACAATAAAACATTATTGGGTTGGTCTCAGCAAATCTAAGACAATTCAACAAGAAATAGTCGAGTCAACAAGAATACATTAGTTGGGTTCGCATATCAACAACTTCAAGTATTCGCCCCCTTGAGGGATCAATAAGTAGTAACAATAGTTCTCGTCAAAAATTCTAGTTGACGAACAACCCAGTCGAAATTCAATCGATGAATACTTAGTTGAAACTCCAATCAATTGCCATGTTGGTTCAATCCTTAGTCGACCAATTCCACGGAAATCATCGGTAATTAAGAGGAACACCACATGACTATACAAAAAATGATACACAATGATATGAATTCCTCAAACATCTGGTCAAATGATTCCATGACCATCCATCAATCCAATTGCAATCTATCTTGGTAGTTGGCACTGGTCCACAATTCTGACTTTCACATCTCTTCTACAAATATATGAAAGCATGATTTCCATTCCTTTTATTTTTATGGTGAGGATGATGATAGTGCACATAGTTTTGTGTTGGATGATCAAAGGAAGTAGGTTCAGGTTCAAGTTCACTTACATGAGTAGAACAACTCGACACATCAACAAAAATGTCATCTACAACATCATGCTCAAATTCCGAAATGCGAGGAACATGCAACTCATCAATATATTCAACACAATCAATGGTAGGTTACTCTTTTGGAAAACCAATTTGAACTCCTCCCGCAACAAATAAAATTTCCCTGGTTATAACAAGGCTAGGTGTAGGTAAGGAGGAAACAACAACATCGTATCCAAGATGAGTCTTAATGAATGGAGACCTTTGACAATTGATGATATCATCTAAGGTTTCAACACTCTTTTTGAATTTCAACTCAATAATTATTTTCTTTAGTTCCTTTCTTAAGGAAACAATTTCAGATTCTAGCTCTTCAAAATTTTCTTCATTTTTCTTCAGCTGGATTCTCACCACTTCATCTATCCTTCTTACCTCTTCTAACTAAGCTTTTAGGATTATGATAATATTTTCTGATTCTTCAAGGCTTTGTGACATTTTTTCTTTTGAATCATGATTCTCTTCTTCATATTTTTGCAACTGCTCTTTTTGTTAGAAATTTTGTTTCCTCAACTTCTTTATTTCCCTTAAGGAATACATGAGTTCTTCTTCAAGATCCACTTCTCCATATGTTTCACCATTTTCCTCTTCTTTTGAATCCATCATTTATTTGTCTTCATCAATCATTGTTTCGATTGCCATAAAGAGAGTTTCTTCTCTATAACTACCGAAACTTCTTTCACTTTTTTTCCCAGATGAGTCAGTGACCCCTTTTGAGTAGAGGCTCTTCTTCTGCTTATAAGAGTTCTTATTATTTTAATGCTTGTCCTATTTATGACTATTTTTATGTTGATGATGTTTTCTCTTTACATTACAGTTTTTTTCATTATCACTAATTTCATTTTTCAAATCTGAACGCTTAGCAACAAAATGTCCTACATTTCCACAGTTAAATCATTTAAAGGGAAACTTATCTTTGTATTTTCCAGATCCCTTTGTGAGTTTTCTCAAAAAAAATTCTTCCTCTACGTTTGATTCATAGCTAGGGAAATCACTTGATTTGTGTTCTTTGTTCTTCATCTTCTTTGAGGGTTTGAAATTTGCTTCTTTCTTTGATGATTTTTCCTTTTCAATCCTCATTTCATATGCAATGAGGATCCCATGCAATTCATCCAATGTTAATTTATCGTGATCCTTTATTTCCCCAATGGCATAATTTTTGGAATCAAATCTTAAGGGGAGCAAACTCAACATCTTTTGTACAATCATTGGTTCTGCAACTGTTTCACCAAGTCCCTTGATGGTATTGACAATTTTTTCCACACAGAGGAGATAAACTGCAACATTTTCTTCGTCTTTCATCTCCAGACTCTCAAACTGTCTTCTATGAGTTTGGAGCTTAGCCTTCTTGACCTTGTCATCACATTCATGGATGTTTTGAAGTTTTTCCCAAATTTCTTTCACTAATTTTCAATGCATTACTTTGACAAACTATGATTATGATAATCCACACAAGATGGTGTTCATGGCTTTTGCATCATTTTCACTAGCCTTTTTCCCGATCATATTTGTTGGTGGAGTTTTTGGGGTTGTATAACCAGTCATGAACAATTGCCAAATATCTAAACCAAGGGCCATTAGATATGCTCACATCCTTATAATCCATAAGGCGTAGTTCATTTCATCAAACAGTGGATCCATGTTTGTAGAGAAACCTTCCTAACCAACCATGTGTGCTCCCAAGATCTACCTTCCAGTAGTTAGATTGTTTCCGAAGGAACCGACTCTGATACCAATTGTTGAGCACACACTTATACTAGGAGGGGTGGTGAATCATTATAAGGATATATATATTTTTTTTAACATTCATAAACCATAATGAAGTAATAACTTAAATGTAATAACTAGAAGACATAATATTTAACGTGGAAACCATTTCAAGAGAAAACCACAAAAACTTATTTTTATAAATTTGTAGGAATCGAACCATGGTTACAAATGTTTGTAGGCACCAACCTATATGAGACAATGACCCCCTCTGTTTTTTGTGGGTACTGACCTACTGGAGACATTGATTCCCTCTATTGTTTGTAGGCATCGACCTACTAGAGACACTGATCCTCTCTACTGTTTGTTGGCATTGACCTACTTAAAAGTTTTCAGGTTATTCATATGCATTTCATTCACTTGTATTCTTGTTTCTTATGTTTTCACCAATTATTCTTTGTGCTCATTACTTCTGCTTTCGCCAGATCTGCTCTACACTTGTTACTTTTGCTTTAGCTCTGCCTTCACTAGATCTTTGTGCTTCTTCTTCTACTTTTTCCTTCGATTTTCCTTTGCAATTTTTGTTTGCTAGAATGATAGATCTATTTGCTAGAACACCAGATTCGATCTTCTCTAATATTTAATCATCACTCATAACAATATTCAATTGTCACTCCTCAAATAATATGCATAAGAATATTACATTTTCACCCACACACTATATTTCTCACAACCCTCTTCTCCTTTTATACTTTACCCTTATTTCTACATGAAAACTCATGTTCATTTGAAAAGACATGAATTTTATTAAATAAATAATTAATTTCCCATTTTTTATTTTTTTATTTATTTTTCAACATACCATGGGTAAAATACCACCATGGGTTTTAAAACTATGTGCAAATACCATGTGCACTTTTACTCCACTTTTACTTTTACATTTTTTAATCCACTTTCATTTTTACTCCACTTTTACATAACTTCATTTCTAATCCACTTTCATGTTTACTCCACTTTTACGTAACTTTATTTCTAATCTACTTTCACGTAACTTTATTTATAATGCACTTCCACTTTTGTATTTATTAAAGTCACGTTTCCTTTGAAAATTTATATACTTACTTACCTTTGACATCAATGACAATAATTTATTCAACAATCTCCCCCTTTGTCATTGATGGCAACCCTGTATTAAAAAACATGCAATCCTACAGAAATAGAAAGAATTCTCCCTTGTCTACAGAAATAGAAAGAATTCACTCCTTGAATGATATTCAATCATCATTCCTCAAATAATATGCATAAGAATATTACATTTTCACCCACACACTATATTTCTCACAACCCTCTTCTCCTTTTATACTTTACCCTTAGTTCTACATGAAAAGTCATGTTTATTTGAAAAGACACAACTTTTATTAAATAAATAATTAATTTCCCATTTTTTTATGTTTTAATTTATTTTTCAACATACCATGGGTAAAATATCCCCATGGGTTTTAAAACCATGTGCACTTTTACTCTACTTTCACTTTTACCTTTTTTAATCAATTTTCATGTTTACTCCACTTTTACATAACTTCATTTCTAATCCACTTTCATGTTTACTCCACTTTTATGTAACTTTATTTCTAATCCACTTTCATGTAACTTTATTTCTAATTCACTTCCACTTTTTTAGTTATTAAAGTCACATTTCCTTTGAAAATTTATATATGAATACTTACTTACCTTTGACATCAATGACAATAATTTATTCAACAATCTGCCCCTTTGTCATTGATGACAACCTTGTACTCAAAAACACGTAATCCTCCAGAAATAGAAAGAATTCTCCATTGTCTACAAAAATAGAAAGAATTCGCTCCTTGAATGATATTCAATTGTCACTCAAATAATATGCATAAGAATATTACATTTTCACCCACACATTTCTCACAACTCTCTTCTCCTTTTATACTTTACCCTTAATTCTACATGAAAAGTCACATTCATTTGAAAATACACGACTTTTATTAAATAAATAATTAATTTCCCCCTTTATTTATTTATTTATTTTTCAACATATCATGGGTAAAACAAGACCATGGGTTTTAAAACCATGTGCAAATACCATGTGCATTTTTAATCCACTTTCACTTTTACCTTTTTTAATCCACTTTTACATAACTTCATTTCTAATCCACTTTTATGTTTACTCCACTTTTACAAAACTTTATTTCTAATCCACTTTTATGTAACTTTATTTCTATTACACTTCTACTTTTGTATTTATTAAAGTAACATTTCCTTTGAATATTTATATGTGAATAATTAATTACGTTTGACATCAATGAAAATAATTTATTCAACATTTCCTATACATTCCTTTCCACCCTCAATTATTTCCCTCAACTCCCCCCACAAAACATCCCCCCCCTCGCTCCACCCCGTATAGACCCCTCTTCTCCCTGAGATTTTTTCAATGGTGCTACCCAAGACTCTCCCTCATTAGGAGAGGTTGGTGGTGTCATTTTTCTAGATGCCACAACAAAAATCTCCTTTGTTTCCCACCTCGGTATAGAAACCAACAATTTCAACGAATTCATGACGGTAAAACTCCTCCTTACTCTAGCAAAGGAAAAAGGAATTTCTCATATCAATATTTTTGGTGATTCAAAACTGGTCATATAATGCATAAATGATAGACAAACACTGCATACATACACACTTCAACCACTTATGGAGGACATCAAAATGATCATTTCCTTCTTTTATCATACTTCCTTTTCCCATGTCTATAGGAACAATAATCAAGAAGCGGACAACCTCTCAAAGGATGGCCTGGACTTGGACCAAGGCTGTTGGGAGATCTGGGAAGAAATATCGATTGGCACCTTAGAATGTTTTCACAACTCTTGGTTCTCTCTTTGAATAATCCATCTTGGGGACAAATATTCTTTTTTGGGACCCTTTGATTGCAAGCTCCTATCAACTTGGTTTTATATGGATTTACCTCTCTCTCTTTGCGAGAGATAGATTGTTTATTATATTTTATATGGACTTTTTGTACAAATCAATGAAGGAATATGACAAAAGTTGGGACCTCACTTGGCCAGCATGATGAATTTTGGACAAGTGTGAAACAACTTGCACATTTTTGTGGAAAACAGGCCAAATGAATGATCTCACATGTATTGTTGTAATTTTATCTTCTATAAACATAATTGCTTGTTTTTTTCCATAGGAAAAAATAGATTTAGTTTGAAGCAGTCCAAAAAACTTGTGGAACTCATAATATATTATTGAACACTAAGTATAGAGAATTATCTAGATTTAGAGGCGCATCACTTATAAATATTTGATTTACTTATTAAAGGTTATAATATATAGTTTTTTAATTGAATCAGATTCAATTTCCTTTAACCAACTCAATAATATAAATATATAAATATATATATAAATATATATATA
>JASDQU010099925.1:90175-108228 GCA_032191745.1 Picea mariana
CATTAAATTAATTTTATATAATAAAATCAATTTTAATATAAATCTATTATTTATATATAAATTTATGTCAATTGAAATTATAAAAATGTATATTTTTTATAATAAAGAAATATTTTTTGTACAAATATTTTTTTTCTACATATATATGAACTTTAATTATTGAGTCAATTGGGTTTAGCTGGGGTGTTTGGAGGAATGATCATTATCCTCCCTGTTGTAACCTTGAAATGTTCCTGATTGCTTAGGAAATATTCCAAGGCATCTCAAAACCTACTTCAGGTCACAAGTTGGCTCTTGGACCAGAGGGGGCTCCCTCATTATATTTAATACAACTCGCTACCCATTGTCACTAAGCAATAAGTCTTCAATATTAAGCTAGGGATGCCATATTTAAATGTCAAAGAAAAGGATAAACATGGTCGAAGATAATACTGACAACAAACTGAATAAAAATACTGTAAACCTCTTAGACTAAATGTGTTTCCATTAGGAGCGGAGTCTCATTCAACAGAGCATAAAATATAATTATGGTAGATGGACGAAAAAATAAGGACATTTAATCTTAGGCTTAGCCGTGAGTAAGGAAATCCCTATGAGGTTGAGGTGAAGAAAATATGATTTGTTGGGAATCTAAAACAATGAATCCAACCAATTGATAAGTGAAAAAGTTGGGCATCATAACGAATCCAACATTTTAACACTTGTAAAAGTAACTTTCAAGTATATGCAAATGTATATATTGAAGGAATGGCAAATAGGGTTTAAATGGACCCAAATTCCTATAATATGAAACTCTTAATCTACATAAACACTTCATGCAAAATAAATATGATAAAACCAAATGCAATATAAATTGTATTTTATTTATATTCAACTCACAAAAATCCATCCTACAACTTACATTATACAATCTCTTGATTGATTAACAACAATGGTGGTCGTACCAAATTGCTATTTGCAACTTCATTCAAATGATGAGAACATAAAAAAAATGTAGCATGTGAAGCTTAATACAGAAAAATGAGAAGAAAAAAGGGCTCTATATAAATGATAGATCCATGAATAGTTCCCTCAAACTCATAAAATTTACAATCGATGGCCTATCAGGCTCATTACAAAAAACCTACCCTACACTCCCTAAAATTCCTAACCTTTTCCACCCCTTTTAAGAAGTCTTTAGACGCTACCTTTATCCTCATCGAATGTTGCTTTCATTTCCTTATTTGAATGTAGATAAGCTACTTTCGAGGTCTTGGCATCTTTTCTCTTTAATAATTTCTGTTAGTTTCCACCTATTAGCTTTAATAGTCTACCGACAAAGATTTGTTGTATAGGTGTTTAGAATCCTAGAAATGGTGTTTGGGATAGTTAAGGATCCATAGAAATTTTAGGGAATAATTTCCTCCACTGGCGTGATTGAAGGGAACAATTTTATTCATGAATTCCAACTCTATCACCATCAGTGTAACAACCGAATTTGATTCCTTAATGATCATAATTTGTTAAGTTAAATTAAATTAATTATTGAAATAAATATATTTGAATCATTTTGTTATTTTATTATTTAATGATAGGTGAAGGAATTAATGAGGGGACAAGGTAGTTGGGAATTGAATGAGGGAAGGGGATTCGAGAGAGGAGGACAAGGAAGAGGGGAGGGGACTTGGAAAAGGGGATGATTTTTGGGAAACATTGGGAGAAGGAGGAAGGAGAAACGAGGATACAGGAAGGAAACATTTCTTTGGGGACTTTTACTAGGGCACTAGTGTTGTTGGGATTTTTGGCTCGAGGGGTAGGAAATCTAATTTTTTGGATCTAGGGATCCGAAGAGGATTTATTCCTATTTGGATGGGAAGAAACAATTTTACCCCAGTTTCAAAACTGAAACTACCCGAAATTGTTTCCTCCCAGCCAACTAGGAACATAACCTCTTTGGCTCCCTAGCTCCAGGAAATAAGATTTCTTGGCCCTTGAGCCCAAAATCCTAGCAACACCAGTGCCCTAGTAAAAATCCCCAGTTCTTACTATGAGAAACAATAGGTATGAGCATTTCATGCCATAATTCAGGGAAATAGGACCGCAAAAGAGTACGAGATTAGGTTCATGGAGTTAGTGAAATATGTCTCGTACATGGATATCGATCAATGTCAAGCATAACATTTTGTGTACTTGTTAAAACCTAATATAAGGGCCATGGTATGGATGTGGAAACCATCGTTAGTAGCCAAAGCAGTTGAAAATGATCGTTACATGGAGAAACATATGATCTTAAACAAAGGTATGAGATCAACCATTCCACAACATCCTGGATTCCTGGGGAAGGCCCCTAGGACTTTCTCCGGGGGAGGAAGTTCTAGGCCACCTCCATGGAAATAGGGTTTCACATAGAGCAATTACAACATGTATTTCAATGGAAGTGAGTGAAACATCCCACTCATTGCCAATGATGTAGGGGAAGGGGCAGGGGCTCCAGAGGAAGGAACTCATTTCATAGGAACTCACAGGGAAGACCCCAGATTCCACCTCATGTTACTTATTGGGGGTGCGGAGGACCTCATTACCAGTGTGATTCTCCAGAGTCAAAAGTAGGCTTTATGCATAGATAAGGAAAGGCCCCGATGGGAAGAGTGAGTAGTAGCCATAAGATTTATGCACTAGTCAATAATTTCCAGGAAGAACATCAATCCATGGTGGTGGAGTCATCAAGTACGCTAAATCATGTCAATGTTAAAATTTTATTTGATTATGGTGCTATAGATAGTTTCATTTCACCTTATACATTAGACACTTTTGGGTTGTCATCTTGCGAGCATGATGACTTTAAACAAGTCGAGATGGCTTCGAGGGAAAGACAAGCAGTAGGACCTAGCGTCGATAATTTTCTAGTAGATCTGGGAGTGTGTACTACTAGGTTGAAGGTGTATGTCACTACTCTAGGGATGTATGACCTAATCATTGGGATGGATTGGTTAAAATCCCATTGAGCTATGGTAGATTGTTTTGTGAAAAGGGTGTTTTTTGTTGATAATGAAGGAAGGTTAGTAGAGATCCATGGTATACAGAGGAAGGTGTCTCTACGCTTTATCTCAACAATGAAGGTTAAATGTTGCATGAGGCAGGGTTGTCGATTATATGTAGTGGAAGCAGTAAATGAAGGGAAAGGACCCTCTATGGATCAATACCCAATTTTGTCAGAATTTAAGGATGTTTTTTCGAAAGAGTTATTGAGGTTGCTAAAACTTGGTGCAGATAGGAAGAAATCACCAAAACTTTATGAGTTACAGATGTAGTTGAATGAACTACTTGACTTAGGGATAATAAGGCCTAGTGTCTTACCTTTGGGTGCACCAATAATTTTTTTCAAGAAGAAGGATGGTTCCTTACTACTGTGTATATATTACAAGGAATTGAACCATGCTACCATGAAAAATAGGTACCCAATGCCTGTAATACCCCTGTTTCCCTTATTTTGTAAATATAACTATAATTGGACAAGTGATTATGGTGGACTAGATATGTGTGAATGTTTGATTTGATGAACCTTTGTATGAAAGGGGCAATGCATGTATTTTCTATTATTAATAGAAAATGGATAAGTGTTGCATAATTATTGAAAGGGGGAGTTTTCCAAGATAGACCATGGATTCTATGAGAGAGATGGTGAGGAAACCAAGAATGGTTGAGATGACCCTCACCAAACCAATACCTACTGGGTGTAATTGCTCAACAGTCCTCTAACCCATAAATGAATTACCTGTCAAGATGGTAGTTGGAAGGCCCTCCTCGAGAGTTAATGAGGAGATGGGGCAGGGTGCCCATCTGTAAGGATTCCAGGCTTGACCACGAGTTGGGGATTCAGACCCACGTAACCTTGTTGAGGAAGGCAAGAAAAGAAGTAATTCGGGGGACAAAGAAAGATCTGCAAGGAAGCAGAATGGAGAAAACAAGATCCATAAGAGAAGAGAACATGGTTCAACTCTGGAGTTGAGAGGAAAATTGAGGAACAAGATGGTTTTGGCTGTAATAAGCCATGGGCGGGGTTTTCTCTACAAGATGATAAATGGGGCCAACGAGTGACTGTGGAAGTACTCGTGTAAACCTCCTTTCTTGGTATAGAGAAAAAACGGTTGCCAAGTCCCTATGAGAGGAGGAGAGTAACCTCCTTCCCTGACGGTTGTTGAGCCAAGAGAAAGAATATCTCTCAGAGCATCATGGTCTAGCTTAGGGGTGGACAACGGTAAATCCTTCAGGAGTGGTTGTGCCTATGGTTGGGTGGAAACATGCACCCCTTTTAGCAGTCACTTCACATTTTCCAGTTATGATAAGTATTTTCACACTCTGTGTAATACAATGGATGTAATGGTTGAATGTTTGTGTTTATGGTTAAGTTTTATAGTGTTTGAACAATTATTTGAAATGCTCATTTGCTTTTGTAAATTGTTATATTTACATGGCCTTTGATTTATCTCATTCCTGCTGACCTTTTGAGTCTACCTTAGTGGGAATGTCAAGTTCAACTCTGTGGAAGAAGGTCGCTTCCTTCAGAACTTTCACCCGTGTGACTGAGGGATCATACCCATGGAGTTAATCAAGTCTCGGCTAAAAGCTGAGTGCAGCCCCTAAACCTCGATATGATCCCATATGACCCAGGGTTGGAAACCCCTCACTAATCCCGAAAGGAGTGAAGCTAATTTTTATTCGGGACTTTGGGACTTATGACTTCACAATCCTCAAAAACAGTTGAATGTCAAAGTCACAAATTTAATATGGACCATAGAGAATAGAGGGGCGCGTGTCCATAGATCAACGACTATTCGAAAGTTTGGGTATTCAGCGGTATCAAAGTGTAGACATAGGGAGACACAAGTTTCCATGAAGCTCTGCAAGCTAGAGTAAATCCTGGCCATGAATGATAGGTGCACATGGTGATAGATCATGCATGGTTCGGAGTTCAAATATCTAGGAGGAATATGGAAGTTGCACACCAAACTCCCGAATGTCGAATTTACGAAGTGACGTGGACCATCGATCCTCAGATTCTTTGGGATCCCTCTCAACTACTGATCTAAGAACTCCATTGAGAACCCCTCTTAACTTCCCAACCAACTTGGATGCATCATGGAGTGACATGTGGCCCCCTCTTGTCCCTTGCCAAGTGTCATCCATTGGACCAGAGCCGTTGAATGAGAGGCTATGTGGCAGAAGATCCGATATTCCGTACACTTAGTACTCTGGAGGAACTTGTTCAAGAGTACTTAGTACGTGGCAGAAGATCTGATAGTCCGTACACTTAGTAAATCTCAACCATTGATAGGTAGAGGACATGTGGTGCCAGATCTTATAGTTCAAAGACTTCACACTCCGGGGGACTCGATATGTGGTGAGTTGATAAGCTCTGAAGCCTGAAGTTGTGAAGCAATGAGAGCCGCAGATCTATGGATCTATGTGGATAGATCTCCACCATGAGATCTGAAGGACTTTAGAAGACCGTTGTTCTGGGGTCGAAGTGGATCACTGATGTCATCCAGGGTGACGTGGACCCGCAACTAATGTTCCACGTGTCACTGATATATGGAAATTTTACAGACCCCTTATGCTTATTAGCGTGTGAAATGTATCATTGCCTGATGAGGACATGTGTTACCCCTATCCCTTGTAATGTGTCAGCCTCTGGTTCGTGCTCGCCTGGCCAACGTGGTTGGTGATGTGACCGAGACTCCGAGATCCTGGGACTTCGAGATTTTAGAAGATTTGGGGTGTAGTATCGTAGAGGGACATTCAATGTAGAATGTTGAATGTCGACTGCCGATGTTCAACGTAGAAGGTCTAACGTTGAACGCTGACTGCCTACATTCAACGTAGAACACCGAATGTCAAACGCCAATGTTCAACATAGAATGCCAAATGTCGAATGCCAATCATTGAATGGCTGAGGCCACGCAGAGAGATTTTGGGACTTCGGGAGGTCTCATGCGTAGAAAACAAAGGGGCACTCAATGTTGAATGTTGAATTATCCTTAGCCGCATGCCTTAACCAAGAGGAAGACCCATCGTTAGATTTAATGGGGAATGGATCTCCAACATAGATACATGAGCATTGGGATTTTCAGGGCATCGGGGAATTCTGGATGATATGTATGAGGTAGATGCCACGTGGCCCTTGACTAATAACTTTCGAAGAGCTTTAGGAGGTAATAACTTGCAAACCAGAACTCATATTTTAGTGTGGTGGCGACCATTAGAAAGCTCATGGTGAGCAATAGCCAATGGAGATCCTGGATTTAGGATTTGAGATAGTTAGGAAAAAAACAATTGTTGCCCCACCCCTTAAAAGAGTACTTAGGGGTCAGGTGTGTTACAATGCCACAGATACATGATCTCTCTGATCAAATGAAAGGAGCAACAATGTTCTCAAAAATTGATCTGTGATCAGGGTATCACCGGTTAAGGATTAAAGAAGGAAATATTCTTGAAACCAACTTTCAAACTTGGTTTGGGCATTACAAGTTCGTTGTAGTACCTTTTGGTTTTACCAATGCACCAATAGTAATAATGAGCTTCATGAATGGTTTATTCTAAAAGTATTTAGACCACTTTGTACAGGTCTTTCTGGATGATATCCTCATCTATTCCAAGAAAGAAAGAGAACATGAGGAACACGTGCGAGTGGTGTTGTCATGCCTTAGAGAGAACAAATTGTATGGAAAGTTTTCAAAGTGTTCTTTCTTCTAGAAAGAGATTCACTATTTAGGTCATATCATTTCTGTTGAAGGAATCTCTGTGGACCTGGAAAAGGTTAAAGACATTAAGGAATGGTCAGTGTTGAAAAATGCTCATAAGGTGAGAAGCTTCATGGAGCTAGTTGGTTATTATTGGAGGTTTGTGGAAGGGTTCTCTAAGATAGTGAAACCCATCACCACCTTGAAACGCAAGGGGGTCAGGTATGAATGGACAGAGGAATGCAATATTGCATTCATCAAGCTTAAGAAGTTACTAACCAGTGCATCGATTCTATGAGTGACAGATATGGAAAAAGAATTCACAGTCTACATGGATGCCTCGAAGCAAGGATTGGGGGTTGTGCTAATGCACGATGGGGGAGTAATAACATATGAATCAAGAAAGTTGAAGCAAAATGAGGAGATTTACACTACTCATGATTTAGATTTGGAAGCTATAATGATAGATCTAAAGATTTGGAGGCATTATCTAGTGGGGTGAAGCTTTTAGCTCAAAACAGACCATGAAATATTAAATCATCTCTTCACTCAAAGGGATATCAATGCCAGGTAGAGGCAATGGAGTGATTTTATGAGTGAGTATGATTTTTTAATTTTGTACATCAAGGGAAAGGAGAATGTGGTCGTGGATGCCTTGAGCAGGAGACCACGTGTCTTCTCCTTGGTACACTTAAAAGTTAATATGAGGGAGCGAGTGTTGGGGAAACTTCTTGGAGATAGTTGGCATTTAAAGGTTACTTCAACCCTACAAAGTGGGAGGTAATTAGAGCCAAAGTATGAAGGATATATCTTGGAAGAAGATGGATTATTAAGATATTAGGGAAGGATGTACATCCCCGAAGGTGGGGATATTCGAAGAATCATACTTAAGGAAGCCCATAGAGAACTTTACTGTGCACATCCAGGTGTGAAGAAAATGTTCATAGACATGAAGAAGCTTTTATTATGGGTAGGAATGAAGTGTGATGTAGTCCATTTCATCACCAAGTTCCTAGAGTGTCAACAAGTGAATTTTGACCACCACCACCCGATAAGTCTTCTACAACCACATGATGTTCCTATGTCCAAGTGGGAATTCATTTCTATGTATTTTGTTGTGGTATTTCCACTCACATCGCACAGACACAATTCCATTCTTGTGATAGTTGATAAGTCGATCAAGAGTGCTCATTTTATTCCAGTTAGAGACACTTATGATGTCACTGATGTGGCACATGTTTTTATAAGTGAAGTCTTCCGTCTGCATGGGTTACCCAAGAACATCATGTCAGATAGGGACTCCTGATTTGCATCTAGGTTTTGTACAAGTTTGCAGTCAACATTGGGGACTCAGTTGAACTTGAACACAACATATCATCTTGAAATGAATGGGCAAACTGAGAGAGTAAATCAAGTTATGGAAGACATGCTAAGGATGTATGTTATGGATAATCAAACCCATTGGGTGAAGTACCTACCTTTGTTGGAGTTTTCCTACAATAAAAATTTTCAGAACTTAATTGGAATGCCACCCTATGAAACTCTGTATGGAAGGACATGTAGGAAAACGTTGAGTTGGGAAAGGTTATAAGACTGAGTGATAGAAGGACCGGAATTGATTCAAGAGATGGAAGAACATGTGGTTTAGATTAGACAATGAATAAAGGAAGCACATGATATACAAAAAAGTTATGTTGATGCACACATGACTGATCGAAGTTATAAAGTGGAAGATCAGGTTTTCATTCGTATCAAGCCAAATAAGAGTACCATTCAGTTCGGGAAGGGGAAAAAGTTGTTGCCTCGATTTATAGGACCATTTAAAATTCAAGAGAGAATTGGACCCATTGCCTATCACCTCGTACTACTATCCCACTTGCATAAAACTCATAATACTTTTCATGTATATGTTCTACGTCATTATGTTGCTGACGAATCTCACAAAATAAATTGGAGGGAATTGCAGGTATCAGACGCAGGAACCCTCATGGTCAAACCATTACGCATATTGGACTATAGGGTCCGATAGATCAAGAAACGTTTGGTAGACCAATTTAAGGTCCAATGGGACAAGTATATCCCAAGATCTACTACTTGGGAGGATGCAAAGACCTTACAACGAGATCATCCCTCACTTTTTTGACCTCCTCGGGAATATGTTTCCTGAAGGTTGGGTGTATGTAATGCCACATTTTGACTTAGACAACTAGAATTACTTAAGGCCTAATCATATTTTATTTTCTATTAACTGTGAAACTATTAATGATACACTTGAAATTTTAGACATATGGACCTATGTGAATGCCAATTCTATGAATGTTTATCATTATTTGAATTATGATGGATATTATGCAACCTATTTCTAGCTTGAAAATTTTTACATTTAAAGTTGTTGGTACGTGGATACTGTATTGAGGATAAGATTAAATGCATTTACATGATAATAATGCATAGATATATATGAGTTTTATTTATAGACTAATATGCAGGTCAATGGGCTATGAAATAGCCAAAATATAATCATAATAAAGGGTTGATGTCGTCAACATCGAATGAGAAACAATATGGTATGAATCTTTGTATGTGAAATTATGTTGGTTCAAATGCATTGCTATGGTATGTGGACAACTGCAGGTTTTCCAGGTGGCGAGACTGCTTGAAACTGAATATACAATGACAAAATCCCAACAAAACAGTGCCATTGTATGGTCCATGGTAGGGTGTTGACCCTAGTTCTATTAGGAGGGGTGGAGGCATTTCCCACCGTGCATCCTTTGAAACCTAGATTCATGGAAGGATGTTGTTATCTCACGTTCCCCTAGACATGTGATGATGTCTGCCAGTTTCCTGCTAGGGAAGCTTGGTTAAGAGAGTTAACACTTCCACTTACGGGTTCTATCTGGAGTTAGGTCAATATAGTTGATGCTCCAAGATATTACAACAGAGGAAGGATAGGAAAGGAAGATGGAAGTAGGTTAGGTATGAAGGATGACTATAAGTAGTTGAGAGTGTGTGGAGTATTTTTTTTGCATCTTATAGCATAACTGCTTGATTTCCTTTAAAAAAAAAAACTACAATTATCTATGTAAATATTGCTTGTGTTAAATTAGTATAATTGAAGGATTATGAAAATATTTCAAATGATTTACCATTCTTTATGAAAAATATAACATTGTTGATTGGATTGGGAGCATACATGAATTGCATTAGGTGTGATAAATATTGTCATTAGTACACGTGCGAGTCATGTATGGGCTAGCTACGCATACATGCATTGCACATGTACACTAGTATGTATACGTATTTTAAATTGATGATGTTGTTTATCTGATATGGATGTATGAATCATGTATCATTACCCACATATTGTAAATTACTATAACTTCGGGACAAAGTTTCTTGAAGGGTGAGTGTATGTAATAGCCCAATTTGATTCCTTAATGATCACAATTTGTTAATTTAAATTAAATTAATTAATGAAATAAATATATTTGAATCATTTTGTTATTTTATTATTTAATGGTAGGTGAGGGAATTAATGAGGGGATAAGGAAGTTGGGAATTGAATGAGGGAAAGGGATTCGAGAGAGGAGGATAAGGAAGAGGGGAGGGGACTTGGAAAAGGGGATGCTTTTTGGGAAATCTTGGGAGAAGGAGGAAGGAGAAAGGAGGAGACACGAAGGAAAATTTTCTTTGGGGATTTTTACTAGGGCTTTGGTGTTGCTGGGATTTTGGGCTCGGGGGTCAGGAAATATGATTTCTTGGAGCTAGGGATCCAGAGAGGATCTGTTCCTAGTTGGATAGAGGAAACAATTTCAGGCAATTTCAGTTTCAACAACATAAGGCACTCAACAACAAAAGAAGGTATACAACAATATCCAGGGCCATCTTCTTCTGCAACAGGAGGTATGTCACTGTTATTATTCATTACTGTTATTCACTATAAAATGTTAATTTCTATTATATCTAATTTATGTTATATTTTATGAGTGAAAGGTAAAATATATCTATATATATACATGCCACATCAAGGACCGAAGAAGAAAATTGATTTACTTAATTTAAAAGAGTAGCATATTTATTCAGTTAACAGTTTAATGTACAAACCATGGATCCCTGAGTAAGTGGTTGTTACAATCATATTTCTCCAAACTTCCATGATGCACCACAATGATCAATAATGATGGATTCATTATTTGGATATGGTATACTCTTATTACAACCATGTGTATTCCCATGCAATTCAATTCAGAAGGAAAGTCATTGCCAAGAAAACTATGTGGCATTCTTGAATTGGACCTAAATTCTAACCCAGAGTACTTTTTTTTCTTCCTATGCCTTGAGAAATATCAATAAATATCAATGGGAGGTATAGGATCACCAGGGACTGGGGGTTTAATATAATCGAGGATTGACGAACGAGGTTTAGGATGACCAGGGACCGGGGACATAAGGCTAGTCTTGATAACAAAGTCAAGCATGTCTGGTTAACCAACCATCGGACCATTGGGAGATCGAGATATTAGTCAATCAAACCATCGAGACCGCCGAGACACCGAATAACTACCCATCAGAACCCTTTCTACTATGTAATTGACCACTGGGACACCAAAACCTTTTCTACTATGTAATCGACCACTGGGACCACCAGACCACTAGGACACTGGAAGGAATAACAAGTATTTTGTGAAGGATTTAAAGGCCCGTCCGATTAAATTGGAGTTTGCTAAAGATAGTGATTCTGCTAAATTTTGACGAAGTCAATTTAGGTTACAACACTCCCCACCAGGTTCAATTCCCACAAGTGACATGTTAAACTCTTAACGAATGTATTATTGTAATGGATCCAAGTCTCGTTGTTGAAGGGTATCGTGCCCTAAACATTCTAGGGAATTTTAAGGTTTACCTTGAGTACCATCTTCAAAATACTTGAAAAAATGAACTTTAATTATTGTGATAAAGTTTATTTCAATGTGATTTCAAACTTAACTAATATATATATATATATATATATATATATATATATATATATATATATATATATGAATGATGGTTTATAAAATCACATAAAATGGTAATTGTATAAGCTAAGCATCTTAGTAGAAGCTTAAGATATGTTGTTTCTAGTTGTTTTATGATATTGGTTTTTTGTAATCTACTTAGAACATGTAAAAAACGTATTGGGGTAAAATCATGAATCTGGGTGTCTATTTTCCTTGTTTTTGAGAAAATAAAATATATTTTCATAATTTTTTCAATTTCCAGTAAACAAAAGTTTTATTTATTTATTTAGAATTTCAATTTACAGTAAAAACAAAACTTGTCATGAATTTTGTTAGCTTTCTATTGATTGTTTTTTGAATTTTTTTTTAATTGAAATTTGATATGTCAATTCAACAATTGTTTACAATATGTTCCTTAAAAATGAAGGGACTGATAATGAGTTATGTTTTTCGACGTTAATATACTCATTATTAAACTTATGTTTATGAAAAATAAAATATACTACAATAATCTAAATATACTCTATTAAAGTATGACTATAGTTTTGAATTTAATGGTTGAATATTATAATTTCTACAATTTTTTGAATTTGACCAATCTAAAAAAGTTGTAGATTTTAAACATGTTTAGTGATACTCCATCTATGTGATTTAGTTTTGATTTAAAAGTAAAATCTAAAAACACCCTTTTGAAGAGGACAATGAAAGGTTCTATAATATAAATTTTCCATAATTTTCGACTGTGTATTATTGCAGATATTGATTTTTCATTTTACTGAATCATTATGTCATCTAAAAACAATTTACAAACATTTTTTTTATAAAATTAATTAAAAATACTAAAAACCAATTAAATTGAATACAAATTGTATCAAATGAAAGTCCATTCAATTTTGAAAATGTTGGTACTAGTTTTGAAACCATACTCATAATGTTTTCAGGAGTCCGCTCCTTCCCAAGTTGGAGTAAGTTGAAGTGAACACATACTTTTCTGGAAAGTGTCATAGTTACAAGATTTCGACCGAACTAATACTTTGGCCGAAAGTTAGTTTTTTTTTTTAATGAAAGTTAGTTTTAACAAAAAAACTAACTTTAGATTTAAAATTGTTGTTAGATTTAAAATTGTCGTTAGATTTTTCAAGGGTGTCATCAGATTTAACTTTCGGCCAAAACAATTCCAGAGTTCGGCTGAAAAATTGCCATTAACAATTTGCGCGACGTGATTCTCAAGAAAGTGTTACCCAGATTCGTGATTTTACCCATTGATACAATTATTTATTTTTTTAAACATTGATATTTGGTTTATGAATATAGTTGTTTTTATTGTTATATATTTATAAGTTGTTTAGATTGATGATGATGATGATGATGATGATGATTAACGTCCACTAAGATCGAATTGGTCTATCAGACCTTAAGAGGGTAAGCGATTACTTGCGATTCTTCAGAATTTTGTTTTTGTTCTTGAAAATCATTAAGAGAATCTTTCCAACATCACCATATTTTTGTTGAGTTAAGAGGTTAGGAAGGTTGGTAGTGTGACATATATTTTGAAAATGAGATCTAATCTGGGTATAGGCTGGAAAATCTAAGATAAAGTGTTTTTCATCTTCAACCTTCTTAGTTTCACAAAGGTGACACACTCTTTCATCCCATGGCATTTTAGGAATTTACCAACACCCATTTTCACTATGGAGCTCATGAGAATTTGTTCTTATCTTAGAAATGACTATTTTTTTATTTACACTTGTCAAAACAGATAGATAATTTTGATCTTCTAGATTAGGGTTGATTACATCCCTATAATACCTTAATTTTCTTTTTTCCTCTAACTCTTTATCACACCACATTTTCTCCTTAAAATTTGATTTGATGACATTTTTATAGTATATTTATTCTGCAAAATGGTGTCTTCAATAATTCCCCAATAGTTCATGGAAGACCGAGCATCTTTATGCCATCCTCGCTTGAGTCGATGGTGGTTACGACTTGATTTTGAAGCAATGTTAGGAAGGCTTTTGTCTTCCATGTTGTTTAAATTGTTCTTATACATTAGGTATCTAGTCATAGCCATCATATCAATGTGGGAGAGGCTTGTTTCTAAGAGGAGGATGGGATAGGGTGTATTTCCTTTAATTTTGAGATTATAGGTTATAAAATTCTTTTGGCTTTTCTCTATCTTTCTCCAGGATTCACAAGAGATACTACAACACCAGAATTCACATCCATAAAGAATAACAGGTGTAACGAGAGTCTCAAAGAGGATTTTATTCTTATCCCAAACCCAAAGATCGATTGATTTACAATTGTTTTCAAGCCCATAATAAGCTTTCCATCCCATAATAATCCTTTTCTCAATGCTATAATTCTAGTTGAGTTTGTGGTGAATATCAATTCTAAGATATTTGTATGAAGTCACTTCCTCCAAGTTGTTGTTGTCATATACGAAGGTATCATAAGTGATCTTATTGGATTTAATAATCATGACCTTAGTCTTATCAATATTAACAATCATACCCATATTGAAGAAAAAATCCTTGATGATTCTTAGTTGGTTTTCAAGATCATGGGGACTGCTTGCCATAATAATGATATCATCAGCATAAAGAAGAAGATTGATGACTATACCAGTGAGAGTAGGGCTGACACAACTTTCTTTTTTCCAAGCAATCTTCTAACTTGTCAATGTATATGCCAAAAAGGGTAGGGGACACGGGACAACCTTGTTTGACTCCAATATTGTAGTTAATCTCTTTCAACCAGTCTTCAGTGTTTTTAAACTTAGCAATAACGTTCTCATACATCCTTATTGCAACAACCCTCAACTCTAGAGGCGCTTTTATCTCTTTCAACCTATTCCAAAGGTTTTTCCTAGGAACGATGTCAAAAGATTTTCTAAAGTCAACAAAACAACAAAAAAGAATGGTTTTCATATTGCGAAATTCCTATGCAATGATCCTAAAGGTAAAAATATGGTCCACAATTGAATGATATCTCCTAAACCCAACTTGGCCTTTAGCTCTTTTACCATGACTTTCTAGCCAAAGGCTAATCTTCTTTTTCAAAATAATTCCATAAAGCTTGGCTAAAATCAGGCTAATCATAATGATCCTATAATTAGAGGGAATGTTTCTATCCCCATTTTGAAAAATAGGAGCAATGAGGCTTTGTGTCCAGGGTTTAGGGAAGCCCTACTTGATTGCTAAATTAAAGAGCTTGTATATGTGAGGAATAAGGATAGGCCCTCCAAGTTTAAAAATTTCAACTTGGTAGCCTTCAATGTCCTTATCTTTCCCATTTGCAAGTTGCATAACCCCGAACTCTATGTCATCTAAAGAAAAAAATTCATCAGTTGTAGGGACAATGGGAATGTTGTCCATGGAATTAGGGAACTCGTAAAGACTTTCAAGGTAGGAATTCCAATCATTAATATTTTTATTAGACTTTGGAATCAATTATTTTATTAAATTTATTTATAAAATATGAACTTAATCCATCATTTTTATGATAAACATTTTAATTTAATAATATTATTATGTATAAAATAATGAAATTCATTCTAATTAAGGTGGGATGTTTTGATTGTAAATATTATCAATGTTCATGACATAATACTCCACTTTCTTTCTTTTTTTCCAATAGAAAATTCACTCGAAATTATATTAGAGTATAATCTCATTTACATCAACAAAGTACTATTCAATAATGGATATTTCCAAATTGTTCCATCAGTAAACTATACTTTCGCCATCTAGATAGCATAAAACTTAAGTCCCTAATGACTCATCATGTGTTCTCCGAAAAGGACCAATACAAAATCACTCAAAGAGAGTCCAACTACAAAATAGTTCAACTCCACGAAGGAGACTATAGACTATGAATACATGAACCAAAATTATATATACTCACCAAATCCAAAAAAGAAAAAAGAACCCGGACTTCAGAAGAGATTTTGATGGAGTAGTGGGCCTGCCTTCTGATTATCCCAAGTATAGTAAGTTAGTATTCCTTTTGGACCTAGCAAGGCTTGTTTGGAAAGGCGACACACTTCCTTGTTATATTCCACGAATATATGTTGAAAGGTGATTTCTTGGAAGATTGTAGTAAATACCTTGGTTTTGCGCTTCCAACCTTCAATATCGATAGAATTTAAATTGCCATTTTGGTTCAGCCAATCTATAATCACCTTAGAATCCCCCATCAACTAGATCTTTGGAATTTTCCATTGATTAGCAAGTATTAGAGTTACCCAATCCCCCAATAGTTCCGCTTTAGAGTTTGTACTGACCCCCCCATTGATATGCCATCTATACACATGCAAGATTGGGATTTTGATGACACCCCCCACACCATAGATCGATCCCCACCATATAGAGGCCCCGAAAAAATATGCAATAGTGTAATCTACAAATTGGGTGATCGGACTCCTTCTTATAGTGCTCAATTTTTGAGGATGGGAACAAGAATTGTGCACTCTTAAAGTCTTTCAAGTGACTGCCCAGATCGAAGGCACTTTCTCCTCGAAAATAACTTGATTCCTCTCAAGACAAATATACTAGCACAAGAGTGCAGCCAGATTATTTGAAACATTCTTGTATTTTGCCCATGTGTCGAAACAACCATTAAGGGAGGTTCCCGTCCACCGTTTTTTAACTTTAAGCAAGTTTTAAATTCTATCCCACACTGTTTGAGTGAAGGAACAATGCACAAACAGATGGTCGGTATCTTCAACATTGTTTTTACATAGAGGGAAAATACCAAGAGTCATCCAACCTTTTTTTTGCAGAACTTCCAAGGATAAAATCCTATTTTCGACCGCCATCCATAAAAAAAATTTTATCTTCAGCTGAATGTTCCACTTCCATAATTTAAATTTCCAGCCTCTCTAGATCAGAAAATCTTTGGTAGATATAAGAGCTGAGTAGATGTTTCTAACAATCATTTTCCCAGTGGAGTCACCTCACGTCTAGAGGAGAGTATCTTTTGAATGTTGAAGCGATACACCAACACCATTTAAATTATTGCAGTAGCCTTCCTATTCGGACGCTTGGCATCTCGTCAACCCCAACTCTGCACTTCTAATCCATGTCTCAGATAAGGAAATTGGATCTTGAGAAACAGATGCTAAATCCAAAACGATGATTCTTCTTTGAGTTAAATGAGCAATAATCTCTTCCGAGAGGAAATAATTTGCACCTAAGCCATGAATCTGATCTTTGCCAATATTTATGAGATGTCCTGAACTTGGGGACCAACTGGGCCAGTGAGTAATTACATGAATAAAGTGAACTAGGCTAGTCCAAATCCTGGACGCAGAGAAAGCCTTATGAGTTTCCAACCTATACCAGTTGATAATTATAGTATTTGGAAAATATTTATCCCTTATCACCTTGTGCCAAATGCCCTGCTGCGTTAGAAACCTCCACAGAGTGTTCACATTCAGTGTTGTCTTGAAAAATTCAAGGTTTCTGAAGCCCCATCCTCCATTCTTTTTTGGTCAAGAGAGTAAATCCCATCTGCAAAGGTGGAATTGTTGAGTATCTTTGTGTCCATTCCAGAGAAAGTGGAACATCAATTTCCTGATCTTATTTAGTACAGAGTGAGGAATTGATTCCATCGACATCCAATAAACCGACTGACCCTCCAGCACGGTTTTAACAAGGATGTATCTACCACCCAGTGTAAGCCACCGGTTACACCATAATCCTATGCTCTTTGTAATTGTTGCTACCGTCTAATCCCAATCTTCCACCCTATGCGCGTCAGTCTTTAGAAAGTATCCCAAATATCTGAAGCCCGTAGAGAGGTCACTAAAAGAAAAGGGAATAAAACTCTTGAAGGGATCAAGTTCGTTGTCCACTAAAGAAGTTCGTTGGGCATAATACTCCACTTTCTTAAATACACTAAAGAATTAAAAATTTTAATAAAAATATTAAAGGTTTGGTGTTTTGATTGTAAATATCCATTACTCTCCATGCCTTAATACTCTATTTTCTTAGAAGTTTGATATGAAGTTTAGAGTCATGCATGGAGAGATCTCTACAATGACACATTATCAAGTTTCTTTCAAGTCCTCTCCATTTTACATTTTAGAGTTGTTTAGTATTACTATGTCCTTTTATTGGATTCAAATTCTTTTGAATAATATTCTATCTTGTTAGTGAGATAAATGCCATAAACAATATAATCATCCATAAACAATATCATTGTTTTTTTCAAGGTTACACAATCAGACCGTTAAGTTTACTTTTGCCTTGATTTTGTATAATTTTGTAAAATATATATATATATATATATATATATATATATATATATATATATATATATATAT
>JASDQU010099925.1:117217-137301 GCA_032191745.1 Picea mariana
TTAATGTGTTTGGATTTGATGAGATCGATCGAACCATTTCCGACTATGTTGTTGGGAGTTTTACTTATGCTTTTTGTACATGATACATAGACTATTTGGATACAAAGAATTTCTAGCTTGGAAGAGACTATTAGATTGATAGAGACTAATTATATTTATGCATTCTTGTCTAGCTGACTCATCAACTAGTTGTTGTTGTCTTGTTGTCTAGTCAACTAACCGACCGAGACCATGTTTAGATAGTGGATTTTGAAACCAGTTTGAAATGGATGACTTCTCTTTGGCCTTGATCCATGTTGATGGTGATCAAGATTCCTCAAGAGTGTTGTTGTATTTTCTTGTGATCAATTTTTGGAGTTAGAACAAATTCATGGGGGAAATCTACAAAATTTGTTTTCCTCCAAGTTGAGTTTATAGGGGGGTGTTGTAACATGTGGTTCCATCATAAAACTCACCTTGTCGATTGGGTGGGTTGACCAATCCTTTGGGTCGACGATAGAATTAATTGGTGGTTGACCATGTCCACTTAAGGATCCGAGATCCATGTTTTATGGACATGTGCAACCAACTTCACCCGAGCTTATTGGTTTGGTCCATGACCAAAACCTATTTATAGGAAATCCTTGTGACCGACCTATCATAAAATCATTATATCATAGAGATATTTATTCACTCTCATGGATTGAATCGTACTATAGCTCAATGGTGTCTTTAGACACCACCTCTGATCTTGGATCCGTTCTTCTCTGCATTCAGTCCCTGTTCCAACACTAAATACATTAACAATTATTGAAAAAAAAGTACATAACCTTCTACTCATTATATAGCTATCCATAAAGAATATTAACTACCTATGGGCCCCTTATAATGAGGTATGACCAACTAATTTGGGCCTTATTACTAAAAAGGACTCTTTATTACAATGAATGGTTGTTAACTAACTATTTAATGGGCCTTGTTCAAGGAAGGTGGTCTCATAAATTAATAAATTATCTAAGTTAGGAGGTTAGGGTAGGACCCTTACAGTAATTGAATAACTTCTTAGAGAAGGATGTTGCAGTTGTGTTGGGTTTAAGGTTATTTATTTAGATAATGTGTATACATTTGCATGAATGGTGAGGAGAGGTGTCATTGTGCCTTTCTTGGTTGTTGGATGGATCAAAATGAGATATTGGTTGTTTGACACATGTAATGGTATTATAGAAATATGCATTGGCAAGTGAAAACAACCTTTGTACACATTTGTATGGTGCATGTTACTTGGTTTTATTTTCATTTTCTAATACAATTATGGTTCAATGTTATCAATAACTTACAATATGGCACATGACATTGGCCTTTGTATTCAATAGTATGTATGCATTACTTTGTTTTTTTTTTAACTAGATTCTTCTTAGTATGTGTGCATTGGTTTGTTTATTCTTAAACTAGATTCATCTTATCAAAATGAGGCGAACTTGTCAAGATTTAACATTATGGGGAACTATTACTATCATTCATTTCAATTTCCTTTGGTTTACAAGTCATGAGTGTGAAGTATCTATTCCACCAAAGTCACCTTGGACTTGTGTTAGCAGTAGGAGTCACACCTAGATTGTTGTAGGTGTAAGACTAGTACCCATTAGAATATAAATGGAATGAATTGGTTTGAGTAGGTGGATCAACAAGATTGGGAAAAAAAGGGAGAGGACAAAAAATTGTTTGTAGATGCATTCCATTGGGCATGGAGTCATAACATCCTACAGATAAAAGGCAATCAAATTGTATACCAGACAAAGGGGATATATAATGATGAGTAGAAGCATGGTGAATATGACAAAAGGAAGAACATCCATTGTACAAAGATCATTTATGCGAACAGATTAAATATTTCTTAAGCAATAAACAATGATTTAATGGGCAAGCTACAACAGATCCTCTGTTGTTCATGAATCCATCGATCAATGGTAGTTATTATCCTAAAAACCTGCAATATATTCAAGCAAGAAGATAACAAAGAAATGAAAAAACAAAGAAGAAAATTTGATAACAGCTCTCATGAATCTTTAATGGCAGAAAATGTCATTACAAATAGGCCCTCGGGCTTATAAATGAGCAACTAAACTGCTCCTCCAACTCTCTCCTCTCTTGGCTCATGAATCCAACCCTTTCCTTATCAAAATTTACTTCATATATAGTGAATGATATCTCTCTCTAACATAAGGAGGTCGAAACCAAGAAGCTACATAGAATCCTCCTCCATTCAGGAGCCTTGTTACAAAAGATTCGAACAAAAACATAACAAATTCCTATTTTTTAGGATCTTTTCTATAGAGATAAATGCCTTTTGAAATAGGTCATGCTGCTTGATTTGGAGATGGAAAAAATGTCCCTCATGTCCAAATAACTCCTAGGAAACCATTCGAACCTTCCCTGAGAGATGGCAACCCTCCCATAGCTCAAATTTGTCAGACTGTTAGAGTTTACAACACCTTTGACAACCTGTGCTACGAACTTTCTTGTAGGTGATGATTTTGACTTTTATCCTAAACTACGAACTGGGTCAGGATGTTTTTTTGTCATCACGTCAAAAACATTATGTTTTTCCTCCACACCAAATTTCAGAGGAACCCAAATGTGAATTCAAAATTTATGAGAAAAAAAATCCTCTGTTGTGTGCTAATTGCTTAGAAATTGTCATAAATTACCAGTTCGTAGCGCCAATGAGTTCATGCGTTGTGAACTTTCCTATAGCATCTTGTTTCATTTTTCCAATGATTTAATATCTCAAAACTCATACCAAGTGTCCTGATATTCTACAAAACTTCATTACCTTGATATATGACTGGAGGAAAACACCAAAATTTGCTAATTATGGTTTAAAACTCATAGCCATCACCAAAAATGTTATAAAAATGCATGAAACAAAAAATTTGACCAAAATTGATGCTAGTTATGAAGGCTCAATGTCTTTATCTTCTAGTTCTAGAGCTTCTTCTGATAGCCACATTGGCCAACATGTATAATCACTGCTTGGTTGCTTTCTGTAATTCGTTATGACAATTAGGTGTGTGAAAACAAAGTACAAGGGAAATTAAGGTTTAAATGAAGGTAGTGTTTTTCCTAAAGGTCACCTTGGGAAAAAATTTATACACATCAAGGTATGAGATGGATCACACTTCAAACAGGAGGGATAATGGATCAACCACTGAGATTTTAAATAAAAGGAAGACATGTGAGAATACTTTGCTAAAACAGAGTTTCAACAACATAAATATCAGTTTGTAGCGCCAATGATGTCTTATTAACCATACACCTTAGATTTTATAATGGTTTCATTCAATGGGTTAATACTGAACTTCAAATTGATGCAGAATATGAGGGTTTCAACAATTCTGGAACAGAGGGATTCCAATGCATAGTTCACAGTGTGCACTAGTGATGCAGAGTTAGAGCAACTAGTTCGAAGTGTTGAGATGTTCAGTGGGACATATGACTTATTTGCATAGGAAAATATACACTGAGGTCAAGGTTACAGTCTGGACTAGTAGGCAGAATTCAAGGCACCATAGAAATGCATTTGAAAGTTTGCAACAAATGAATTTGAACAGTTTGCAGTTCCCAATTGCAACACCAAGTTCAAAATCAAATAGTGCACTTCAAGGAAAGTATTAGACATCATGTGAAAAAATCATTGAAAATATAATTAAATGAACGCGATGAAAATCATAAAATATCCTTGACACATTTCTAAGTTGCAATAATGAAAGATGAGTGCATGGGGTACTCATAAGTATGTTGCAAACTTTTTTGTTGAGTTGGCAGCAAATGAACCTGACCTCTGACTCAAAATAAAACGAAACCAAGGTGTTTTTGACCTCCTTCACATTCTATGTGCTAACATCTAGCTCCACAGGGGATGGAGACTAAAGGATCAAATCCTGTCACTGAGAGGGGGGGGGGTGTGAATCAGTGACACAACAATTATATCAATTTTTCATTTATTAATGCAAAAATAATTTTAACACAGTATTTTATCGTGGAACCCAAATGGGAAAACCACAAACTCTTTTATATTAACTGAAAATTTGTTTTACATGTTACATATAAGGAAGATGTACTTCCTCTTTGATCAACGCCAACTGATCAGGATGCACCCACACCCTGTTTTACCAGCACCAACTGGTAGGAGGCNAACAATTATATCAATTTTTCATTTATTAATGCAAAAATAATTTTAACACAGTATTTTATCGTGGAACCCAAATGGGAAAACCACAAACTCTTTTATATTAACTGAAAATTTGTTTTACATGTTACATATAAGGAAGATGTACTTCCTCTTTGATCAACGCCAACTAATCAGGATGCACCCACACCCTGTTTTACCAGCACCAACTGGTAGGAGGCTACGACCCCCTATTTAGTCAACTACAACTGACAAGGAAGCACCAACTCCCTCGGCAGGCTCCAACCTTCCCTTGCACCACCCAACCACCCTTAACACATAGGTATTTAGATTTTCTTCCTGGAATCTGCCTCAGCTTTTGATCTTCTAATATGGACTGCAGAGACACTTTCTTCTCACCACTTTTTCTCGTTTATATAATCTTCAAACTGGTGTGAAATCTAAAACAACGTGTCCCTTTATTTGAACCATTGTACCTTTTCATTTAAAATGATTATTAAACATTAATTAATATCATTTTTTCCTTTTTATTCTTTATTCATATTTTCATGAACTATTCTCTTTTAATCATGACTGTGTATCAGTTCATTTTTGTCACGTGTTGATCACAGACATGGATCGACTCATTATATCGTACTCATGTTACTGTTGCATTCTCGGTTCACCAACAGACCATATTCAATCATTTATGGATTCTTTGTATTGTATTGGTGTAACTCTCTGTCAAATGAAATTTGTATGAGGCACTCCCTTCAAACCATTTCATATGACCGTGCCATACAGAACCACGGGCTTTAGCAACTATAGCGACATCCCTTTAAAACTCTTATAGCATATGACCAACGACGGTGACCTCACGCTTAGGCAATACAAGCTCCTGAGCGTTTATCATTCCAACGATCACGATTCAATTTCCTGATGAGATGGATGGCTGACGGAATTTCGACACTTTGTCCTTCGAGTCATCGTGACTTTCAATATTACAAAACTCACGATAACGAAATTGCCAAAACAATCGGATGGATTACATTACATCTCTGAACCAGATCAATGGTTAGTGTTTAATCCTTACACTATCCTTCCACTATTGTAGATCGACGACTATGACTTAATCATTCATTGAGATGGATGGTTGTCGTAATTTCGGGATTCTTATTGTGACGTAACTTGCTGACGTCTCTTGTTGATATGTCACGGGCCTATTAGCTGCCATTCATATTTTTTATTTTCACGTACCTAAAATGATGTATCAACTTGAAACTTGTCAGTGTCTTACTATTCCACGTGTCCTTGCTGACATGGTCCGTTGACCCACAACTCTGATCCAACGGTCCTCGTTGTGTACTCCAAATCGACAGTCCTTATCTTATCGCGATTTCATATTTAGACATTCTTGTGATGAAGGGTCTTGACACTCCATGTCGCGATCACTGAAATAGAGCTTGGCTGCAATAGCTCCTTCCCTTCTTGTGACCATCGGTGGTGACTAGGCGCTTATCCACAAAGTGCTTCGCAATTCTGCACTTCGGGGATTCTGCCATGAGTCTCCTTAACTCCTCTAACTCCCGGTATCCGAAATGTCGAAATGGAGGCTAGCAACATTAGCTCCTTCCTTAAACTCATTTTTCGATTATGTGACCACTATCTGTGACCAGGGGCCAAGCCGGAGGAGTGCGTCGTGATTTCGCATATCGCAAACTCYTGATATGAGTTGCCTCGCTGGAAGATTGCAAAACTATGAAAATGCTTCATGATAGATCAACAKTCCATAGCCTCGGTGAATCCGATGGATGAAAGGGTTTCGACACTTTAAAATCATAGCCTCTTTACCTCACTTATCCTATCCTTCAACTTTGAGATGATCTGACGGCTGACGGGAATCAGGTTTAATCCGACGACTACTAATACTTCTCACAATTTCCTGTGCAATGGTCAACTTCTTAAAATTTTCAAGGAACCTGACGATACATATGCAATGCACTTCTTTCTACAGAGCTTTGATCCTCATTCGCTAACCCTCCTGAGATTTTATCATTGGATTGTTGATCCTATCGTGATCAACAATAATCATGAAATACTTCTATACTTTTGAGCTTGCATTGCCTATCTCTCCACACAGTCGACATCTTCTGCTAACTGATATACCTGTTGACATCAATGAAAATCTCAACTGATGTACTTCATCATTACAGATCATCACTTCAATTGTTGACATCAATGACAATGTTTCCAACAATCTCCCCCTTTGTCATTGAGGTCAACCCACTAACTTCATATACAAAACTCCCCCTATGTTGATGATTTCCTTTTATGAAGTTTTCCTTTATATGAAGTTTCTCTCCCCCTTTTACATCAATGGCAAAGGGTTTCTTCTCTTATGATTTTTCAGTATAATTACTTTTCTGACCACTAGTAACACCTCTTGCAATCACACTTTTTTATGTCATAACTGGATGACTTCTTATTTTGTTGATTGCTATCTCTCCCTGAATAGGTGCCAACTGATGCATTATTTACTTGAGAGATTTAGGTAGGAAGAAGGATTACTCCTAATTTTTGCTTGAGATATTCAAATAAATCTCTGCTTAAGGGTTTTGTAAAAATATATGCCACCTGTTCTTGTGTTGGAACATATTCCAATTTAATGTTCTTATTTTCAGCCTGATCTCTTAGATAGTGTTACTTTATGGGAATGTGTTTTAATTTTGAGTTTTGAAGAGGGTTCTTAGAGAGACTTGCTGCACTTGTATTATCACAGTGGATAGTTGTGGGTTATTCAAATACTATTTTGATGTCTTATAGAGTTTGTTTCATCCATTCAACTTGTGTGCAACATTATGCTACTGCAATATACTCAGCTTCAGTGCTAGACAAATAATTTGAGGATTGTTTCTTGCTTATCCAAGAAACCAGTGATTCTCCCAAAAAGAATGCTCCTCTACTCGTAATTTTTTTGTCATCTACACTTCCTGCCCAATCAACATCTGAATAGGATTTTAATGTAAATGAGGCATTGCTAGGATACCACAAACCAAGATCTATGGTTCCTTTCAAATATCTAAAGATTCTTTTTACATCTTGAACATGACTCTCCTTTGGTTCTGCTTGGAATATAGCGACCATCCCAACAGCTTGCTTGACATTAGGTCTGGAAGTTGTTACATAGAGCAAACTACCAATCATTGATCTATAGTGTTTTGTATCTACTGCTTTGGACTCATCATCCTTGCTTAGTTTGCATCCAACTGTCATAGGTGTACTAACAGGTTTGCAATCCTCTAACTGGAATCTCTTAAGAATATCATTAACATATTTAGACTGATGGATAAAAACTCACTTTTTGGACTGTATTATTTGTAATCCAAGGAAGAAATTTAGTTTGTCAATCATAGACATTTCAAATTCTTGCTGCATCATCTTAGCAAAGTCTTCACTTATTTTTATATTATTACTACCAAATATGATATCATCAACATACACTTCCACAATGATCAAGTTATTACCAATAATTTTGCAATAAAGATTGTTGTCTGTTGATCCCCTTTTGAGGCCTTGTTTTTGTAAATAAGAGTTTAGCCTTGCATACCATGCTCTAGGTGCTTGTTTTAATCCATAGAGTGCATTCTTTAATTTACAAACATAGTCTCTTTTATTGGTTATTTGGAACCCATCTGATTGCTCAATATAGACTTCCTCTTCTAAATTTCCATTGAGAAATGTTGATTTGACATCCATTTGGTACACTTTAAATTTTTTGTAGCTGGAGAAAGCTAAGAACATCCTAATTGCCTCTAATATGGCTACAGGTGAAAATCTTTCTTCATAGTCTACTCCTTCAACCTGAGCATAACCTTTGCATACTAATATGGCTTTGCTCCTGATTACTTGCCCATCTTCATTCATTTTATTTTTATATGCCCATTTAGTTCCAATGACATTTTTATCTTTTGGTCTAGGAACTAGTTCCCAAGTTTGATTTCTTTCAATTTGATCCAATTCTTCATTCATAGATTTAACCCAGTTCTCATCTTTAAATGCCTCTTTGATTGAACTTGGCTCAATATGTGACAACAATGCTAATTTTGTTTGATACAGTAGTTGTCTTCTAGTTTGTACCCCATCATTCATATCTCCAATAATCAGTTCTTCGGGATGATTTTTTTGAATAATTCTTGAGGGTTTCTTTGTATCTCTTCTTGGTAATTCTTCTCTTATCTCTCCATATTCACTATATTATTCACTTTCACTAGTATCCATATCATCTTCTTCCCTTTCTTTTTCATTCTCTTCTACTTCTTCTAGTTGTGTGATGAATGTCTCATTATCATCTTCATCTTTATTTTTAGATATGGTCTCTTGATTTTTGATCCTTATCATTTTTAGATCATCCACCTTGACATATGCACTTTCAACAATCTTATGTGATCTAAAATTGTAGCATCTATATGCCTTCTTGTTTGAAGCATATCCAATAAAAATACCTTCATCAGATCTGGCATCAAATTTTCCAAGACTCTCATCTAGTCTTTTGATGTAGCATTTACTTCCAAAGACTTTGAAGTATTTCACTGATGGATCTCTTCCAAAACATAGTTCATACGGAGTTTTATCACTATTAACCCTGAGCTGACCTCTATTCAATATGTATACAGTTGTGCTTACAGCTTCCCTCCAATATCCATCTGACAATTTTGCTTCATTGAGCATAGTCCTTGTAGCCTCCTGAACTATTTTGTTCTTTCTTTCAACAATATCGTTTTGTTGAGGTGTTCTGGCAACAGAGAATTGTATTTTTATTCCATGAGTTTCACAGAAGACATCGAACTCTTTTGAGGTGAATTCACCACCATTGTCTGATCTAAGACATTTGATTTTTGTCTCCCTTTCATTTTCAACAAGGGTTTTAAAAGCTTTGAATTTGTTGAGTGCTTCTGATTTTTCTTTGAGAAAACATATCCAACTCATTCTAGTAAAGTCATCAATGAACAACATAAAGTAAGACTCTCCTTGTAGACTCTTGGTTCTCGTAGGTCCACATAGATCAGCGTGAACAAGCTCTAAAGGTTTAGAGGTTGTGTATTCTTTTTTTTTGAACCTTACCCTAGTTTGCTTCCCTAGTTGACAGTGTCTACACATAGAATTGAGGGTTTTATGATTTTTGGAAAGTTTCTTACTGCACCAAGGTTGCTAACTTTCACAATATTGTGAAAGTTAATATGCCCCAACCTCCTATGCCATAGCCAACTTTCATCTACAAAACTTATATGACACTCCTCATCTAATTTTGCATCTAGTATGTATACATTTTCAAGAGTTCTAGGAGCAGTACCAACTAATTTTCCTGTGTCTTCTCTCCTAATATCAGATTTTTGGGAATCAAAGATGCATAAGTATCTCTGATAACAGGTTTGACTAACACTTAATAAACTAGGCTTCAATTTATCGACCAATAGTACATTTCTAGCTTTGTATTTTCCCAAGCTCACAGTGCCTTTCCCAAGTATGTTACTTGAGGCATTATCACCAAATGTAACTTTACCTTTTTGTTTCTTTAAGTCTAAAAAATTATCCTTGTTACCTATCATATGTTTCGAGCATCCACTGTCAACATACCAGAGATCCTTTTCATCTTGAGCTTTTAGGGCAATAAGACATTCCCTTTTTGATGTTTTTACTCTCCAAAGTTTCTTCTTCTCTCTAATGAACTTGGGTTGTTCTAAGACTTCCATTAGTCTACAATTAATGGATTTATGTCCATGGTTATGACATCTGAATCATTCTAAGTCCCCTTCTTGTAAGAGTTATAGTTTTTGCTCTTAACTCAATTTGTTGCTTGTTTATCCTTAAGGATATAATTCTTAACCTTCAGATTTTTCTTTCTATATGCTCTACAATTTATAGCTTTGTGTCCAAAATTAGATCATGCAAAGAAATAACCAGAAAAAATGAGAGGATACATGTTTTGGTAAAAATTCTTTTGTATTGTCTTGCCTCCTTTTCTGATGGGTGGAGGTAATCTTCTGGAGTTCTGATCATTACTCATCTTCTCTTCATTTTTCTTCTTGAATGTACTACGAAGAGCATTTGCATAAGATTTTGAGTTAACATGGATTTCCTTTTGAGAATAACCTATTCCATTTTTATTTCCAGAATCCCTTTGTGCTGTAATAATCTTATCTAATAATTTAGAGCTATTTTCAGCTTTTGTTTGAATGATTTTTGCATCCAGTTCCTTTTTCAGATGAACTATTTTTGCCTCCATCCTTTTAACAGTTATTTGTTTTTCTTCAAGAGACTTTTCCAGACTTTCTTCGATCTTATTTGCTTCTAAGATTTATTTTTTCAAATTGTTCATAAGTTTTTCCATCTCCTTTTCTTCTTGTTCATATTTTTCTTTCTGTTCAACTACAAAACTTTTCAACTGTCTATATCTGGTTTTTTATTTTCTTAATTCATCTAAGGCACTGAGAAGTTCTTCCTCCATATTAACTTCTGCTTCATCTTCTAACTCCTTCTCATGTTTAATTTTTTTTCTCTCATTAGATTCTTCAATACCTAAGAAAATAACTTCATCATCATCATATTCATCGTTGTCACTAGACTCTTACGAGTTGTTGTTTTCTTCTTTTGAGTAGAAATTGTTTTTCCCTTTGTAGAACTCTTTCTTGTAGTTGGGTTTTTCCTTCGTCTGGCATTGTTTGTTTTTTTTTTCTTTCTCTTCAGGGTCCCCCTTGGGATAGGGACACTTGGATGCAAAATGACCAACTTTGCCATAATTAAAACATTTGAAAGGAAGCTTGTCTTTGTACTTCCCTGATCCTTTCTGAAGTTTTCTAATGAAGTTGGCTTCCTCCACATCAGATTCTTCATGATGAAAGGATTGAGGTTTTTGCTTTTGATTTATCTTTGTCTTGGATGCTTTAAAAGTTGTTTCGTCTTTTGCTGATTTATTATTTCCTGTTCTCATTTCATATGCTGTAAAAATCCCATGGAGCTGGTCAACTGTGAGTGAGCTTAAATCAGATCTATCTTCAATTGAGGAAATATTTGCATCGTATCTCATCGGTAATGACCTTAGTATTTTTTGCACAATGGGTTTATCTGTAACTTATTCTCTTGCCTCTCTAATTGAGTTGACCACTTCATCTACCCTGTGAAAGCATTCAACAATATTTTCTTTTTCTTTCATTTTTAGGTTTTCAAATTGAGTTCTATAGGTTTGTAGTTTGTCTTCTTTGACTTTGTCATCTTCTTCATATACACCCTCCAATTTGTCCCATATTTCTTTGGTCGATTTGCAATGCATAACTTTCACACATATAGAGTTAGTCAACCCAACTAGAATTCCATTAATTGCTCTTGAGTTATCATTACATATTTTCTTTCCTCCAGAGTCTTTGGGTGGAGTAGTCGGTGCAATGTAGCCGTCTACAATATATTGCTAGATATCAAAACCAAGTGCCAACAGGAAGTTTTTCATTCTTATTTTCCATAGAGCATAGCCTTCTCCATTGAACAATGGTGCTTTGTTGTTAGACATTCCTTCTTGTTGATCCATCTTCAAGATCTATATTCAAGTTTGTTAGACTGTGCTGAAGGAACCTGCTCTGATACCAATTGAAGGATTAGATCCTGTCCGTGAGAGGGGGGGGGGGGGGAATTNGGTATTTTATCGTGGAACCCAAATGGGAAAACCACAAAATCTTTTCTATTAACTGCAAAATTTGTTTTACATGTTACATATAAGGAAGATTTACTTCCTCGTTGATCAACACCAACTGATCAAGATGCACCCACACCCTAGTTTACCAGCACCAACTGATAGGAGGCTACGACCCCCTATTTAGTCAACTACAACTGACAAGGAAGCACCGACTCCCTCTACAGGCACCAACCTACCCTTGCACCACCCAACCACCCTTAATGCATAGGTATTTAGCTTTTCTTCCTAGAATCTGCTTCAGCTTTTGATCTTCTAATCTAGACTGCAGAGACACTTTCTTCTCACCACTTTTTCTCGTTTATATAATATTCAAACTGGTGTGAAATTTAAAACAATGTGTCCCTTTATTTGAACCATTGTACCTTTTCATTTAAAATGATAATTAAACTTTAATAAATATCAATTTTTCCTTTTTATTCTTTATTCATATTTTCATGATTTATTCTCTTTTAATCATGACTGTGTATCGGTTCATTTTTGTCATGAGTTGATCACAGACATGGATTGACTCATTAGATCGTACTCATGTTACTGCTGCGTTATCGGTTCATCAATAGACCATATTAGATCATCTATCGATTCTCTGTATTGTTCTGGTGTAACTCTCTATCAAATGAAATCTGTATGAGGCACTCCCTTCAAACCATTTCATATGACCGTGCCATACAGAACCATGGGATTTAGCAACTATAGAGACATCCCTTTAAAACTCTTATAGCATATGACCAACGGCGGTGACCTCACTCTTAGGCAATACAAGCTCCTGAGCGTTTATCGTTCCAATGGTCATGATTCAATTTCCTGACGAGATGGATGGCTGACAGAATTTTGACACTTTGCCCTTCGAGTCATCGTGACTTTCAATATTACAAATCTCACGATAAGGAAATCGTCAAAAAAATCAGACGGCTCACATTACATCTCTGAACCAGATCAATGGTTAGTGTTTAATCCTTACACTATCCTTCCATTGTTGTAGATTGACGACTATGAATTAATCATGCATTGAGATGGATGGTTGTCGTAATTTCGGGATTCTTATTGTGACATAACTTGTTGAAGTCTCTTGTTGACATGTCACAGGCTTATTATCTGCCATGTGTCATTCATATTCATTATTTTCACATACCTTAAATGATGCATCAACTTGACACTTTTCAGTGTCTTACTATACCACGTGTCCTTGCTGATGTGGTTCGCTGACCCATAGCCCTAATCCAACGGTCCTCATTGTGTACTCCAAATCGACGGTCCTTATCTTATCGCAATTTTGCATTTCGACATTCTTGTGATGAAGGGTATCAACACTCCATGTAGGGATCACTGAAATAGAGCTTGGCTACACTAGCTCCTTCCCTTCTCGTGACCATCAGTGGTGACCAGGCACTTATCCACAAAGCACTTCGCAATTCCGCATTTCGGGGATTCTACTGTGAGTCTCCTTAACTCCTCCAACTCCCAGTATCTGAAATGTCGAAATGGAGGCTAGCAAAGTTAGCTCCTTCCTTAACCTCATCCTTCGACTATGTGACCACTATCTGTGACCAGGGGCCAAGCCGGAGGAGTGCATCATGATTTCACATATAGCGAACTCCTTATATGATTTGCCTCGCTCGAAGACCGCACAACTCCGAAAATGCTTCATGATAGATCAACGGTCCATAGCCTCGATGAATCTAAAGGCTGACAGGGTTTCGACACTTTGAAGTCACAACCTCTTTACCTCACTTATCCTATCCTTACACTTTGAGATGATCTGACGATTGACGGGAATCGGGTTTAATCCGACGGTTGTTGAGACTTCTCATAATTTCCTGTGCAATGATCGACTTCTTAAAATTTTCAAGGAACCCGACAATACATATGCAATGCACTTCTTTCTACACTGCTTTGATCCTCATTCGCTAACCCTCATGAGATTTTATCATTGGATTGTTGATCCTATCGTGATCAACAATAGACACAAAATACTTCTGTACTTCTGATCTTGCACTGTCTATCTCTCCACACAGTTGACATCTTCTGTTGACTGATATACATGTTGACATCAATGACAATATCAATTGATGTACTTCATCACTACAGATCATCACTTCGACTGTTGACATCAATGAAAATATTTCCAACAGAGACCTCCCTGTGAGGCTCCAAGAACATGCCACTCCAGTGCCTTATCCATTGGGCTACAGATTCCTTCACCTCCTTCCAAATTTATGTAACTTATTCAAATCCTGAAAACACATTGCTGAAAACAAATCTCACACTGCGATCCAAATGCAAACTAAAGGTTTCATTCAAACTGAAAACCAAATGCTTGCATGACAAGATTATTTATATACATTCCCACTTCTAACTGCTGAAAAAATGAACCTTCAAATATATACAAATCTCCTCAGTAACCATACAAATAAATTTGTGACTAAATGATCTTCATCCTCATCTCGACAACTGAGCACTAAGTAACAATAGAGACATAATGACAACCACACATACTTCCTTAAAAAATCATACTTACAATCTAGGAACTTTGTTCTTATGATGACAATAGATGAAAATCTATTGTTGTAAAACATCTGCATATAAATAGCAATAGGATCTTGAAACCCATACAAAACTTGTTATGGCTCATCAATGAATTCCTCCTTGGTTGATTCAAGCATGAGCTGGCTTGAAAATTGTTGCAATATATTTCCACTCTTTTCACCAATTTCCAATGAATATGGGTGAATATGAAAAGGGATCTCAAGATCTATAGTTAGGGCTAGCTCATTTTTACATTCGTAATAATCAAGCTGAAAATGAGAGTTGTCAACAAGTAGTGTATCAGAGACATGTCTATCTGCTTCTAGTCCATTTTCTTGTGAAGGCATATCATAATGAAGATCATTCAAAACCTCTTGATCATCATGAAAAGTACTTTCTTCTATGAAAAAATCTTCATCACAAGTATGCTTTTCGTGACAAGAAAAGTCTTTACAAAGTAAAGAAAACTCATCACAACATTTTTGATAAATATGTTCAACATAAAAATACTGTTGGACATATTGTCATTGATGTCAACAGTCAATGTGATGATTTGTTGTTACAATGAATTATCATTACTATAGATGAGATTGTCATTGATGTCAACAGTATATCAATTAGCAGAAAATATGGGTTATGACAATATGTAGAGATCGAAAGTGTAAGCTCAGAAGGAGGAGCGAACAATATGCAAAAGATCAAAAGCGTAAGCTCAGGAGGAGAAGAGAACTGAAGAAATTCATGATTATTGTTGATCACAATAGGATAAAAAATGTTCCTATGATAAAATCTCAAAAGGAAGAGCACATTGCAGAAGTATCGTTGGGATCGATGGAAATATTGAGAAGTCAACCAATGCACAGGAAAAGGTGAGAAGCCTCAGCAACCGTCCGATCAAGAAATTGAAGGTGTTGATCTTCTCATATAACGGACATCGGTCATATGAGTGACCGTGGGCTTGAGGACCATTGAAGGATCGTGACTGTCGGATCTACATGCTAGATCAACGACAAGGATAGATTGCAGAGATCAGAAGGAGAATTAAACAACTCGCTAGTTCCAATCCCGCAATTGGTGTAGATCGTCAGATATCATAGACTCGAATATCGATGACTACAGTTGATCCAACAAACGATCAGTTTAAGCTAGACTAATTCATGACCGTCGGATGCACAATCGCCAGATCAACGATAGGGATAAATTGCGGAGATCGGAAGGAGAATTAAACATCTCGCTATTTCCAATCCTGTAATTGGCCTAGATCGTCAGATCTCATAGACTCGAATATCGACCACTGTGGTTGATCCAAAAAATGATCATTTTAAGTAATATTAAGTCATAACCATTGGATGCGCAATTTCCAGATCAACGACAGGGATAGATTGCAGAGATCAAAAGGAGAATTAAACATCATGATATTTCCAATCCTGCAATTAGTCAGGACCGTTAGATATTATAGCTTCAAACATCGACGACTGTGGTTGACTCACCAACAATGCACAACTTCAAATTGCGGATTTTGGGTGTCAAGTTAAATCACTTACAAGTTGTGGTTATGTAATCATCATCAACCGTTGATCTGCTTTGAGTTTTTTCATAACCGTTTGATCACTTTAAAGTGGAAGGATAGGATAAGTGGGGCTAAAGGGTTGAGAATTTGATTATCCGAATACCCGTCAGCCGTCGGATCAAACCCAAATTCCTGTCAGTCGTCGGATCATTCTCAAGTGGAAGGATAGGATAAGCGAGGTAAGATATGAGATCTCATTTATGCGAATTTCCGTTAGCCATTGGATCACTCTAAGTGGAAGAACATGATAAACTAGAAGAGTTGCATCGTAGATAGATCGAGCCATCAATATAATAACATGATCGACGAACAACGTTCAGCTCGGGTCTAAATTTGTGAGGAAGTTATGATCAGGAGAAATCTCACCTCAAGAATTCAATTTGAGATTCGAAATACCAGAAGCTCGGAAATCCGAAATGAATAAGGACCATCTGATTTGGAGGACATACGATGACCGTTGGATCAGGGTTGTTGGTCAGAAAACCACATCAAAAAGGACATGCAACAGACCACGTCTACAAGGACATGTGGCACACCAAGTCAGAAGACCACATCAGCAAGTACACATGGCATAATCAGATGATGACAAGTGTCAAGAGGAAATTGGCTCATGCCATGTCAACAAGTGACATAAGCAAGTTACATCACTCCAAGAGAATGAATTTGGGAGTTTCACCACCAAGAAATATCAAAATTCTCGAAGTCCCGAAGGACGAAGTTCCGAAGTCACTCTTAACCATCAATCTGAGATACCCTTCGGATACTATTCTGAACATTAAATCAAGGAGATGAATATGTGTCACATCAAGAGATCTACGTCGATAGACCACGTCAGCAAGAAACTGTGACAGACCACGTCATCATTCCACATCAGCAAGGACATGTAGCACAGTTAGAGAATGACAAGTGTCAAGTTGAATCGACATTTCAGGTATGGGAAAATCACGATTCAGAGTGACACGTGGAAGCTACTCATATCGTGACACATCATCAAGTGATGTAAACAAGTTACATCACTATGTGAGTTTTTCTTCGGGAGTTTTACCACCATCACTTGCCCAAATTCCTGAAGTCCCGAATGCTGAAGTCCTGAAGTGGACACGAGACATCTGATCTGAAGATCACTTCAAGATCATTCTCGACCATCGATCTACTATAGTGGAAGGATAGTGTAAGTGTAAGTATTAACCGACAACAAGCGGTCTCCACCACTTATGACTTACTCAACAGGTGATCACTTTGGAGGAAAGAAGGGGTTGAGATTTGAAATCTCCGAAGTCCGGAGACCAAAAGAATATATTGACCTTTGATCCAAAAGGGACATGCGATAGTGGATTGAGAGCTCTGGAATATTGACGTACGGAGGAAAGAAGGGGTTGAGATTTGAAATCTCCAAAGTCCGGAGATTGGAAGGAGATCTCAACTGTCGATCTGATGTTGGGTTTACTCTCAACCATTGATCAAAATACATCGGAAGGATAGTGTAAGGATAATAACTGAAGTCCTGAAGTGGACACGAGTCGCCCGATCAGAAGATCACTTCGGGTGCATTCTTAACCATTGATCATAATATAGGTCCAAGGATCGAATCTGACAATTGATTTGGTTCCGCGAAGTAAACATGAATCGTCTGATCTATTCAGCGAAATCTTCTCCGGGATATTTGACATGTCGCAAGTCTCAAAGACCCGAAGGGCGAAGTCCCAAAGTCCCGACAATATTGTTAATGTTTAAGCCATTATTATAGTTCTTTGAATTTCAATGAATAACAACAACATAAGATAAGACCACTGAGAAATACACAATCACAAGAGACACATCATTTATCCTGAGAAACCCTCATGGGGTAGAAAACCCAAAAAAAATTCCTTAATATAGTAGCCAATACAATGCCAAGAGATAACTCAAACAAGTACAGAAAGTCCTCTCCCAAATATGCACCTCTCTCTCTCTCTCTTCTCCAACTACATCTTTGAAACTTGTCTCTCAATGAACAAGTGAGTGTGTGTCTAAGTGAGGCGCTAGCCTCCTTATTTATACAAGTCTGGCACGTGTGGAAGTGTCTTTTCACTGGCAGGGCCGACTTCTTCTTCTGGGTGGTTATAGCCACCTTTATTATATTTTGGGGCTTCTTTAATATATTCTGGGGCTGACTTCTCTTTCTGCCTATTACAATTACATTATGACCCATCCGTAAAAGGGGATTTGGTCCTTTTACAATATCTAACATGATCAATCCACAATGGGGATTGATCTAATGAATAACATATCAAATAATAATAAGAATACACTTTGCAGTTACATTATTTCAACACTCCCCCTTAACAAGAAGGGTATTCTTTAACAACATTAGACAAGAGAGAGGCCTTTATCATCAACAACATCAGGAGGACATCGTCATCAATATCATCTTGGAACACTGATTGACATATCTATAAATCATCGGAAGTTTTCTTCATCGGCAACATCGTCATTCTCAAGGGAATGCAATCATCATCTTCATAAATATGTATTAGTATAAAACTAATACATCATCATCATCACAGCACGAGGCTAGCTCATCATAATACAAGACTGGCTTTACGTCACAGCTCTTAAGCTAGAAGCTCAATACTCATCTTGCTTTACGTCACAACAATCAAGTTGGAAGCAAGATACCTGATTGGATTTACATCACATCTTCGCAAGATGGAAGCACAGTACTAGTCTCATCTCAACATCTTGCTTTACGTCACAACACTCAAGTTGGAAGGAAGATACTAGACTAGATTTACATCACAACTATCAAGATGGAAGCACAGTACTAGTCTCATCTCAACGTCTTTCTTTACGTCACAACACTCAAGCTGGAAGCAAGATACTAGACTCGCTTTACGTCATAGCTATCAAGCTGGAAGCATAGTACTAGTCTCATCTCAACGTCTTTCTTTACATCACAACACTCAAGATGGAAGCAACATACTAGACTGGTTTTACGTCACAACTTCTCAAGCAGGAAGCATAGTGCTAGTCTCATCTCAACATCTTTCTTTACGTCACAGCACTCAAGCTGGAAGAAAGATAATAGACTGGCTTTACATCATAGCTATCAAGCCAGAAGCAGAAAACTAGTCTCATCACATCTTCTTGCTTTAAGTCACAACCATTAGGTTCGAAGCAAGATACTAGACTGGCTTTACGTCACAACTGTCAAGCTGGAAGCACAGTACTAGTCTCATCACATCTTCTTGCTTTACGTCACAACCATCAGGTTGGAAGCAAGATACTAGACTGGCTTTACGTCACCGTTGTCAAGCCATAAGTACAGTACTAGTCACATCACATCATCTTGCTTTACGTCACAACAATAAGGCTGGAATCAAGATACTTGTCCTGCTTCAAGTCACAACAATCAAGCTGGAAGAAGGATACTAGACTGTCTTTACGTCGTAGCTATCAAGCCGGAAGCTCAATACTAGTCACATCACATCTTCTTGCTTTACGTCACAACAATGAAGCTGGAAGCAAGAGATGTCTCATCACAAAAACTACTCCCCCTTTCGAGGAAGGTCCTTTTGGACTATTCCAAGATTATCTCGAAAGTGCTCAAAATTTACACGAGATAGAGGCTTGGTAAACACATCAACAACCTATTCATCCGTGCTAACATACTGGAGCTTTAAGGCTCCTCTCTGCACCATGTAACAGATGCAATGATAACGGATCTCTATGTGCTTCGACCATCATGGAATACATGATTCTATGTCATCTTTATGCAGCTCTGGTTGTCACATAGGATCATGGTTTCTTCCATCTCTAGGTCAAATAGGTCATTCAACAACTTTCGAAGCCATATAGCTTCGCAGCTAGCAGAACATGCAACAATGTATTCTACTTCCACTGTGCTGAGAGCAATGTTGGATTGCTTCCTACTCTGCCATGAGATCATGGCTGATCCCAAACTAAAACAACATCCTAAAGTGATTTTTATGTCAGAAACACTTCCTTCCCAATCTGAATCAGTGTACCCACTCAATGTGAAATCATGATCTCCATCATAATTGAGACCACAATCTAATGTACCCTTAAGGTACCTCATCACATGTTTTGCAGCCACAAGG
>JASDQU010099925.1:137351-171155 GCA_032191745.1 Picea mariana
GATCCCAAACTAAAACAACATCCTAAAGTGATTTTTATGTCAGAAACACTTCCTTCCCAATCTGAATCAGTGTACCCACTCAATGTGAAATCATGATCTCCATCATAATTGAGACCACAATCTAATGTACCCTTAAGGTACCTCATCACATGTTTTGCAGCCACAAGGTGAACATGTCTAGGTTCTACGAGAAACTGACTCAAGGTGTTCACAACAAAACAAATGTCTGGTTTGGTGTTCGTCAAGTACATCAATGATCCAATAATCTATCTACACAATGTGGCATCAATCAATTCTGATGAAGTATCGACCAACAACTTCAGCTTCGTTTCCATGGGTGTATTCATGGGCTTGCACTCTAACATGTCAAATCTCTTCAAGATTTCGACTGCATACTTCCCTTGGTTAAGGAAGATCCTCTCTGGACTCTGCCATACCTCAAGACCTAAGAAATAGTGAATTAGGCCAAGGTCTTTCATCTCAAATTATGAAGCGAGTCTCTTCTTACATTCAATGATGAGCTTTTCTTCTCCAGTTAAGAATAATTCATCCACATACAATAATAGTATTACTGGATCATCGTTCATAACCTTGAAGTAGAGGTTAGAATCTTCTTTACTCTTGTTAAAGCCCAAGCTTGTCAGGAAACTGTCTATCTGGCCATACCAAGCTCTAGGAGTTTTCTTCAATCCATACAAGTCTTTCTTCAACTTGCAGACATGAGACTTCCTGTCTTCAACTTCAAATCCTTGAGTTTTCTCTATATACACTTCCTCTTCGATGAAAACATTTAGGAAAGATATATTTACGTCCATCTGGTCCAACTTCCACTTCATCTTAGCTGCAAGGGCTATGATGGTTCTGATCGAAGTGTATCTAGCTACAGGAGTAAATGCCTCTTCATAGTCAGTGCCTTCCTTTTGAGAAAATCTACGAGCGACAAATATTGCTTTATACTTCTCAATACTTCCATCGGCAGCATGTTTTATTTTGAAGATCCATTTGGAAGATACCATGTCCTTACCCTTCGGTCTGGGAACTATTTCCCATACATCATTCTTTATTATGGATTGGTATTCCTCTGTCATGGCATCTTCCCATTCTTTCTTCTGAATGGCTTCTTCAAAGCAGGTAGGCTACTTTTCTAGGAGATCACACATCAAAGCCATATAAATGGAGAATGGCTTAGGTTTCTTCACGTGTCTCGTGGTTCCTTCAGGAACACCATATTTCTCTCCATATTGAATAAGCTCTCTAGCCCAAGCTAGCTTTCTTTTATGGGAGATTGTCATCTGAGGAGGTTCTTGAAACTCTACTACGTCATGATCTTCTAGAATTTCCTCATCGAGGGAAGTTATGACTTCCCTCACTAGTTCAACATCTTTGGGAACCTCCCTCACTGATTCTGCAACTCTGAGGATTACGGGTTCCTCTTCATATACCTCTTCAAGCTGGCATTTTCTCGATTTCTTGAGCGCTGCATCTTCATCAAAGGTCACATCCCTACTGATCTCAATGTGTCGATGACATGGTATATAGATCCTAAAGGCCTTGGAGACCTCACAGTATCCCACAAATATTCCCTTCTTTCCTGAGGGTTCCAACTTGTTTCTTTTCTCTTTCAGTATATGTATAAATACTGAGCAACCAAATGTTTTGAGATGGCATACCTCTGGCTTATTTCTGATGAACATCTCTTCCGGGGTATTGAACCCAAGTGCACTATGGGACAATTGGTTTTGCACATATACGGTTGTCATTGTTGCTTCTGCCCATAATCACATAGGAAGATCTTGATCGTGGATCATGGTCTTCACAGCTTCCATTATCGTTCCGTTCTTTCTTTCAGCCACACTGTTTTGTTGAGGATTATAGGGAGTAGTGAGTTCCTCTTGATCCCAACATCTTTGCAAAAGCTCACGAACTCTTTTGTGGTGTATTCTCCTCCATTATTTGAACTGAGTATTTTGATCCACTAATGGAGGACGATGGCATTGGGCCACACACATCTGAATCAATGAGTTCTAGGACTCCTTCTGCTTTGTTGTCTCTCTTTGGAAAAGGGTTCTTGATGTTCTTCCCTTGTGCACATCCATTGCATACGCCTTCATGGTCAACTTTAAGTTTTGGTAAACCTGTGACAACTTTGCATATGTATGGTAGTGCCTTGTAGTTGATGCGAGATAATATTCTATGCCAAAGTTCACATGAGTTTTCAATGGCGTGGGTCATGGAATCTTCTGAGTGACCCTTTAGCTTATACAATCCATTCTCTTATTTTCCAATGATGATTGCTTCATTTATGGTTTCTCCTTTAGTACGTTTCCTTCTGCAACCTTCACTATTGCTTCCCTATGACCTGTAACAAGGTCAACAAAACAACAAGCAAGAGTAATATCCTTTTGATAATATAAAGCAATAGCACGAACAATCATCACATTAGCTCCTTTAGAGATATCATTTGTAACTTGTCTGAAGCAAAGATTAAAGGTAAGGAATACAATACGAAAATGAGGTCAACACTCTCATAGTGTTTTGATCAAACATTCTTCCATGGAAACCTGGAACTAACACATGAGGTTTCTCCTAGAGGAGGTGTTAGTTGTATCAGGCAAAGAATTTACCTCTATATGCTCACATGCTATCAAGTATAATACTTTACAAAGACTTCTATCTCAACTATATTCATCAACTTGTCATCTGTACCTTTGAATCTTATCAACTTGATTAATCAAACCTAGAGCCTTGTCCTCAGGAATGAGTTCTTTATTTTCTTCCGAGTCTCCTTCACTCAAGATGACGAGTGCTTTCTTCAACCTGTCTTTTGTACTAAGACAATATGGTATCTTGACAGAAGGTTTGGTTAGAGGATAAGTTCTATGATCTCAACTCTTAATCCATCTAATACCTTGACTCAGAAAAGGTTAGAATGATGCAACATTGATCAATATAACTAATGGATGCATATCAGAATAATCACACCTGGGTTGCATCATTCCTATGAATGTGTTGGATCTTGAGATCCTTTTCGATCTATGGCAAGAGATCCCTTCTCCTACAAATGATCTTTAAAGTTTAACCATTTAAACCTATGCGAGTACATACCTTTGATAGAATTTGCAGGTAGTGGCACCATCTAACAGTAGTGGTAATCATTACCAACTCTTAAAAACTTCAAGGGTGATTGCAACTGGTACTACGACTACAACTGTAACTGATACTGCAACTGGTTCTGAGACTGCAACTGCAAATGCAACTTAGGGTTTTATGAGGAAACCCTAATTTTTCAAACTTCAAAATTTGAAATTCTGATCCAGGGGATAGATGTGTTGAGCTGAGGTGAGTAAGCTGGTGCAGTTAGATTTCTGAAAATCCAACTTTTACCCCCTCAAACTTGATCTGCGTATTTATGGACTGGTGCTTCTGGTTTTTTGGTACTTATGGTACTCTGGTTTTCTGGTACTTTGTGAAACTAGGGTTTCACTTTCTAGGAGATCTAGCCATTGAAAAGGTGTGTTGAAGGTGCCAAAATGATCCTTGAGGGAGGGCACACTTTTCTAGATGGTTTTAGGGATGAAATACCTCACCAACAAAAATCCCTAATTTGCATGTACGACAACATTGACATTTTTCACTTTTCTCTTGTGAAAGATGCTCTCTTCAGCTTGGCTCTGAAACCATGTTAATGTTTAAGCCATTATTATAGTTCTTTGCATTTCAATCTATAACAACAGCATAAGATAAGACCACTAAGAAATACAAAATCACAAGAGACACATCATTTATCCTGGGAAACCCTCATGGGGCAGAAAACCCAGCAAAACTTCCTTAATATAGATAGCTAATACAATGCCAAGAGATAACTCAAACAAGTACAGAAAGTCCTCTCCCAAAGATGTGCCTCTCTCTCTCTCTCTCTCTCTTCTCCAACTGCAGCTCCAAAACTTGTCTCTCAATGAACAAGTGAGTGTGTGTCTAAGTGAGGCGCTAGCCTCCTTATTTATACAAGTCCGGTACATGTGGAAGTGTCTTTTCACTGGCAAAGCCAACTTCTTCTTCTGGGTGGTTATAACCACCTTTATTATATTTTGGGGCTTCTTTAATATATTTTCGGGCTGATTTCTCTTTCTTCCTATTACAATTACATTATTACCAATACACAAAAGGGGATTTGGTCCTTTTACAATAGCCGACATGATCAATCCACAATGGGGATTGATCCAATGAATAATATATCAAATAATAATAAGAATACACTTTGCAGTTACATTGTTTCAACAAATCTTCCATCTCAACGAGAGATTGAAACGTGGTTGTTGAATTGGTAAGCGCTCATCTCGCCTAACATCTGAATAACACCATTGGTCATATGGTAAAGAGATTTAAAGGGAAGAATGTAACGCATCGCTTAAATTGATAAGCATGTGGTTCTACACCTATGATCATTTGAACATGGTTTGAAGGAAGCATCGATTTTTGTTATCACGGAGACGAAGGAAATCGATCCATGCATGTGATCGATTTATGAAAGTAAAAGTGGATGCCATGTTTAATGTTGAAGACCCGAAATGATGATCTCTGGTGGTCCCAAAAGTCGTTTTAAATAAACAAGTTAGTTATAACTTATTTCACAAGTCGTCTCAATAACTTAAACAAGTTTTGAGCATAAGAAACTATAAATACAACCATGATTGGTTCACTGGATTGTGTGCGTGTGGAAGTAGACATGCTTGTGGAAAAGAGAGGCTTGCTGAGGAAGAGTNATGGTAAAGAGATTTAAAGGGAAGAATGTAATGCATCGCTTAAATTGATAAGCATGTGGTTCTACACCTATGATCATTTGAACATGGTTTGAAGGAAGCATCGATTTTTGTTATCACGGAGATGAAGGAAATCGATCCATGCATGTGATCGATTTATGAAAGTAAAAGTGGATGCCATGTTTAATGTTGAAGACCCGAAATGATGATCTCTGGTGGTCCCAAAAGTCGTTTTAAATAAACAAGTTAGTTATAACTTATTTCACAAGTCGGCTCAATAACTTAAACAAGTTTTGAGCATAAGAAACTATAAATACAACCATGATTGGTTCACTGGATTGTGTGCGTGTGGAAGTAGACATGCTTGTGGAAAAGAGAGGCTTGCTGAGGAAGAGTGGCCTACGGATAAAAATGAAGGAGATGCGGACATGAGGTCCGTGTGATTATTAGAGAGAAGACGAAGTGTAGAAGGCGCGAATATCAGAGAAAAGATAAAGAGAAGATGGCGCAAATTTCAGAGAGAAGATGAAGTGTGGTGATGAGCGTTTATGGTATACCTCTGATCATGAGATAGAGTTGATTCAATAAATGGATCACTACTACTAGAGTAGAATTACTATATGAACTCTAGTTGGATAGACTATGTTCTATCAACAAGTTGGGTCTTGTGGCAAGATGGGTCGTGCTTGAGAGTTAGTGCTCTCTTAGGAGTTGGTGCTCCTTACTTCAGTTGGTGCAGAAACAAAATAATTGGTGTTGGGAAAATATTTATAACTATATTCACATATATACATATACATTATACAAAATCTTATACAAACATCTGGTATCTCTTGTCATTGTGATTATGATTTAATTGTTCTCAATCTGTTCAATTATTTTTAAGCTACTAACTTGTAAGAAGANACACTAATTCAACCCCCCCCCCCACTCTTAGTGTGTGCGGTGCTTTCAACAATTGGTATCAGAGCAGGTTCCTTCAGCACAGTTTAATCACTAGAAGGTAGATCCTAAAGAAATGGGTGGACAGATGGCTGTCTCTGCAATTGAAGCTCCCTTATTTGATGGAACAGATTATTCCTCATGGAGATAAAACATGAAACAATATTTGAATTCAAAAGGATCTGAATTTTGGAATTCAGTAGTAAGCAAGCCCTGGATTTAACTACATCAAAGAATCTATCCAAGATTACAGCCCAAAGAAAAGCAAGGAATAACAATGAAGTGGCATTGAAGATTCTTCTCAATGGATTATCAGATACAGTCAAAGCAAGCATACGACTATGCACATCCTCCAAGGACTTATGGATGAAGTTAGAAGATATGTATCAAACCAAAAGACAAGAGATAGAATACATTCCTATCAAGGATGAAGAGGAAGATTGAGACATCAATAAAGGTAAATACTCTCCACAATATTTTGATTGCAATAATGTTGATATTGAATCCTCTCCTGCAAGTAAAGAAGAAGACTCATATACAATAAAAGAATGTTTTGTTATCATTTATCTCATGAAAGAAGTAGAATAAGAACTATCAAATGCCAAACAAAAGGTTGATTGGAGTCTCTTTGAATACTGTTATGACCATATTGATTCAGACTATAGCTATCTTCATGACTACACTAAAGAATTTCTTGAAAAGAGTCAAAAGCATATCTTGGAAATAAAGGAAATGCTCAAGGACAATGAAAAGATAATGTATGATAAGGATAATCATTTAGAAGAAAAAGAAGAGGAGTTCAAGAAGCTGAAGAATGAAATCAATCAAGAAAAAGAAAAGAAGAAGGAAGATGATGAGCTTAACAATCAAAGGCATATCCTGGAATTAAAAGAAAAGCTCAAAGACAATGAAGAAATCATATCTGAGCAAAAGATTCAGTTAGAAAATAAAGAAGAAGAGATCAAAATATTGAAAAATAAAGTTATTGATCTAACAAAAGAAAAGAAAGAGGAGATCGAGAGACTGAAAAATGAAATCAATCAAGCAAAAGAAGAAAAGAAGGAAGATGATGAACCAAGCAAAAAACTTGCAGAACTAAAAGAACTAAGGGAAAGATATGTCAATCTTAAAATCCAACTTGAAGAATCCAAAAGGAGAGAGGAGGTAGTGAGGAACCAGTTGAACAAAAAGGAATAATATTGTCATGAGATGGAAGCAAAAGTTGTGAATCTTAGAAAGAAGGCTGAGAAGTCAAACACTCAAATCAAGTTCTTGAACAACTCCATGACCCGGGATGAGATCTTGGATAGTTAAAGATCACTAAATGAAAAATCCGGTCTTGGATACAACAAGGAAGAAATCAATACACCTAAGAAACCTTATGCAGGTCCTTCATTTGTAAAAGGTAAAATTAGGTCTGACACAGGTCCTTCATTTGTAAAGGATGAAGATAGGTATGACACAACTCCTTCATTTGTAAAAAGTGAAAGCAAGTATGACTCAGTTTCTTCATGTTCAAGAAATAAAAGCAACACTATGAAATTTAGAAGATCAGATCAAGGAAGACATCCAGAAGCTAATCATACACCTCAAAACAAGTTTAGAAGAGAGACACCTTCATGGATGAATCAAAGAAGGTATGAGAGTGTTTTTAATGATTATTGTTTTTCTTGTAATGAATATGGTCATAAAGCTTTGAATTGTAGGCATCATGGAAGAAAACAATTTGGTAGGTTCAACAAAAGTATAAGATGTTGGAATTTCAATCATGTTGGACATATTGCTGCATATTGTTACAATATGAGATGCTATAGTTGTGGTGGATATGGACACAAATCCAACAATGGTTGGAACTCAAGAAAATAGTCAATGAGAAATGCTTCATACAATATGACAAAAAAAGTAAATGAAACATGGAAGAAAAATGAAGTTGTAGTAATAGAAGATCAAAGAAAAAAGTTCAATAAACCAGGACACTCACAAATGTGGATAGCAAAGACTAAACAAGTGAATGGGAGTGAAGTTAATTGCTGGAAAGAGAATTGCAGTCATGTGACAAGCATAGTATAAACTTTCCCAGACAACTTAAGAGCAATGTACAGAAAAGAAGCATCTTGGATAAAGATGGATACATCTGGTTAGAGATCGATGAGAATCAATGGGTAGATCCAAGAGTTGTTTGAATAATGTGAGCTATAATTGCGCAGTGTTCCAGTAGGATAGTGACATCCACAAAAACAACATTCTAATGTACAAAATGATGTACATGATATCCTGTAGAGATAAAAAGAGGAGAGACCCTTTCAGAAAAATATATTCTTTTAGAAACAAAGGGGGAGAACAGTCAGTAAAAAAATAAAGGAAGTATTTTGGTTAGCAAATAAGAAAGTAATTAGATTAAGTTTTGAAAAGACTTGATCACTACCAAAAATTGGTATCAAGAAGACTACTCATTTGAAACACAAAAATCTCAATCAACTGAGACAAGAAGTTAGTAAATTAACAGGGGAAGAAACCTTGTTAGGAAGAGATACCTTTTCAAAAACAAAGGGGGAGAGTAGTTAGAAACATAGAGAGAGCATATTGACAGGGGGAGTCATTTAGTTATGGCAGGCAGAACATGATTGTAGGAAGAGTTACCCAAGTTCAGATTCTGGTCAGTAACATATAGAGCTTTACCACAAGAGGAAAAACCCTTTGCCATTGATGTCAAAGGGGGAGAGAAAACTTCATAAGAGGAAAGCATCATCATAGCGGGAGTTTTTTATATGAAGTTAGTGTGTTGCCCTCAATGACAAAGGGGGATATTATTGGACATATTGTCATTGATGTCAACAATCGATGTGATGATTTGTTGTTATGATGAATTATCATTACTATAGATGAGATTGTCATTGATGTCAACAATATATCAGTTAGCAGAAAATATGGGTTATGACAATATGTAGAGATCGAAAACGTAAGATCAGGAGGAGGAGCGAACAATATGCAAAAGATCTAAAGCGTAAGCTCAGGAAGAGGAACAAACTGAAGCAATTCGTGATTATTGTTGATCACGATAGGATCAACAATGTTCCTATGATAAAATCTCATAAGGAAGAGCACATTGCAGAAGTATTGTCAGGGATCGATGGAAATATTGAGAAGTCGACCAATGCACAGGAAAAGTTGAGAAGCCTCAGTAGCCATCCGATCAAGAAATTGACGGTGTTGATCATCTCATATAACGAACATCGGTCATATGAGTGACGGTGGTCTTGAGGACTGCTAAAGAATCGTGTCCATCGAATCTGCAAGCCAGATCAATGACAGGGATATATTGCGGAGATCAGAAGGAGAATTAAACGAATCGCCAATTCCAATCCTGCAATTGGTCTAGATCATCATATATCATAGACTTGAATATCGATGACTATGGTTGATCCAACAAACGATCAGTTTAAGACATACTAAGTCATGAACATTAGATGCTTAATAGCCAGATCAATGGCAGGAATAAATTGCGGAGATCAGAAGGAGAATTAAATGACTCACTAGTTCCAATCACACAATTGTCCTAGATCGTCAGATATCATAGACTCAAATATCGACGACTGTGGTTGATCCAACAAACGATCAGTTTAAGTAATATTAAGTCGTGACCGTCGGATGCACTTTCGCCAGATCAACGACAGGGATAGATTGCGGAGATCGAAAGTGGAATTAAACATCGTCATATTTCCAATCTTGCAATTAGTCAGGACTGTCAGATATTATAGCTTCAAATATCGATGACTGTGGTTGACTCACCAACAACACACAACTTCAAATTGTGGAGTTTGGGTGTCAAGTTAAATCACTCGCAAGTTGTGGTTCCGCAATCATTAGCAACCGTTGATTTTCTTCGAGTGTTTTCATAACCGTTGGATCACTTTAAAGTGGAAGGATAGGATAATCAGGGCTAAAGGGTTGAGAATTTGATTATCCGAATACCCATCAGTTGTCGGATCAAACCCGAATTCCTGTCAGCCGTCAGATAATTCTCGAGTGGAAGGATAGGATAAGCGAGGTAAGATCTGAGATCTCATTTATGTGAATTTATGTCAGTCGGTGGATCACTCTAAGTGGAAGGAGAGGATAAGATAGAAGAGATGCACCATAGATAGATCAATCCATCGATCTAATAACATGATCGACGAACAACGTTTAGTTCGGGTCTAAAGTTGCGAGGAGGTTACGCTCCAAAGAAACTTCACTTCAAGAATTTAGTTTGAGATTCGAAATACCCGAAGCTCGGAAATCTGAAACGAATAAGGACCATCAGATTTGGAGGACATACAATGATCGTTGGATCAAGTTTGTTGGTTATCAAACCACGTCAGCAAGGACATGCAACAGACCACGTCTACAGGGACATGTGGAAGACCACGTCAGCAAGTACACATTGCATAATCATATGATGACAAGTGTCAAGAGGAAATTGACTCGTGCCATGTCAACAAGTGGTGTAAGTAAGTTATGTCACTCCAGGAGAATTAATTCGGGAGTTTCACCACCAAGAAATGTCAAAAGTGCCAAAGTCCTGAAGGATGAAGTTCTGAAGTCACTCTCAACCGTCGATCTGAGATACCCTTTAGATACTATTCTGATTGTTATATCAAGGATATGAATATGTGTCACATTGGGAGATCTACGTCGACAGACCATGTTAGCAAGAAACTATAATAGACCATGTCAGGAAGGACATGTGTCATAGTGAGAGAATTACAAGTGTCAAGTTGAATCAGAATTTGAGGTATGTGAAAATCATGATTCAGAGTGACATGTGGTAGCTACTCATCTCATGACATGTCATCAAGTGACATAAGAAAGTTACGTCACTACAGGAGTTTTTCTTTGGGATTTTTACCACCAACACTTGCCCAAAGTCCCGAAGTCCCGAAGTGGACATGGGGTGTCCGATCTGAACATCACTTCGGGAGCATTCTCGACTGTCGATCTTCTATAGTGGAAGGATAGTATAAGTGGAAGTATTAACCGACAACAAGCGCTCTCCACCACTTATGAATTACTCAACAGGTGATCACTCCGAAGGAAAGAAGGGGTTGAGATTTGAAATCTCTGAAGTCCAGAGACCCGAAGGATATCTCGACCGTTGATCTGAAAGGGACACGCGTTAGTGGATTGAAAACTCTAGAAGATTGATGTATGGAGGAAAGAAGGGGTTGAGATTTGAAATCTCCATGGTCCGGAGACCCGAAGGAGATATCAACCGTCGATATGATGTCGGGTGTACTCTCAACCGTTAATCAAAATACAGTGGAAGGATAGCATAAGCATAATATCCGAAGTCCCGAAGTGGACATGAGTCGTCCGATCAGAATATCACTTCGGGTGCATTCTTAACCGTTGATCATAAACAGGTCCAAGGATCGAATCTGACCATTGATCTAGTTTTGAGAAGTAAACATGAACCGTCCGATCTATTCGGCGAAATCCATTCCGGTAGATTTGAAATGTTGCAAGTCTCGAAGACCCGAAGGGTGAAGTCCCAAAGTATTGACAATCGTCCATCTCACCGAGAGATTGAATCATGGTTGTTGAATTGATAAGCGCTCAAGCGCTTGTCTCGCCTAACGTCTGAATAATTCCATTGGTCATATGGTAAAGAGATTTAAAGGGTGGAATGCAATGTGTCGCTTAAATTGATAAGCATGTGGTTCTACGCCTATGATCATATGAACATGGTTTTAAGGAAGCATCGATTTATGTTATCATAGAGATGAAGGAAATCGATCTATGCATGTGATTGATTTATGAAAGTAAAAGGGGATGAAAGGTTTAATGTTGAAGACCCGAAATGATGATCTCTAGTGGTCCCAAAAGTCGTTGTAAATAAACAAGTTAGTTATAACTTGTTGCAAAAGTTGGCTCAATAACTTAAATAAGTTTTGAGCATAAGCAACTATAAATACGACCATGATTGGTTCACTAGATTCTGTGCGTGTGGAAGTAGACGGGCTTGTAGAAAAGAGAGGCTCGCTGAGGAAGAGTGGACTATGGAGAAAAATGAAGGGGATGTGGACCTGAGGTCCGTGAGAATATCTGACAGAAGACGAAGTGTAGAAGGTGTGAATATCAGAGGAAAGACAAAGCAAAGATGGTACAAATTTCAGAGAGAAGATTAAGTGCAGTGATGAGCGTTTATGGTATACCTCTGATCATGAGATAGAGTTGATTCAATAAATGGATCACTGCTACTAGAGTTGACTTACTATATGAACTCTAGTTGGACAGATTGCATTCTATCAGCAAGCTGGGTCTTGTGGCAAGCTGGGTCTTGCTTGAGAGTTGGTGCTCTCTTAGGAGTTGGTGCTCCTTACTTCAGTTGGTGCTGGGAAAATATTTATTACTATATTCACATATATACATATACATTATACAAAATCTTATACAAACATTTGGTATCTCTTGTCATTGTGATTATGATTTAATTGTTCTTCATATGTTCAATTATGTTTAAGATGCTAACTTGTAAGAAGAAAAGTTAGAAAAGTCCACACACTAATTCACCACTCCCCTCTTAGTGTGGGCAGTGTGTTCAACAAATAATCCTTACAAAACAAATTAAAAGCAACATGAAAACCTATCAAAGAGTTGATACTGGCAACTGGAAGAGATCGATACCATTCACAAGCTATTCCCTCTAATGAGTACCTGAAAAGATTGATCTGAACGTCCTCATGCATGATCTAAAGTTGATGAATAAAATATTGGAAATCTAGCAAGTGATCAACTTTTACTTCCCAATATTATCCTCTAAATATGGGAAGGAAACCTTCCCATTCATCTCTACTAGGCACTGGATTTGGAAAACCAACTATTTTTGGAAAATCACAGAAAGCATACCTCTGAGTTAGGATCTTTTCCATTTAAAAATAGTGGAGTTTCCAATAGATCTCTGAACAGTGGATTCTCTATGGTGAAATATAAGTAGCCTAAAAGTGTCTATATTCATTTCACCATCCAAAGATAGATCTAATCATCATAGTTCACCCATAGAAGGTGTCTTCATTGTTGTCCCCAACAGCGACACAAAATTTTTTATCACTAGGAGTCACACCTAGACTGTTGTAGGTGTAAGACTAGTACCCATCAAAATATAAATGGATTGAATTGGTTTGAGTGGGTGGATCAACAATACTGGGAAATAAAGGGATAGGACAACAAACTGTCTACGGAGGCATTCCATTGAGCATGGATTCATAACATCCTACAGATCAAATGAAATCAAACTGTATACCAGACAAAGGGGAAATATAATGATGAGTAGAAGCATGGTGAATATGACAAAAGGAATGAAATCCATTGTAAAAATATCCTTTCTGCAAATATATTAAATATTGCTTAAACAATAAACAATGATTTAATGGGCAAGCTACAATAGATCCTTTGTTGTTCATGAATCCATCAATAAATGGCTGCTATGATCCTCAAAACCTAAAATATATTCAAGCAAGAAGATAACAAAGAAATGGAAAAAAAAATAAGACAATTTGATAATATCTCTCATGAATCTTTAATGGAAGAAAATGTAATTACAAGCAGGCCCTTAGGCTTACAAATGAACAATTAAAATTCTCCTCCAACTCTCTCCTCTCTTGGCTCATGAGTCCAACCCTTTCCTTATAAAATCCACTTCATATATAGTGAATGATCTCTCTCTACCCTAAGGAGGTAGAAACCAAGAAGTTACATAGGATCCTCCTCCATTTAGGAGTCTTGTTACAAAATATTCCTACAAAAACATAACAACCTCCTATTTTTTGGGATCTTGTCTATTGAGATAAATGCCTTTTGAAATAGGTCATGCTGCTTGATATGGATATGGAACACATTTCTCTCATGTCCAAATAAATCCTAGGAAACCATTCGAACCTTCCCTGACAACTGGAATCCCTCCCATAGCTCGGATTTGTCAAACTGTTAGAGTTCGCAGTGCCTTTGACAACATGCGCTGTGAACTTTCCTGCAGGTTATTATTTTGAATTTTCTCCCAAAATACGAACTGGGTTGAGCTTATTTCTTGTTAGTAAGTCAAAAACATCATGTTTTTACTCCACACAAAATTTCAAAGGAACCCAAATGGAAATTCAAAATTTACGAGAAAATCAATCCTCTATTGTGTGCTAATTGCTTAGAAATTGTCATAAATTACCAGATCACAACACCAGTGAGTTTAGGCACTGCAAACTTTTCTATTGCATATTTTTTCACTTTGCCAATGATTTAAAATATCAAAAATCATACCATGTGTCCGTGATATGCTGCAAAACTTCATTAGATTTATATATGACTAGAGGGAAACACCAAAATTTGATAATTATGGTTTAAAACTCATAACCATCACCAAAAATGTTGTAAAAATGCAAGAAACATAAAATTTGACCAAAATTGATGTTGGTTATGGAGGCCCAATGCCTTTATATTCTATTTTTAGAGATTCTTCTGATATCCACCTTGGACAACATGTATAATTATTGATTGGCTTCTTTCTGTAATTCGTTATGACAACTAGGTGTGTGAAAATAGAGTACACAAGAATTTAAGGTTTAAATGACAGTATTGTTTTTCCTAAAGCTCACCTTGGGAAAAACTTTATACACATCAAGGTATGATATGGAGCACACTTCAAATATGAGGGATAATGGATTTGCCACTGAGATTTGAAATGAAATGAAGACAGGTGATAATCCTTTGCTAAAACAAAGTTTCAACAACATAAATATCAGTTTGCAACACCATTGATGTATGCAATTTTACAAATGATTAACCATACACCTGAGATTTGATAGTGGTTTCATTCAATGGGTTAAGACTGAACTTCAAATTGATGCAGAAGATGAGGGTTTCAACAATTCTGGAACAAAGGGTTCACAATGCGTAGTTCGCAGCGTGCACTAGTGATGCATAGTCAAAGAAACTAGTTCGCAACGCTGAGATGTTCAATGGGAAAGATGACTTATTTGCAGAGGAAAATATACAGTGAGGTCAAAGTGACAATCTAGACTGGTCAGCAGAATTCGGGGCGCCATAGAAATGCATTTTAAAGTTTGTCGCAAATGAATTTGAACAGTTCACAACGCTAGTTTGCAGCTTCAGTTTGCAACGCCAAGTTCAAAATCAAATAGTGCACTTCAAGGAAATTGTTAGACATCCCGTGAAAAAATCCTTGAAAATCATAAAATCCTCTTGACATGTTTCTTAGTTGCAATAATGAAATATCAGTGCATGAGGTACTCATAAGTACGTTGTAAAATTTCCTGTTGAGTTGGAAGCAAATAAACATGACCTTTGACTCAAAATAAAACAAAACCAAGGTGTTTTTTACCCCTCTTCACATTCTATGTGCTAACAACTTGCACTTGGCCCCAATTAGTATCATGTGTGCAATTGTGCTACCACAAACACTAGCATGTCACTTTTTATGAATTGAACCCTGGTGGGAGATATATTATCTCCCCACCTTCAGTAACCCAACAAACAATCATTCACAACTTTACGTATTTTCACTATCCCCTTATGTTTTTTGTATCATTAATTAATTAACATTGTTATCTTTAAATAGTAATTTATGAGATAATCCATCATTTCTATTATGAGACCCGAGAAGGAAATGTTAGATAATTTAATAGTAATGTGATTGATGAGTCAAGTTTTAATTGGACTAACTAGGCACATTGGATTTTTAAAGGAAATCAATGCCATTGCTTAGCATTTTTAGAGAAAGTACCTCTCTAGGCTAAATTTATTGATTTCTTGTACAATTTCATTGGGAGCCATCATAACATATAAAAAATGAGTTAGTATTGGATATTTTTCAAGTTTAAACGCCCATTTCATTTATACTAAGTAGTCAAATTGTTGTGTAGAAGGGGTCCCTTGTTCCACAAATAAGGGGGTCTTTTACATCAGTTTGGTGTCTGTCTAGGCCGTGGCCTTACAATTAGAATATTATTATTATAAATACTATAAAGGAATTTATATTTGGTGAACCTTGGGCATTATATAGGCTTTTCATAAATGTAGATTATGGAACCTTGATATAACTTGTTTTTTTACCAAGAATCTTAAAAAATATCAAAATTTCACTTACATTTATGAAAAAATTGTCTAATACGTAAGGATTTCCATCATATCATTTTAAACTACCTTATACTATTTTCTCCACAATATCATATTAGTCATACAATACAAACCTTGTATTACCATATCATCTAAAAATAAATGGCCATAACATCTAGTTCACACTTTAATGCCAAGTTTCTTCATTCCGCATCATAATCTTTATTTATCATGTAAATTTGTTCTTTCATGTTATATTTTCCATACCATCTAAGCTACTCGCCATATTGTTTGTTAATTATGATTCCATCAATCACATATTATTCATAAGCCAAATGAAACCCATATTGTTAATCAATTATGTCAATAGGCATACACCTATTGAAAAGTTTTAGATTAAACAATCTTTTAATTACAAATATGCAATGTGTGGGTGGGATTTAATGAAAAGGGAATATCCTTTGCAGTCTCCACCAAAGTAAATGTTAGGATTTAATTCAATAACTCCCGCACATGTCAAAATCCATATTAATCATTAATTCTTTTGATTAAGAGAGATTAAGCTAGGTTTCAATTTACTGTTGTTTCTATTCCGACACTGTATGCATTGGACATCATTGGTTCATGGTTAGTGGGAGATCAAATGTTTCCAATTTTTTCGATGGAGAACATGGCCAAGTAACGCTTGGTATTTCCAATCACTGGCCCAACTCTTTGTCTTGGTGATAGAGGTAGTTGACTCGTTAAAGAGATAAACATAAGGCCACAAGATTCTACTCCTATGACAACTTCATTGTGGTTGTCAATCGGCCCTCTGTGTTCATGGAGGATTGTGGATAGGAAAAAAGGAAGAGCTCTTTTCCCTGAATGTTTATGCTACAAAAATGGCAATGGTGGGAAAACACACAAGTCCATTGCAGGAAATATTGCAGGGAAATCCTCCTGTCAAGTACTACCAGTCATCATCCCTATGGACCTGCATGTTTGGACATAGATACTAAACCCATTCATATATCATAGTGATATATCTATTTTCTATGGAATTTTGCAAGCACACTAAAAACCTAATCAAGTGAATCTTAGGCCTCCTAACGTGCATATTACTTCGATTTATAATTATCAGGAATTACAATTATTGACTAGTTGAGAATGCACTCGGATAGAATGACATAAATGACCACAAATGTTTTGCTAGTGATTCCACGATTCTTGATGACCACCCAATCGCCAAATCCTTCCTGCCATGCCATTATGTTCAAGATAAGCATTACTTATTTTCTAAGTTTGATAGGTGTTGCATCATAAAGAGAAATACATGTGATATAAGAGAATAAGGTTTTATTAGTGTGTCCAACTCAAGTTTTGTTTTTTCTCGAGAAAGGTTAAATTATACTCACTTTAGAGTATTTTGTCATTATTTTAGCCCATGACTCAATTGTAAGCCCTGTTTTTCTTGGTAACACCTATTATCCCTCATTTATAGTGATAACTAAGGAGGTGATTTCTCGGGGCCCTCAGATTGCAAACATGGAGTGTCAAGGGATGGATCGACTTGTGTTGTCCACTTACATAGATGAAGACCCACTTCACCACCATACTTGTCTGGTTCATCATGATGGCATTCACCACATCAACCTGTTTCTGGAAGACAATGGGTCTTGCTCCATGAGGTACAAGTCAAGTATTTTGGTAAGTGTCACTTTAATACTTGAGGCATTTGAATATGTTCCATTTAAAGTTTCTCTTGATTATAGAACGTCTGCTTGGAAATTATGCTCTTTTCTTTGTTTCACCTTGGTGGTTGACATTGTACCCTAGTAACTGGTCACCCTTAGGGAAATGTTTACTATTGGGAGGTCTCCTTGATGAGTCAGTGTACCATTCCCAATCATAATTTTCACTTTCCACACTTCATACTTTTTGTTCCATCACCTTTTGGTATTTTTCAGGTGTATTGATCCAAGAAGGGATTGTGCCTCATTTCATGGGAAGAAGGAGCTGAAGGCCCACAGGGAAATGTAGCTGGAAAAAATATAAAAGCCAAATCATAACCTTATAGATGCTCACCCAAAAAAGTCTTGAGAACAATGAAACATTTCTCCTAAAATAATTTCAAGACCCGCAAATGAAAACTCACATTATATAGATGTCCTTCTTGTTGAGGTGTGTACATTTATGCGGTGTCCCTTTCTTTCCATGCATATGGCACTTTGTGTACCTCTAGATTCAAGTGACGTTGTTGTACTCTTTTATTTCCATATACTGTAGTRCCCAATTGTTTTGGACTTTAATTAATTAATGACAATAAATGGGTTTGGAAAAAGGATGCATTAAAAACAAAGGTGCAACACATCCTCTACAAAGGCACCCATAAATGATATAATACGAACCCTTGTATGTCATGAACCCCATGCCCAAAAAAWTTCCCCATCCATTTCATTTTCTTTACATGACTTAGAGAGGGTCCACCTAGGAAACACTCCTAGACTTGAGGAATGACTCKCCCAATAGGTCACCATGACAACCATCCCATACCTAAACTTGGCAAGATGCATAGGGTCTTTGAGCACTTGTTTAATTTGAAAAGCTAGTTTTTGTGTACATGTTTAGGTGGCTCTTGTATTTAAATTTGATTTTACTTGAAATGATACATTTGAATTGAGACTCTTCGAGATCATATTCATTTTTCTTTAAAGGGCCTTGCTTGGTGGACGTTTTGGAGGAACAAGCCTAGGTTGGGCCTTCATTGGGGTTTGAAACCCACATAGTGGATTCCATGACCCACACCTTGGGAGCTGAAAAATGATGGAGGTTTCCTTTGGAGGCAAGAGAAGACACCTTGGAGTAAGATACCTAGCCCTCACCTTGCCTAATGATTTGCTTTGGAGGCCATACATCACACTCTTGGGCTTAATGTCACCCTTGGGCTAGGGTTTTGATGATGGTGGTGAAGTTTGATGATGGATTAGCATGATTAATGAAGAGCAGGACACTTACCATGGTGCTACATGGCCTTTGAAGGCCCAAATACTCCTTCAACAACCCAACGACTTTCTATAAGTGCCAAAACATCACCCTCTAGGGGCACGATGTAATGTTTTTAGGGTTTCTTTTGTGTAAAAATCAAATTATTATTGTAAATGGGAAATATAAATGAGGTCAGCCTCCTTATTTTGTTTTTTACCCTAACTAAGTGTACAAACTTAATTTACATGACCTAGCATAAATAAAGGTTGTTTGACATTTCATTTTCATAACATTCTCACTTGAGAATAAGACATTCTTGGATGAAAGTTTTTCCCTCTTTGGGAATTTGGATTATCTCTCTCTCTCTTGCGAAAATTTGTTGATGCTTACTTGTATATTGTGGAGCTAATTGATGCGCTACCTTCTTGGAGGCTTGTTCTTTGCATCTTGATGAAATTTACTTGGTAGATAAGGGTTTTATGTCGCTATCTTATGGAATTGGTAAGGAATTTTCTGCATTTTGTTGGTAATTTCTTCTTATTTCATGCTATTCTTGTCTAAAACTCTTAAAGGAGTATAAGGGCATACACCCTCCACCAAGTTCATCTTAATTTTTATTGGATAAGCCATTTTTTCAAGGTTGCTAGGAGGAGTAAAAGGGCTTACACCCTCCTAGACTTATCTTGTTGGATTTACTTGGTCTAGGGAGTAAAGGGGATTACACCCCTAGAGAAGTAGTGAGTCTAACTCTTACAACCAAGACTCCATTCCCCAATAGATTAAAGCACTAATCTAAAATTGCATTGGAGAAACAAAATCGTTGCATTGGAAAACCTGATTTGTGGAGTTATTTCATTTGTCTAAATTGGAATCAAGTCTACTTTTTGTTAGCTTGTTTGAGACACTAAGGAATCTAGATTAGCCAAGGATTTATTTCTGTTGTTATAAATTTATGCTATAGCCACTAGGATGCTGCAAAATCACTCTAATCTCTTATATCTCACTTTTCTACCATTGAAAATAGTTGGCTACTTGCTATTGTTAATCTACTTGGTATTGGCTATCTTTTGGGAAAGTTGTATGTTGATTTCTTTGAGTAGAAGTTGTTGTTGTAGAAAATCTTTTTCTACATCCAATCAGATGCCCTAATACACTTTTGAAAACATCATTTTGCAGCTTCATTTTACCATCAAAGTTTATGCTTAAGTATTGGAAAGTTATCTACTTGTTTAGTGCTTCATTGTCCAGTAAATATTTGGTGCTTTGGAAGGTTAATTTTGTACTTAAAAACTCTTTTATTTGCTGATATACATATTTGTTTACTGTTGTTTAGGACAAAAATATTCACTTGGTTGTCCCTTTGATTATTTGGCTTGTATTTCGACAAATTGTCTTTTCTCAGGTAGGTAAACCACTCTCTTGCAGGTACACTACACTTTGGAAACCTACCCTCATCAAGAATAACATTTTCCAAGCCTCCTTCCACTTCTAAACTTGACCTATAGGGGTTTCACTCTCCATTACTTCACTTTCCATCTCAATCCCCCTAGGGTCATTGGGATTCCCCCCTTGTGGTGATTTATCACTAAAGAGAGGGGAGTATCTATCTAAGGTGGAAGTTGGTAGTTACTCCCATAGTTGTCTCACATTTATGGATTGGATCAGTATTTTCCCAACCTATAATCTATGCGATAACATTTTGGTGTTGTTGTTGGGGAGGATTTTGAATCCTCTTTCGTGCCCTAATGACACTTTGGAAAGATTTGATTCCAAATCCTTTACCCATAGATTTCCTAGAAAATCCACTTGAGGGAAGTTCCCTTTCCTTTTCCCTCCTTGATGAGATAAATCTCATCTGACAACTCCACCACCCTAGAATATGACTTCCACAAGGACCCTTCCCCATGGAATATTCAAGCCTGCCAAGGTTTACCGAAGAAAACCTCCATTTAACTCCCCCATTGTCAAAACTATTTTCCACAATAATCTCCCATTTGCACCAAAGGCTCATCCTTAGGAAAAATACCTGTACAAGCCCTTGAACATGGTTTCCATTGTTGGATATCCTAATACCATGCCTAAATAAACCAAAAAATGGTTTCCAAAGTTTTCGCGAAACAATGTGGTCATAGTTGAAGAACACCTCTATGCCATTTGTCGAGACATGGAGAATGAAGGAGTGGAACATGAAGATGCAGAAGTGAAGCTGCTAGCCACATCTCTAATTGAAGATTCTCAAAGGTGGTTCAAAGGTTTTCCTGACAATCACCTAGCAACATATGACTATTTATCTATGTTGTTCAAGAGAAAATGGGCAATAAAGAAGGATAGAAGAATTCTAATGACTCGGTTCAACCATATTAAAAATAAGGATAACGAGACAATGAGTGAATCTGATACCATATTTGATAAACTCCATAGCCAAATATTGAAGGATTTGTGCCCATCTAAAGAAGTTGTATGTCTACTCTATGTGAATTCCTTTAAAGAGGAATTTGGCTTTATCCTAATGGATAAGAAACCCACCACTTTGGCACAAGACAAAGAATACAGTGCAGAGATCGAAGAGAATCTTCTCTACTCCAAGATTGATCCTTTTCAGTATCCTTGTGCCAATACAAAATCAAGATGAAGGTGTCAAGTAACAGTGCACTAGATCCAATATCTCTCATAGCCCAGAAGCTTTATCAAATGAATACTCAGTTCGTCCAGACCCAGAAACAGGTAATGAATTGATTGATGAACTTGGAGAGGAATCAATCTGATCCAAGACCTCCATTCATCAAACAATAGAAAGATGCTACAGTATGGAAAGAAATACCTCAAAAATAGGAAAAATATCATGATTCTTTGGAACCCGTTGGGATGGTCAACATTGAAGAATCACAATGGTTCTATCCTTATCAATAACCGCATCCAAAGGAACAATGTACTAGGAGATAAGAGGACTCCCCTGACAACATGAATTTCATATATACAATTTTCTCTTTCCAGGATGATGATGATGATGAGTATGTGGACATCACACAGGAACAACTTGATAAAGTCTAAAAAATGGGAGCCAGAGAAGGATGGCTCAAAGTGCTTAAACAGATGATTTAGGATTAGAGAAAGGAATTGAAGAAAAGGGAAATCCTAACCTATGCTAGAAGGAATAAGATTCATATCCATACTTCACTTCATTCATAACTAGATAAGAAAGCTCCATCTCATCTGAGAAAAGAATCTCCATCTCAATCAACAGGAAAATTCATCCAACCTCTCCCACCTCTAGTCCATGACTTACTTCCGAAACCAACATGGACAGATGAAGAAATTCAGTTGAACATAGACGTCCCAACCATTATTGGAAAAATGAATATGTCAGTTATTGTGATGGAAATGTGGAAGATTCCTTCTGTTAGAAGAGAAGTATTGAAATTACTTAAGGTATCAAGTGAAGCAGATTACCCTCCCGTGATTTTGAATACTATGTATCATGGACGGAGAGAGGATGATACCCCTCCTTTATATCTTTCTCTAGCTACAAATGGCCTCCATCTAAATATTTGCATGCTATATTTAGGAGCATTGGTAAATGTGATGTCTCTTAAAGTCATGAACCAACTTGGCTTGAAGACAACACCCCCAAATGGAAATTTTTGTGGCATTGATTCAGAGAAGGTAAAGGTCTACGGTCTTATAGAGGATGTCAAAGTGTATTTGTTGGACTTCCCTTATATCATCCTCATCATGAACATAGTGGTTATTAATGTTCTGGATTCCTAGGGCATGCTTTTATTGAGGAGTTGGGGTTCCACCCTCGGTGTTTTTCTCAGAATGGATCTCACTCATGCACACATTCCCATGGGAGATGGAATTTTTTAGATCTTATATATCATGCAGGTGGTCAAGGATCACGTGATGGATATTTTTGTCCTTGATTATCATAGCGAGTGTGAGTTTGATTTCCCTCACTAGATCATTGAGTATGATCCTCAATATTTTCCTCTTCTTCAAGAAGATTGCATAGACACCTTTCTCCCAAAGAACACATTGCTCCCAAAGACAAACAAATACAAATAAAATCTTACATAATTCCAATGGAAGGAGCCAAGGTCCATCAAGATATTAAATAAAGAAGAAGATAAAAGGGACAAGGAATGTGAAAAGGTCATTGAGGATGTGGTTAATACAGAACCACCTTCAAAAACTTACATTGAGAATATACCTTACATTAACTACAATGAAGGGATCCTTGCCCTCATGTGGGATACGAAGAGGGGCGATCCTAAGTATGATCAGAGGAATGATTTTTTATGGGTTGACCCTTACATTGTCAATAAGAAGTCCAAGGAAGGAAAATATCACTTTTCTACCATGAATGGGAGAAAGATGCCACTACCATTGGATGAATATCTTATTTGACCCCATGTCAAAGTAACTTGGATTCTTCAGGGCCCAAGCCCCAAGTAAGTAGGTAGGTCATATTGATTTCTTACATTTTCATCTTGATTTCTCATGATAGTTTAGTTGCATTTCAATTCCGATTTTCATTTTTATCTACTTGCATTATTTGATTTACATATTTTGCTTTCATCATATTATATAAAAAAAAAAAGTACAAAATTTTATTTTCTAGATTAGTTGTCAATTTTGAAATTTTGGATTTTGATTATATCAGCAACGGGTGAGTGAGCCACCCTAGATTATACAACTTTATTTTTCAGTCTGTGTAGGCACAAGTCTAACCAGGAGATGTTGAGTTTTGCATGCACTCTACAATGAGTACATGTCCCCAAGTAGGAGCCATATGTTAAACCCAATTTCTAGGGATAAGTAAGGAGATGATGTCTCAAGGCCCTCGGGTTGCAGACATGGAGTTTTGAGGGATGGATTGACTTGTGTTGTCCACTTACATAGATGAATACTCACATGATGGCATTCATCACATCATCCTATTTTCGGAAGACAATGGGTCTTGCTCCATGAGGTACAAGTCATGTGTTGTGGTAAGTGTCACTTTGATACTTGAGGCATTTGAATATGTTGCATTTAAATATGATCTTGGTTATAGAACGTCTGCTTGGAAATTGTGCTCATTTCCCCGTTTCACCTTGGTGGTTGGCATTGTTCCCTAGTAAGTGTTCACCCTTGGGGAAAGGTTTTCTACTGAGAGGTATCCTTGAAGAGTCATCATACCATTCCCAATCATACTTGTCACTTTCCACATTTCATCCTTTTCATTCCCCCAACTTTTGGGATTTTCAGGTGTATTGACCTAAGAAGGGATTGTACCTCATTTCATGGGAAGAAGGGGCTGAAGTCCCAAAGGGAAATGTAGCTAGAAAAAGATAAAATCCAAATCATAACCTTCTAGATGTTCACCCAAACAGGTCTTGAGAAAAATGAAACGTTTCTCCTAAAAGAATTTGAATACTTAGAAAATAAAACTCACATTATATAGATGTACCTCTTGCTGAAGCATGTACACTTATGTTGTGTCCATTTATTTCCATGCATATGGCACTCTATGTACCTCTAGCTTCAAGTGACATTGTGGTACTATTTTATTTCCATGTCTTATAGTACCCAATTGTTTTGGACTTTAATTAATTAATGTAAAAAAATGGTTTTGGAAAAAGGATGCATTGAAAACAAAGGTGCAACACACCCTCTACAAAGGCACACATAAACAAGACAATATGAACCCTTGTATGTCATGAACCCCATGCCCAAAAAATTTCCCCCCAGTCCATTTCATATTACTTGCATGACTTATAGAGGGTCCACCTAGGAAACACTCCAAGACTTGAGCAATGACTTCCCTAATAAGTCACCATTACATCCCTCCCATACCTAAACTTGTCAAGTTGCTTAGGTTCTTTGAGAAATTGTTTAAGTTGAAAAGGTAGTTTTGATGAACATGTTTAGGTGGATCTTGTGTTAAATGTGATTTTACTTGACATGATATATTTGACTTGAGACCCTTGGGGGATGCATTCATTTGTCTTTGCAAGGCCTTGCTTGGTGGAGGTTTTGGAGGAATAAGCCTAGATTGGTCCTTAATTAGGGCTTGAAACCCACAGAGTGGATTCCATGAATCACACCTTGGGAGTTGACAAATGATGAGCGTTGCCTTTGGAGGCAAGAGAAGGCATCCTGGAGGAAGATACCTAGCCCTCGCTTCACCAAATGATTTGCCTTTGGAGGCCATACATCACACTTTTGGGCTTGATGTCACCCATGAGATAGGGTTTTGATGGTGGTGGTGAAATTTGATGATGGCTTAGCATGAATAATGAAGAGGAGGACACTTACCATGGTGCCACATGGCCTTTGGAGGCCCAATGACTCCTTCAACAACCCAACGACTTGATAGAAGTGCCCAAATGTCACCCTATAAGGGCATGGTGTCATGCTTTTACGGTTTCTTTTATGTAAAAAACAAATTATTATTGTAAAGGGGAAAAATAAAGGAGGTTGGCCTCCTTATTTTGTGTTTTACCCTAACTAAGTTGACAAACTTAATTTACATGACCTAGTATAAATAAAGGTCATTTGACATTTCATTTTCATAACATTGTAACTTGAGAATAAGACATTCTTGGATGAAATTTTCTCCCTCTTTGGGAATTTGGATTATCTCTCTCTCTTGAGAAAATTTGTGGATGCTTACTTGTCTATTGTGGAGCTAAGTGGTGTGCTACCTTCTTGGAGGCTTGTTCTTTGCATCTTGATGAAAATTACTTGGTAGATAACGATTTTATCTTGTTATCTTGTGGAATTGGTGAGTAATTTTCTGCATTTTGTTGGTAATTTCTTCTTATTTCATGTTAATCTTGTCTAAAAATCTTGGAGGAGTATAGGGGCATACACCCTCCACCAAGTTCATCTGAATTGTTATTGTATAAGCCATGTTTTCAAGGTTGCTAGGAGGAGTAAAAGGGATTACACCCTCCTAGACTTACCTTGTTGGATTTACTTTCTCTAGGGATTAAAATGGCTTACACCCCTAGATAAATAGTGGGTCCAAATCTTAAAACCAAGACTCCATTACCCAATAGATTAAAGCACTAATCTGAAATTGCATTGGAGAAACAAAATCATTGTATTGGAAAACACGATTTGTGGAGATATTTCATTTGTCTAAATTGGAATCAAATCTACTTGTTATTATATTGCTTGAGCCACTAGGGAATCTAGCTTATCCAAGGATTTCTTGTTGTTTTTATAAAATTATGCTACAACCCACTAGGGTTGCTACAAAATCACTCTAATCTCTTATATATCACTTTTCTACCATTGAAAATACTTGGCTACTTGCTATTGTTAATCTACTTGGTATTGGATATATTTTGGGAAAGTTGTTGTTGATCTCTTTGAGTAGAAGTTTATGCCCTAATACACTTCTGAAAAAATCATTTTGTAGCCTTGTTTTACCATCAAAGTTTATGCTTAAGTATTGGAAAGTTATCTACTTGTTTAGTGCTTCATTGTCCAGTAAATATTTGGTGCTTTTGATGGTTAATTTTGTAGTTAACAACTCTTTTCTTTGCTGATATACATATTTKTTTAATACTGTAATTTAGGACAACAAGATTTAATTTATTGTCCCTTTGATTATCTAGCTTGAATTTTTGATAAATTTTCTTGTCTCGGGAAGTTACAACAMTCTCTTGTAGGTACACTACACTTTCGCAACCTACCCTCATCGACAAGACCATTTTCCAATCCTCCTTCCACTTCTAAACTTGAACTAAATATTTCTCACTCTCCATTACTTCACTTTCCATCTCAATCCCCCTAGGGTCACTGAGATTCCCCCCTTGTGGTGATTTATCATCACTAAAGTGAGGGGAGTGTCTATCTAAGGTGGCAATGGGTAGTTACACCCATAGTTGTCTCACGTTTGTGGATTGGGTCAGGATTTTCCCAACCTACAATCTATGCAATAACAAGACCTATTATATATCTTAGGTTTACCTTCTTTCATATCAACTTATGAGTGTGACTTGGTGAAATGGACATATATGTAGGCTAGGTCATCGAAAAATATAGTGCCTTAATTTCTTTGAGTTAAAATATTCTTGCATGTAATCACATTTTCTAATTTGAATATCATTATTAATTGTTGAATGTCTGATGCAGAAACATCGAGAGCATGGATACAAGTATGCCAAATACCCAATATGAGGATGATGATAATGGTTATGTAGGGGGAGTAAAGGTACATGTATGCAGGCTCATGATAGAAGAATGGTTGATGAACCATGTACGAGAAAGAGTTTCTTAGAGAACCAACAGATACAATGGTTAGCGACCCATGTATTATGGTGGATGGATACTCTATTATATGGAATTCAACATACAATTTTTATGTTTGTAGTTACAAGATGAAGAATATTAAGGACGAATAAGGTAGAAGACCAAAGGTTGAAGAATGTTGAAAATGAAATGAGACTAGAGAATATTAAAGATGATGATGGACTAATGGGATCACAAATATTGGTTAATGGGGGAATATGATGAAATATCTCTAACTTGTGATCATAAATAATTAATAAATTGAATGATGGCTTTGTAAAGAGGTAGACTGATTCTAGAAGTTACATTAGTGTGAGAGATGAGGGGAAATGAGAGGAGTTAGGGATGGATTGTTGGATAGTTAGTTGTCATTGACGTTGCTAGGTAGTTGGTTGCCATTGATGTCAACAAATGTGATATGTGCATTTGAAGAAGTCTCCAAAGTGGTCCCTTTATGGTGTAGCCTTAAGCATGGTGCTCACAGGAAGATGCTTTGAAGAATTCTACAAGAAACCCAAAGGTGTGGTCATGAAGTCCAAAGTTGTTTGAGGAATAAGGAAATGATGGATAATATAAATGTAGGTAACACACTCATAGAATCCATTCCTCATCATGTTGTTTCAAATGGTAGGTGGTACATCATGTAGATCCTCATGGTTGAGGAGTTATGATATCATGAAGTCGGAATCCTTGAAGAATAGTTAAGAAGCCCCTAAATAGTTACAAGTCATTAATTAAAAGGGTAAAGTGGTTATAACAAGAAAGTGAAGGTTGGCCCTAAATTTAAGGAAAGAAGGCACATGGAAAATTATAAATACACTTAAAGAAGCCTCTCATTCTTACACACACCACTTTATTGAATATATTCTATGTGAGCACACTTGATCTATTTGGTGAATTTGAGGTAGTGAGTTTGAGGCAACAAAGGAAGTGCAAAGGAGAAGTCTTGGGATTATAGAGGAGAGTAAGGGTTTATGAGAAACCCTAGTCTTGTTGACCCCCGCGGGTCAGGCTACTAATGTCCCACGAGTCACCCTCACGTGTTGTACGAAACTTGTCCCGTGAGGCCCTACATGATGCATGGGTTAGTCACATAAGGCTAAACCATATTTGAAGGAGGATGCTAATACCAGGTTGTTGAGGATGAGGAACAGTTACAGGTCTATAATATTGTGTATCAGGTCAACTACAGGTTCAAAGGAATGTTATTCGATGTGTTTTGAGTCTTGCATCTTGGAAGGTTTGGTACATACTTGAGGAAGGTCTTTGTGAATTTTGTATATACCTTGAGGCACATCTTGGATACTTTGCATATGGTTTCCTGTATGGTATATGATTGAGAAATATAATGAGTCATATGGCACATGTTTGATGGTATCTATTAGTACATGGTTTATGGATGTTGGCACATGATTGAGGCACATGTTTTGAGGTGCATCTTTGTTACATGTTGATGATGTGATGGTCATGCCTTTGGTATCTTGTTGAGGCATTGGTATATGCCAAAGGCACGTCTTTGGTGCATGGTGTGAGACATATTCTTGGTACATGTGTTGGGCTCGCGATTTGGTCAAATTAATGATGATGATTAGATCCTTTTTGACCGATATTATATGTGTATTTTACTATTTTGAAGAAGTTTTGAAGGATTCTTGTATCAAATCATCATAGCTTATACCAGGTACGTATGATTGATGTTTTGTGATGGTTTCAAGTTTAATTCAACATGATTTAATGATTCCAAGGAGCTAATACGCGATCTGTGTGTCACAAGGAAAAATCGCATGGCATTTTTCCATCCAACATCTCATCCGGTAATACGCTGCATCCGGTACTCCATCCGACACTACATCTGACGCTGCATCCGGTACTCCATCCGACACTGCATCCGGCACTCCATCCTGCACTAAAACTGTGGGAGAGTTGGTGGTTGTTGTATCGATGGCCTATGATAGGAAAATCAGTGACATGGGTTTTTCTCGTGCTCGTGGCCTCCAGCTACTAAGCTTCTAACAACTTGGATTGGGTTGTCATGCTGAGCGTTGATTGGATCACTTAGTTTCTAGAAGCCACCAATGGTTAAAATGAATTTAGTATAATGTACTATTTTTAGAGGAGGTCGACCCTTCCAGTGGTCGACCTCTCGACTTGTAAATCCYATAAATACCACAGCAGTGGTCARAYAAATGGTTAATTTTAGAATTGTGAAGCTAGCATTGTTTTGTTGTTTCAAGACATTTTCCATAAACTTGTGTAAAACTGTGTTTTTRATTTAAAATGTTGAAATCGTGTTTCTTGAGCTCGTGATTCATTGTTGAGGAGTAGCCAAGACCTWCTGGGGGGCTCACCAGTGGTCTGGGTGAATATTTAGCTAGTTAGCTTGTGAATTCGAGTAGTGTAATTGTTATTTCTTTTATTTTCCTGTACATGTGCTTTTATCATTTTTACTTGTTGTGTTTACTGTTCATACCTTAATTGTTCAATTTCTTTTTTGCAGATTGCTTATGAAGGATAGTATTAATATACCATGTCTTTGTAATTAAATAGGAAATAGCTTAAGCTTAAGACACTAACCCAGTGTATGATTAAATGATAGTTAGAATTTCTGTATGCTGAAATAGAATAGTTAGAAGTTAAAACAGAGTATTGATTTAATGGTTTATTTGACAAGGTTTTGATGGATGATTAGTTGTTAGATTTGATTTTAATTCTCAGTTTGCTTATCTAGTTTGCTCAATTAGTTTTCTTACTAATTCTCTTGTCATATGCTGAAATAGAAATACGATTTGAGTTATGTTTTTATGAGTATTTCCATTTGCAATTTAAATTGTTAAGAATAGGATTAGTTTAGTTTACTTCATGCAATTTCCATTCTATATCTAGATCACAATTTTAATTCGAAGTTTGATTTTGAGTTTAGTTTTTAGTTGTAAATATCTAGTAGTTTGAATTTGCTTACATTAGCATAAAATGCAATTGAATTAAATAGAATAATGTTTTTCTATTGTTGATGACTAATGCATAAATTGAAGAATCACATGGATTTTCAGGGTAGTTGATGTTTCTTCTACAATGGACAAGTTCTCATTAGATTGTATGATTCATACCTTTCACTTTGCTATAGAAGTTAATATTGAGTTTATCCCTCTTGAGTTATCATTAATTGTTAAATGCCATCGTGATGTCATAAGACACCGAAGACATAATCATCAACACTATATTTGAAGTTTTCTTGCTATTGTAGATTAAAGAATAGTTTTCTTGTTATTGTAGATTAAAGAGTAGTTGTTGATTAATATTTGAATGTTTTCATGATGTTTTTAATTCAATAGGTTAAGATTTCCTTTTATAGATTAGAAGTAATTATGAAGTTTATCTTAAGAATATAGTTCACTTGCTTATTAATTTTATTAGTTACTTGTTGAGTGATTTTGATTAGTTTACTTGCTGCAAAAGTTTCCATAGGTTAGTTATTTGATTTCTTATTAGTTTACTTCCTGAATAAGTTTCCATAGGTTAGATTGAATAGGGTAATTTCTTGCTTGTTTATTTGCTTACTTGTTGTTGCTCTTTAATTTCGAATAAGATTAATTAGATTAGTTTGTTGTTGTTATTGATTAAATTAAATAGATTAAATAGATGGCTTGCTTTTGCTCATTATTTTGATTAAGTTAACTTGCTCAAAGTAGGGTTTTCATTTTCTTCTTTAGGACAATCCATCGATCCATTGTTCAAAAGTTACTTAGAGTAAATAGTTTAAGTTCCTTGATAGGGTTTGATCATTGATAGTATTTTCTTAAGTAGATTAGCCCTTAGATAGACCATTTCCTTAGTTAGACTATACTACCTCTAGCCTTTCTTCCTTGGAACATATAGTGCTACAACTCTAAGTTTACTTACTCTGGGTTGACAATTTAATTGAGGGTTTTTAGTGCATATAGAACACTCATCATTTTTGGTGCCGTTGCCGGGGAGTTGTCTCAAGGTAGGAAATAGATCATTTCTAAACCTTAGCATTAGTTTGGTGGCGGGGGGACTTTAAGACGATAGGTGAGAACTTGTGCATCTGCTATAGCAGGTTCCCCCAAACCCAATGGTAGTTTTTCTTTTTTCTTTTGTTTTCTTTCATGAACAGACCTAGAGACCCAAAAGGTAGATACATTAAATCCAAATCAGACCTTTCAACGAAGGTTCCTTCCGACCTTTTTGGGGGAAGGAACATTCCAATCATAAGCTCTGTAGACCGATATCGAAAGGCAGGAGCTAGCTCAACCCAAAGAGATAAAGTAGTCTCTGAAGAGACTAAGAAAGGGAGCATTATAGAACAGAAAATTGAAGCATTAGTAATAGTGGGACAGGAGGCAAGACCACTCGATCCTTCCGCAGAACCAAACAATACAACCTTTGTTTTCTTACCACCACCAAGAGATCCTAACTTTGAAGACATCATAGACCCTGAACAGGTGAATACCTTGTTTGGTAATTGATCAGGGGATCAAATTTTGCTCAAAAATTCAAAGTGCTCGGAATCACTTCAAACCGGATGAGAGTGTAGGCCCCGTCATTGCGAACCCAACACAACTCGTTTCGTCTCAAACGGACGTCGGGAGCGAGAGATATCGCAATCTGTTCGGAATGTCAAACAGGAAAAAAAAAAAGACGCTGACTGTACAATCCGTACAGGCTGACGTGGCAGGGCCGTATGACCGTACGCTGATGTGGCATGTGATGATGTGGCAGATTCTGATTGGCAGATAGTTGGCATATGAGAGTTTGACACGTGTCCTTTTGGTGGCTAATGGTATGATGACACGTGGCCCAATCCACGGCCGCCACGTGTCACTCGTTGTTTGGTTTAAAAGTTTTTCATTGGCAGGAGTCGACCCCGCGACCTCCGGGTAGGGGAACGACTTGGCAAGGAGCTGTCAACTAGCACGTCACCATGCGTTGCTTAATATGTATGTGGTGCAAATTATATTTGAATTTGAATGTGGGGTTGGTTTGGGCCGCGACGGGGCCGGGGCTTAGCCCCAGCCCTTGGTCGCATGTCATTTCACATATAACCACAGCTTTATTACATAAATGCGTGCGCACGGTTTTAAAATATGGTTCAAATGATTTGAAACGGTTAAGTTTAAGCCACGGTTCTATTGTCTTGCATGTGACCACAACCCGGAGCGCGGGGAAGTTTAAACGGTTGAGTTATGTTGCTAGCCCGAGGTCGTATGGAGGATCTCATGTGCCCGAGTGCTAGGCGGTTAGGGGCTGGCGCACCCATAACCATCCTACAGTTTGCACCGTTGGTGCGGTTGCACCCGGTGCTGGGTTTTCATGCTTTAAATTGCGTGTGTGCTAGGTTCATGAAACAAGGGTGCGTTTTGTAGATGCAGAGACAGCAAGCTTGAAGGAGGGACTTCCAAGAGGCCTAACTTCTTCGTTTTTTGGCCAAACGAGGTGCCGAAAAAGCCCAACTAGGGGTTTTTGGACGCTCTGAAGCCATTGGAACAGTCTATTGATCAGTTTGAGTATTGTAAATCACGTTTTTTATCACTTTGAGAAATTAATAATAATGATCCATTGGAAGCTGGACCAGGAGATGTAGCCCAAGAGAGGGGTGAACTCATTTATCAATTGTTGTGTTTATGTGCTTATGTTCATTGATTACGCTACTATTTATTTGTATCTTGCATGAGTAATCCTTTAATTAATGTTTCGCAAAGTTGATCCATTTTCTTTTAACACATAAAATTTACTTGCAAATAATTTCAAGATTTCAAGTCTTCTTCATTTTTAGATCAAGTTGGTATCAGAGCACTGGATTTTGAAGACTTGATTGTTTGCAAGTGTTTTTTTTTTCTGATGCTCACAAGGTTGAAACTCATAAGAGGAGAAGGTCAACTTGTGGAGCCAAGTTCTCATCCTTCAAGGAGGAAGCATATACAATCACCGCAAGTTTCAAGGAGGCATTCACCAAGTATGGCTCATGAAGAAAGTCATGAACGTGTTCCTGCAGAAGATGAAGATCTCAGAAAGGATATCATGGAGATGAGAGAGATGATGAAGATCTTGATGGAAAGGAACATATTGTCGCAAGGTGAAGGCTCCAACCCTTCAAGGCATAAGGGAAGAAGTGGTGACAAAACTCCAAACGAAAATGGAGGGAATGGTGCTTCTCCACCACCCTCTCCTCCATCATCTTATTCTTCTTCTTCTACCAGTTCAAGACCTCTTCCGAATTCTCCAAAGGGGCATGGTAAAACTCCTTCGCAAATTCCTTCATTAAAGCTTGATATAAAATTTGAATTGCCAATATACAATGGAGAAGTTAATGCTGAGAAGTTAGATAATTGGATACGTAAAATTGAAGTATATTGTAGAATACAAAAAATTCAAGATGATGAAACCAAAATTTAGCTTGCTTCATTAAGATTGGATAGTGCAGCACTTATTTGGTGGGAATCCAAGACTCAGGAGGATATGAAAAAGCATGGTAAAATTTTGATTTCTTGGAATGATTTCATTATCCCAATTAAAAAACAATTTTATCCATTGGCATATAAACAAAAGGCAACTATGGAATGGCAAAATTTTAGACAAGCTAAAGGACAGAGTGTGCAAAGCTTTACTCAAGAATTTAGGAGAAGAGCTTTGGTTTTGGGAGTAGATTTGTCTTCTCAAGAAACTTTACTCAAATACATTGGAGCTTTACATAGTTATTTGAGACATACTATACTCATGTTTAATC
>JASDQU010099925.1:187811-219088 GCA_032191745.1 Picea mariana
AAGGGCATTTTTAACAAAGTTGTTGATATGCTTTCAAGGCCTATTATTAGTGCTTCAGTTATTCTTAAGCATAGTCCTATAATGCATGAAAGTTATGTGGAGCAATATGCTTTAGATATTGACTTTAAGGAAGTGTATGAAACTTTGTGCCACTCTAACCATGTTGAAGAATTGGATTATCATGTGCATAATAATCTCTTGTATCATCTTGGCAAGTTGTGTATTCCACAAGGGGAAAGAATCAACATCATAAGGGAAGCACATTCTTCTCTTATTGCTGGTCATTTTGGTGTAGGCAAGACAGTGGCTAATTTGCAAAGACACTGCTACTGGCCTAAAATGAATGAAAGTGTTTCGAGATATGTTCGAGGATGTTCGTTGTGTGCCACCAATAAACCTAGCAATCGAAAGTTGGGTTTGTATACTCCACTTCCAGTTCCTTCTCGACCTTGGGAAAGTATTTCCATGGATTTTGTAGGTGGTTTACCTATGTCGAGACGAAGTCATGATTATCTTTATGTTGTGGTTGATCGATTTAACAAGATGTGTATTTTGATGCCTTGTACTAAGTAGGTAACAGCAGAACAAACGATACAGTTGTTCTTTAAAAATGTTTGGGTGCATTTTGGATTGCCTAAGTCCATTATTTCTGATAGGGATTCTCGATTTGTTGGAAGTTTTTGGTCGAGTTTATGGGCACTCATGGACACCAAACTTAAAAAGAGCACATCTTTTCATCCGCAAACAGATGGTCAGACAGAGGTGGTAAATCGTACAGTGGTGCATCTTCTTCGTGTTTATTGCAACAAGCATCCTAAACTTTGGGATGAACATTTACACTACATTCAACATGCGTACAATCGAGCTAAGAACTCTTCGACTCAAACGTCGCCATTTGAAGCATGTTTTCGATATTTGCCCAAGTATCCTTTAGATTTTATCTTTGGGAAAGATATTGTTGCCGATGGTCAATATGACATTGATAGGGCAGAAAGGTTCATTGAACAAATTCAGTCGATACATCAAGTGGTGCAAGAGCAGTTGGAAAAGAGTCAGGCCAAGTACAAGACGAGACATGACAAGCATCGTGTTGATCACAACTTCCAAGTTGGAGATGAAGTTTGGTTTTACATCAGCAAGGAGAGGCTTAAAGGAGAAGGTAAAAAGTTGAAACCGATTCGATATGGTCCTTTCAAGATTATCGACAAGATTGGTAACAATGCTTTTCGTTTAGATTTGCCTCTTTATATGCAAATGTATGTAGTTGTTAATGTTGAGAATTTGAAATTGTATGAGCCTCCGTTGATTGATGATCAAGGAGAGCATGTTCAGATTCCTTATATCGATGATTTTTCCCCAGAGTATCTTACAGAACTGCATGAAGACACCATCCTTGACAGGAGAATGCGAACTTCAAAACGAGTAAATGTGGAGTATCTTCGAGTTGGTCTTAAAGGGACAAATCCAAGCAAAGCCAAGTGGATTGAGGTTGGAAGGGTGAGGGAACTTTACCTTCATCTTCACATAAACTGAAAATAGTCTTTTGGAGGTCCAAAATCTTCCCAATGGGGAGGTGTGATCAGGGGATCAAATTTTGCTCAAAAATTCAAAGTGCTTAGAATCGCTTCAAACTGGACGAGAGCGTAGGCCTCATCATTGCGAACCCAACGCAACTCACTTCGTCTCAAACGGACGTCAGGAGTGAGAGATATCGCAATCTGTTCGGAATGTCAAACAGGAAAAAAAAAAGGACGCTCACTGTACAGTCCATACAGGCTGACGTGGCAGGGCCGTACGACCATACGCTGATGTGGCATGTGATGATGTGGCAGATTCTGATTGGCAGACAGTTGGCATATGAGATTTTGACACGTGTCCTTTTGGTGGCTAATGGTATGATGACACGTGGCCCAATCTGTGGCCGCCACGTGTCACTCGTTGTTTAGTTTAAAAGTTTGTCATTGGCAGGAGTCGACCCCGTGACCTCCAGGTAGGGGAACGACTTGGCAAGGAGCTATCGACTAGCGCGTCACCATGCGTTGCTTAATATGTATGTGGTGCAAATTATATTTGAATTTGAATGTGGGGTTGGTTTGGGCCACGACGGGGCCGGGGCTTAGCCCCAACCCTTGGTCGCGCGCCATTTCACATATAACCACAGCTTTATTACATAAGTGTGCGTGCGCAGTTTTAAAATATGGTTCAAACGATTTGAAACGGTTAAGTTTAAGCCACGGTTCTATTGTGTTGCATGTGACCACAACCAGGAGCGTGGGGAAGTTTAAACGGTTGAGTTTTGTTGCTACCCTGAGGTCGTATGGAGGATCTCATGTGCCCGAGTGCTAGGCGGTTAGGGGCTGGTGCACCCATAACCGTCCTACAGTTTGCACCGTTGGCGCGGTTGCACCCGGTGTTGGGTTTTCACGCTTTAAATTGCGTGTGTGCTAGGTTCATGAAACAAGGGTGCGTTTTGTAGATGCAGAGACAACAAGCTTGAAGGAGGGACTTCCAAGAGGCCTAACTTCTTCGTTTTTTGGCCAAACGAGGTGCCGAAAAAGCCCAGCTAGGGGTTTTTGGATGCTTTGAATCCATTGGAGCAGTCTGTTGATCAATTTGAGTATTGTAAAGCATGTTTTTGAGCACTTTGAGCAATTAATAATAATGATCCATTGGAAGCTGGACCAGGAGATGTAGCTCAAGAAAGGGGTGAACTCCTTTATCAATTGCTATGTTTATGTGCTTATGTTCATTGATTATGTTGTTGTTTATTTGTATCTTGCATGAGTAATCCTTTAATTAATGTGTCGCAAAGTTGATCCATTTTCTTTTAACACATAAAATTTACTTGCAAATAATTTCAAGATTTCAAGTCTTCTTCATTTTTAGATCAGTAATTCAACCAACATAATTGTCTCTCAAACTGACACAGAAAAATTGGCACCAATAATATCAACCGGCTCGAGTAGAGTCCCAGACACCCAAAAAATAGGAATACCTTCCCATCATAAGGATACCTTTCTTCAACAAAAACCTTGGGATACCTTGTTCTCCCCAAGGATAAAACCACCTAGGTACTCTCTTTTTTGGAACCAAACCAATATGGATGATCAAGAGAATCACAACAATGTAAGACATGGAAAGGAAAAAGAAGCTAGAAACCAAACCAAAACTACCTTCGGGTTTCCAATTTTGGACACCACATCAAATGTCAATATGAAAAATATTCCCCTCTCAGCACTGCCCACCTTTTACGGTAAAAGTAATGAGGACCCAGATGCCTTCCTATTTGAGTTTGACATCTTGTGTAGGAGCTACAACTACTTACAAGATGCCCAGAATCTAAAACTCTTTCCTGCCACCCTTAAGGAATCTGCACTACGATGGTTCATGGGGTTGGGAGAATCTAGTATTAGGTCTTAGGAAGCCATGAAAGATATCTTTCTTAAAAAATTACCAAGACTACTGCAAGAACAAGGAGTCTCGTAACGATATTTTCAAAATCCAACAGTTAGAAGACGAGAATCTCGAGGATTATATGGAACAGTTTGCTTATATCTCCCAGAAATCAAAATATCATGACCTTCCAGATGATGCAGTAAGGGCTCTTTTCCTTAAGGGAATTTCAGAGGAATTCCTATATATCCTTAACCTAATGGCATCAGGTGACATCTCCCATAAACCATTTGTCGAAATCTGTGAAATGTGTAAGAATTATTGTTGGGCCCGAGATATGATCATTTTCATGACGGTTATTATACACTTTTACCATATGTATATATGTGTTTTTCATCTTTTTGAAGGATCTTTTTGGAGAATTTGATGATAAAATGGTATGATCGACATAAGGTATGTGCAATTCATGTTTAATAATTAAATCAAGTGTAATTCATCATGTTCTATGATTTCCAAGAGTTAATTCGTGTTTTTCTGCTATTACAGGGCAAAACACACCATGTTTCTAGTTCTGTCACTTGATCCGGCACTTGATCCAACACTCGTTATGGCACCCAGTATTGCACAAAAACACAAGGCGAGTTGGTGATTATGGCATTGGCGGCTAGTGATGGATAAATCGGGTACATGGGTTTTATTCATGATCGCCCCCTCCAGCTACTAAGCTCAAGACAACTCAATTTCAGTTGTCCAAAGAAGGCGATTATTGGCTCACTCAGTTTCGGCAATTAGGGAACCATTAATGAAATTTACCAATTTTAGAAGCAGTTCAAACCTCCTGTGGTTGACCACTTGGTCTGTAAATCTTATAAATACCACCGTGGTGGTCATACAATAGCTAAGGAGCAGTAGACAAAGTAGAGGATAGAGATAAAAATGTTTTCTTTTGTTTTTGCATTTTTCAATTGCCAGAATTGTATAAGACTGTGTTTTTCAAGTTTTAATGGTGAAATCATTTTGCTGAGCTCGTGGTGTACGTTTGAGAGGTGACAACGACTTGCTGAGGGGCCCACCAACAGTCTGGTAACTATTCTCTGTGTTATTTATGCATTTCATAGCTTAGATGTCTCTTTATTTCCTGTACATGAACTGTTCCTTCATTTCTTTAATTTGTTGTTGTAGTTTAACTATTTAAATTCTCTTTTGCAGGTTAGTATGGAGGCTTTTTGTTAATATGCATTGAATTTATAATTAGGAACGAGTTTGCAAACTCATACACTAACCCCACATGCATTTATATGTTAGATTATGCTTTGATTTATGATTGTAGAATCTAGTTTAAAACAGAGTTTGAGATAGAATAGAATATAAATTTGAGTTTATGTTTTCTTTAACGAGGTTTCGGTGGATGGATAGTCATTAGTATTTAGTTTTCAATTCTAGTTTGTTGATCTAGTTGCCATTTAGTTTTATTTATTTAATTTGTCATTTAGTTGCTTATTTTCTTTCGTGTCATATGCTGAAATAGTCTTTAAATTCTGTTTATGAGTATTTTTCCTTTTTGCAATTTGAATTATTAAGATAGAGCTAGTTTAATTTATGTTATGCAATTTCTTTCTTAGATTTAGATTGCAATTTCAAGTTGTAGTTAATGACTGAATTTAGTATAGCATAAGTTTGCTTATATTAGTATAGAATGCATTTAAATTTCATAGATTAGAAAACAATTCCTTGTTTTCATAGAAGAGATAGTTTCCTTTATTGCTTTCAATAGAATATATTTCCTTTCATGCATTGCATTGAGCATTTAGATTTCCTTTCACACATTAGAAATAGTTTTGCATTAGGCATTTAGTTCACTTGCCTCTTAGGCTAGATAGTTGTTCAATGAGAAGTTTTGCTTGCAGTAGTTAGTTGCCTTTGCTTATTTGTCTCTTTCTTTCGTAGGTTAGTTAGTTGCCTTTGCTTACTTGTCTTTTGCTTTAGTAGGTTAGTTAGGTGTCTTTGCTTACTTCTATATTTGCTTTAATAGGTTAGATAGGTGTTTTTTCTTACTTGCTTATTTATTTGCTTTCATAGGGTAGTTGCTCATTGGATGTATGTTGGCAAGTTAAAGAAGTTTGATTTTGTCATTTGCTTATTATGCTTAGTGGTTTGCTTTTGCTTATTATTGAACTAGTTTGCTTTACATAGGGTTTTACTTGCTTTCTTAGAAACTATCCATCGATCCTTGGCCAAAAGATACTTAGGTTACCTAGTTTCCAATTGCTTAGTAGGGTTTGCTTATTCGATAGTTTTTCTTAAATAGATCAACCTTAGATAGCTACCTTCATTAGTTAGACGATACTCCTACCAGCCTTCTACCTTTGGAATATATTTTGCTACAACTCTAACTTTACTTATCCCGACTTGACAATTTAAATTGAGGGTATTTTAGTGTCTTTTTTAGTACATATAAATCACCTAACAATTACTCAAGGAGTAGAAATAAAACGGGAAATAATGTTCGGGACCCTTACAATAGAAACTTAAAACTAGTTAGTTCGGGTGGTATCACAAGAGAAAACATAGGGAACCTTTTAGAAAAATTCAAGATAGATATCTTAAGCACAATAGGTTCCCAATTGGACACCCTAAAAATAAAAAAGAAAGAGGATGAGGAAAATGCAGCAATGAGCATATATTGCCCAAGATGCAGAAGGAAGCATTCCTCAAGGGAATGCCCATTAGATAACATTTCAGTTTCTAGGCTTCTGCACAAAAGACCATTCAACTAAGAAATGTCCATCATTTCTTGGTATGTTAGCCATCTATAGGAGTGGGGATCCTGGGGAATCCTCTTATGCACCTAGGAGGCCATGGCATCCTAGGAACCAACCCACATACCCAGATCCACAATCTCAAGTTCCACCCTATTATCAACAACAACAATAGTGGAACTTACCAAGTTGGAAAAACTGGTCTACACAGTACCAACATCCCTGGCTTCAAGTATGGAGAGGAGGACATAACCAAGGTAACCCTCAATCTCCACCTGTCTCTATGCCCAACCATCCTTACCCTTAGTATCCACCGAACATTCTGCATCTTCTGCTAGGTTTTGTTCCACCACCTTTACCTCCTATTCCACAACAAAAACTGCAAAAACATCATAATGCAAGCTCTCCGAGACCGACATTATTACCAACACAACCAATGCCCAATCCCAATAATAAGCCCACTCAACCTCTTCACAATGTTGAGATGCAGTCCTTCTCGACATATGTTATTTCTCTTGTTCCATTGAAAGATATTCAACTAAGGTTAGGAAAAGTTCTGGACATGCAGAGACCTTCAGTAGTCATCTAGGAAGAATAAGAGGAAACCCCCAAACAACCCACAGATGACACTAGGTGGGAAGATGTTATTATTCCTAAGGACCAAGAACCCAAGCTTCCCCAAAATTAACCTTCACAAATTATGAAAGCCCCTCCTTATCCAGAAAGATTGGTAATCGAGAAACCTACCACCCGACCGGAATTTGACATCTTGAATGAATTGAATAATATTTGTGTCAAGATTCCCTTGCTACAATCCATTAAGGATATTCCAATCTATAGTAAGGTAGTTAAAGAATTGTGTATTAAGAAGCCAGGTAGGAAGCAAAAGGATCCTCCAATAGTACATTTGATAGGAGAACTTTCTAAGTACATATCAAAGAAACCTAAGGTAGAAAAATATGGGAACCCTGGAAACCCCGTAGTGACCATAACCATTTATGAGGTTTCCATTGGAAACACTCTCATAGACCTAGGGGAAACCATCGATGTTATGACCATTACTACCTTGGAGGAATTATAGTTAAGACCTCTTCTTAGACCCACCCCAACCATTTTGGAATTAATAGATAAGACTAGGGTTATACCTGAAGGAATTTTGGATGATATCATAGTTACTTTAGCCTCATGGGAGTACCCAATAGACTTTCTGGTCATCCACTCAAAGGTTCTTACCAAAGGCCATCTCGTTATTTTGGGAAGACCTTGGTTAGCCACTGCCAATGCATTTATTGGCTGTAGAGAGGGAGAAATGACCATCTCAAATGGACTTTTTATCCAAAAGCTCACCATATACCCTCCAACCCAACCTATCATGGAGAATCTATGGTGGCTTGAATGTCCATATGAGAATGAGGACCGGGAAGAACACGTGTTTCCAAGTGACCATGCCTAGGAAATTTAGGAGAACACAACGGAAAATGTGCTAAACCAGTTTATTTCTGCTATCACGTGTGTTTATTTTCCACAATATTTTCCCCAATTTGAGTACATGTTTGGGGAGGAATTTTAGGAACAATTGGACCCATCCATTTTGTCTTCGACATATTTTATCTTCGAGATAGATGAGTTTTCCACTTCTTATACCATGCCCTACGAGATTAGTCTAGGAAAATTTCAACATATAAACTCCGGGCTAGATGCAGACTAGAAAAAGCAGTTAGTAAGTGTCCTTAAAGAAAAATTAGGGGTGCCTGCAGGGGTGTAGACTGATTGGCAAGTGTCGTGTAAATGGAAGGAAATATGTAAAGGAGGTCTCAAGTTCAATTCTCACCCCGATTTACTTGTGCTCCATGCTTGCGGGCTGTGTGGTGCACCTGGGGTTATAGTGGTAGAGGACGGGTATCAACCACGTGTCACGCGAGTACGAGAACCACGAGTTGCCAATTCCCCCAGTATTAAAAAATAAAAAAGAACAATCAGGGGAATTCGCCTGGGAATACACTAACATGAAGGGTATACACCCTGACACATGTATCTATCACATAGAGACCTAGGGGGAAGTAACACCTGTTAGGAAACCCCAGAGAAGGATGAACCCAACACTCAAAGATATAGTAAAAGAGGAGATACAAAAGTTATTAAATGCCAGATTTATTTATCCCATCTTCGACAATAAATGGGTATCCCCGCTTGTAGTGGTTCCAAAGAAAGTGACCGAGAAATGGAGAATTTGTGTTGATTTTTGGGAACTCAACAAAGCCACTTTGAAGGATTACTTTCCTCTTCCTTTCATCGACCAATTTTTGGATACCTTCTCTAGAAAGAAATATTTCTCCTTTTTATATGGATATAGTGGGTACAATCAAATTCTCATAGGACCCGAGGATCGAGACAAGACTACCTTTACTTGTCCTTGGGGAACCTATTCCTATAGGGTCTTTCCATTTGCATTGTGTAATGCTCCTGCCACATTTCAACGAACAGTACTAGGGATATTTGCTGATCTTATTCATGATTGTGTGGAGGTATACACGGATGACTTCACAGTATATAGCAACACTTACCATGAAGCCTTATATAACTTAGAAAAAGTCCTTATCATATGCCAACAAATGAACATGTCTTTAAGTCATGAAAAATGTAAAATGTTGTTGACTGAAGGAGTGGTTCTAGGATATCATGTTTCATCTAAAGGGATTAAAGTCGATCCTGCAAATATTGAGGTCGTCGTCAGACTTCCACCCCCCAAGACTCAAAAAGAGGTGAGAAGATTTCTTGGACATGCCGGATACTACTGGCGATTTATTGAAAATTTCACAAAGATTGTTGCACCCATGTTTGGATTTTTAATAAAGGATGTTGATTTTCTTTGGACTGAGCAGTGTCGCAGTGTCAAACTACCTTTGAAATCCTGAAATCTAAGATGTCTATGGCACCAATTCTTAGGGGGGGCAATTGGGATCTCCCATTTCACATATCCATTGATGCCTCCGACATCGTAATAAGAGGGGTATTAGGGCAAAAAAAGACCATCAATCCCATGCCATTTATTTAGTGAGCAAGAATTTGTCCCCTGGCGAGCTAAACTACACAGTTACCGAGAAGGAATTCTTGGCAGTAGTTCATGCTATCAATAAGTTTTCTCACTACATCACAGGTTATGAATTATTTGTACATACAGATCATTCCTCCATTAGATTTCTCATGAATAAACCCATAACTAATGGCTGAGTGACTAAGTGTCTCTTGCTATTGCAAGAGTTTAACATCATCGTTCTTGACCGACCTGGAAAGGAGAATTTGGTAGCTGATTTTCTTTCATGAATAAAAAATGAGGATGATGATATTCCTGTAGATGATAGTTTCCTAGACGAGCACCTTTTTTCCCTTTATGTAAATACCCCATGGTTTTCAGATATGGAAAACTATTTGGCTACTAGGAAGTTACCATCTCATTTGTCACCTCATGAAAAATGTAGAATTATCACGCAAAGTGCCAATTACTCTTGGGTTGGCCATGACCTTTTTCATGCAGGTTCTACTTTGATTATTCATAGATGTGTCCGAGAAGACGAGATACCATAAATACTATGAAGTTGTCATGATGGACCATGTGGTGGCCATTTTTCTGACAAACATACAACATATAAGGTGTTACATTCAGGTTACTATTGGCCTAGCATTTTCAAGGATGTTGCCAAGTATGTGAAGAGTTGTGACAATTGTCAAAGGATAGGAAGACCCATGCCAGCTGACGAAATTCCCTTACGTGCCCAAGTTATGATATAACCTTTCGAAAAATGGGGCCTTGACTTTGTAGGACCAATTTCACCCATGTCTCGTAAGAAAAACTATATTTTGGTTTGTACAGATTATGTCACCAAGTGGGTAGAGATAAAATCCCTATTTAGGGCTATAGAAAAATCCGTTGTCGAATTCATTTATGAAGACATCTTTACCCATTTCAGTGTTCCTCGTGAAATTGTCACAGACCAAGGCACTCAATTCACTTCCAAGATGACGACAAAACTAATAGAGGAATATGGGATTAAACACTGTAAATATTCTCCATACCACCCACAAGCTAATGGCCAGGTAGAGTCTACGAACAAGGTTCTGGAAGCTATCTTAACCAATACTATTCAATTACATCATCAGGATTGGGATGATAGGCTTCCAGAGGCTTTGTGGGCATATCGGACCACCTAGAGAAACACCATTAGGCATACCCCTTATGAGCTAGTGTATGGGAAACAAGTACTTCTACCAATAGAATTCCAAGTAAGGACCTTCCGTATTGCCACATAATTGGGATTAAACTTAGATGAGCCTCAGAAACAACGAGCCCTACAATTAAATGAGTTGGATGAGTTCAGGTAAGATGCCATCCAACGAACAATATTAGTCCAAAATCAGAGGATCAAGTGGCATGACAAGTTTATTAAGAAGAAACACTTCCAACCTAGTGATTGGGATTTGTTGTTTGATTCCCGATTTAAAACCTTCAAAGGAAAACTCACCACTCAGTGGTTGGGTCCTTACGAGGTAGTCACTGTATATGACAATGGAGCTGTGAAAATCAAAACAATTGACGATGGACAAGTATCCTTTGTATCAAATGGACACCGACTCAAACTTTATCACATGCCCATTTCCAAAGAATATTTTTTACAGGTCATGTCAACTGACAAGGCATTGGCCTTAGTAGATGGGGAAGTCCCCCCTTGTTCTTGAATGTTTTCTGAATTTCACACAGAGGTACCATATGGAGGAATAAAATTGTATTTCACACAGAGGTACCATATGGAGTGCCATATGAAGTGTCGTATGAGGTGCCATTTCAAAGACCATATGAGGTGTCGAACGACGTGCCATAACTGTCCACAATTTCAGGTAACCAGGAATCAATTGCATTTATTTGAAGTAGTTCATGGCAATTAAGATTAAATGATGCAAACATTAGACATTGATCTAACCTCTTTAATCATTACGATTGCCTCCCAAAACATGCCTTCAAATTCGAAATTGGTGCACTCATGTTCACACATGGAAATTTGTGCGTGTGAATTCATTGATGAATGCAACCGTTCTATCCTAGGTGCATCCAAAAATGGAGGAATCACACAATTGGTTATCCCATGTATTCCTCACGCTCACCCTCTGCTCATTGTGTTCACCTCTATTTAAATGCGCTCAGCCTCTACTTAATTGTGCTCATCCTTGGACCGATCACACCCATCCTCTGTCGAATTTCTCCCTCTATCCATTTCTCCACACTTTCATCATGCCCAAACAGTATGATTTGTCCTCCTATGATGACCTCTTCACGATCCCTGAGTTCGCACAGTGTAGGGAAGTGTTCCTTCGCACAAAATGGGGGCCATTCTTAGCTCATTTGCAGGGCCACGACGACGACATTTCGATGTAATTTGACCTTGGATTTGATGGAAATATGGCGCGCGTGGGGTCTATCACCTTTGGGGTCTCTGAGGAATCCATAGTCGCAACCACAAAGCTTCCAAGAGTTGGGGATAGATGGTTTAAACACCACCAGTTGCCACGATCGAGCTATAACAGGGTTTTTAAACCTGAATTTCAGAACATCTCTGGAGCTAAAGGATACTCCAAGGAGTGGATTAAAGAGGAGCTAATTAATCGTCCCATAGTCATCACCAGACTGATCACATGTGAAGGTAGATATTCCATCTTTAAATCCCGTCACTTTCGATTATTATCTCACTTTCAGTTCAATAAACCATTGAATAATGCATTTTACTTCTTAAAGAGTCTTGAGAAGATGTCTTCCCTAGTGAGGAAGAATGTAACCAATCCCCATAATAGCTTATTTCACCACGGCCTTATCAAACTGCTTGTCTTAGCCGAGTTGGAAAAACAAGGGAAAATGTGGGATGAGTTCATTTACCAATTTGCAAACCCTCATCTTACAATCAAGACTAGCAAGAAGATACTTGATCTAGGGACTGTTACTCCACCCAAAACCCATTCTCCGAAAAATCCAAACCCTCCTACTCAAGCTATTCCTTTATCGGACCAAAAGTCCAAGAAATGTTTTGATACCCCTGCATCCTCATCGGGGAAGAAGACCAAGAAGCCTATTGCTAACCCCCCAATGTCTTCCACTTCTATTGATCCTGCACCTAAAAAGCTACAAGAGGTAATTCAACAAGAATTCTCTGTGGTCCCCACAAATAGGAGAGGAGATAATCGATTTAATAGAGGATCCTTTCGAAAGAGTACCCGAAACACAAGAGGAAAACCTTATGAAAAATCCTTGACCACTTCGGACCCTATCCAAGTGTCCTCTGATCTCGAAAGCCCTCACAAAAGACTTAGGGAAGTGTTTGCAGAAGAATTGAAGCCTCGTAGAAAGACAAAATCTGAACTTACTTCTCCTCATCAACCCCCTGTTATTCCTACTTCACAAATGCATATCCCAGATCCTAAAAATGATAGACTTTCTACATCTTTCAAGGGATCCAAGCCCTCTTCTGAGATATCTAATCTTGCTCCAACCATTGAAAAGCTACAACAGGAAAATGATCAGTTGTTGCAACAATTGGAAGAGAGGAAGACTTTGGACAAGCATCTTCACCATGACAATGCAGTGCTTCAAGCGAAGGTGAATTCCCTTCAACGACTGATTGATGAAATGACCAAAACCAACCGCAACCTCAGGGCAGAATTGGAACAACATAAGAGGCACAAGACAAAATCCTCAGGGAAAGAGGGAGAAGCTTCTAAAGCTAATCCTTCTCAACAAGTCTAGTCACATGGAGTAATTCATTTTTTTTTGCAGTGGGACCTGCAAATATTAGGTGTGGGTGTAATGTTGGGCTCGCGATTTGGTTAAATTAATGATGATGATTAGATCCTTTTTGACCGATATTATATGTGTATTTTACTATTTTGAAGAAGTTTTGAAGAATTCTTGTATCAAATCACCATAGCTTATACTTGGTACGTATGATTGATGTTTTGTGATGGTTTAAAATTTAATTCAACATGATTTAATGATTCCAAGGAGATAATACGTGATCTGTGTGTCACAGGGAAAAATCGCATGGAGTTTTTCCATCCAACAGCTCATCCGGTACTCCATCCGACACTGCATCTGGTACTCCATCTAGCACTGCATCCGACACTCCATCCTGCACTAAAATCGTGGGCGATTTGGTGGTTGTTGTATCGGCAACATGTGATGGGAAAACCAACGACATGGGGTTTTCTTCTGCTCGTGTCCTCCAACTATTGAGCTTATGACAACTTGGATTGGATTGTTATGTTGAACGTTGATTGGCTCGCTTAGTTTCTAGAATCCACCAGTGGTGAAAACACATTTAGTGTAATTTACTGTTTTTAGAGGAGGTTGACCCTTCTAGTGGTCGACCTCTTGACTTGTAACTCCTATGAATACCACAACAATGGTCAAACAAATGGTTAAGTTCAGAATTGTGAAGTAGCATTATTTTTGTTGTTTCAAGACATTTTCCATAAACTTGTACAAAATTGTGTTTTTAATTTAAAATGTTGAAATTGTGTTGCTTGAGCTCGTGATTCATTGTTGAGGAGTAGCCACGACCTACTGGGGGACCCACCAGTCCATTGGTCTACGCAAATATTTAGCTAGTTAGCTTGTGAATTCAAGTAGTCTAATTGTCATTTCTTTTATTTTCATGTACATGTGCTTTTATCATTTTTACTTCTTGTGTTTATTATTCATAGCTTAATTGTTCAATTTCCTTTTTGCAGATTGTTTATGAAGGATAGTATTAATATGCCATGTCTTTGTAATTAAATAGGAAATAGCTTAATCTTAAACCACTAACTCGGTGTATGATTAAATGATAGTTAGAATTTCTGTATGCTGAAATAGAATAGTTAGAAGTTAAAACAGAGTATTGAGTTAATGGTTTCTTTGACAAGGTTTTGATGGATGATTAGTTGTTAGCTTTGATTTTAATTCTCAGTTTGCTTATCTAGTTTTCTCAATTAGTTTGCTTACTAATTTTCTTGTCATATGCTGAAATAGAAATAAGATTTGAGTTATGTTTTTATGAGTATTTCCATTTGCAATTTAAATTGTTGAGAATAGGATTAGTTTAGTTTACTTCATGCAATTTTCATTCTATATCCAAATCAGAATTTTAATTCGAAGTTTGATTTTGAGTTTAGTTCTTGGTTGTAAATCTCTAGTAGTGTGAATTTGCTTACATTAGCATAAAAATGCAATTGAATTAAATGGAATAGTGTTTTCCTATTGTTGATGACTAATGCATAAATTGAAGAATCACATGGATTTTCAGGGTAGTTGATGTTTCTTCTATAATGGCCAAGTTCTCATTAGATTACCTGATTCATACCTTTCACTTTGCTATAGAAGTTAATATTGAGTTTATCCCTCTTGAGTTATCATTAATTGTTAAATGTCATCGTGATGTCATAAGACATCGAAAACATAATCATCAACACTATATTTGAAGTTTTCTTGCTATTGTAGATTAGAGAATAGTTTTCTTGTTATTTTAGATTAAAGAGTAGTTGTTGATTAATATTTGAATGTTGTAATGATGTTTTTAATTCAATAGGTTAAGATTTATTTTTATAGATTAGAAGTAATTATGAAGTTTATCTTAAGAATAAAGTGTTGGGTATGTGTTATATTCTTTGCATGTGTGTGTGTGGGCGCATCAGATATGACAACTGCATCTGACAATCCCTCGTAATAGTGCTCTGTATGTGTCGTGTGCGTCGGACGCTTTCCTAGGGGGGTCCCAAGGGGGGGCGGGTATGCCCCCCCCCCCCAAAAAAATTTTTTGGGCAGTTTTTGTTATTTTTAGCAGTTTTGTAAATTAATCCCGGATTAAGGGATTAGGGTTTTGGTATCTACGGAACACCTAAAAACATTGTATATATATTGTATAGTGAATGGTGAAATTCGAGATAATGAATATAAGAAAGGTTTTCTCGGAACTGTGAACTCCCTCTTGATTCCTACTTCAATACAAAAACTATTAAATTCTTTTGTGTATTCTCCTCCATTATCTGATCTTAATACTTTGATTTTTCTTCCGGTCAGGTTTTCAACCTGAGCTTTGAATTCTTGAAATTTGGCAAGGACTCCATCCCTGTTCTTCAGAAAGTAAATCCAAGTTTTCTTGGAGTGATCATCTGTGAAGAGTACATAGTATAAGTATCCATTTAAGGATGCAACAGACATTGGCCCACATACATCTGAATGTATCAAGTCCAATATTTCCTTGGATCTACTGTCACTGCTAGGAAAAGATCCTTTAACATTTTTTCCAAGGGCACAACCTTTGCAAACACCTTTATGCTGGATCTGGATATCTAGTTGACCTGTTACCATTTTCCCTAGAGCTGGAAGAGCTCTATAATGAATGTGAGCAAGTTGTCTATGCCATAACTCACTCAAGATGATAGTGTCATGTAATAAGGCTTGAATTGGTTTGATGGTCAACTTGTACAAGTTGTTTTATCTTACACCAATTACTTTGGAAGAGCTTATATGAGTCTTTGTGCCATGCAAGAACTCTTCCTTCTGAGAAAGTAATTTTGTAACAATTGTCGAAATAGAGACAAGGTTTCTCTTCATTCCGAGTACATATAGAACATCCTCTAGTTTAAGCTGCATATCTGAATCTAGTTGGAAGGTAGAAGTTCCACCTCCTCTCACATTATATCTGGCATCTTCTCCAAGAACAACATGTAGATGTGTCTCTTTCTCAACGAAGTGTGTTAGATGATTTCTAATATCGGTAATGTGCCTGGAGGCACCACTGTCAATTAGCCAAGTATTATCATTGATAGGAACCATACATGAGAGTGCTGAGATGTTGATGTCTTCATTACTTTGGAGTCTTGTACTGAGCTTGCTTCCCATCATGATTTTGCTCATCTTCACAAACCCTTGTCAACTAGGCTAGAAAACCTAACGGCTAGTCTAGGCTAGCACTTTTAGGTTTTGTTGGGCTTATGACTACCAACAATAAGCCTTGATAAATATGATAGCCCTGGTAAGCTGAGGAGTTTCTTCAAGCAGTTTGCAGAAATACACTTTAGAAATTTCTGCAAAATTTTGGCGAAACCCTTAGGGCCAAAAATTTGAAATGCATAGAATTTTAATCTGAGACTTGCTGGAGGTGCGCTGAAGGAGATTGTACCCTTCTATGTCATTTTCATCCCAAGCGTCCAAGTTTTGAGTGGTGAAAGCTCTCAGAAGAGGAGGTCGTACGAAATTTTTGGAAACCCTAGGAGGGTCGTACGGTTTCTATAGATGAGTGAGAGAAGGGGTTGGAAAATGCTTGTGCAATAGGATCTTCAAGACCTATGCTTCAATACCATGTTGATTTTTCTACATGATAGGTTAAGCATGTAGTTCATTCCAATTTGCATTTGTCTTAACCATAAACAAGAATGTTGCAGCAACCAAGATCACAAGAAGAAACACCATGCACAAGAACACAAGAAGTATCCTGGGAAACCCTTCTCAACAAGGGAAGAAAACCCAACGAAATCCTTTGCTATATTCTTCAAGAAAAAGACCTTCACCACCAAAAAAGACCTAGCAGACAAGAGGGTGCTTAAAACCTAGAAGACTAGCGCCAAAAGAGGTGTGCACTTCTTCCAAGTAAATGTACTTGATGAAATTTCCAAACTTGCTTGAATGATATGATTCCACAATGGGGAATCTTCTCTTACTTATATTAGACTTGTCCTATCAACAGAGGTGTCTATTGGTTCAACAGGGCCGACCTCTTCTAAGTCATATTATTATTATTATTATTATTATTATTAATATTAACCAGATTAATTATCTTTTACATTTATTATTACTCATATTAAGGTGGGGCCAACCTGTACCCTTTACACGACAATTAGGGTTACAAGCAGGTCTGACTCTTGAACAATATATTGCAAAGGATCTGATACACCCACTAGTGCTCATCCACTAGAGGCACATCCATAGGGATGTCATAGCTCCGATTCACTGCATTACACAGAAGAACTAGATCTTCACACGTTCACCTGTGCTTGTCCACTCTACAGATCTTCTTTCCCACTGCCTCACACAGGAGAATCATGTGGAGTCTTCTCGTCAACTCTGTTGTTCAGAGGAGGCTAATACATAATCTTCATTTCTTTTCAAATGATGATACACCCAGCACTTTCGGATTTCACACGTTCACCTAGTGCTCAACCACAGGCATGTCTAACTCAACAAATAGTCTTTCCCACTGGATAATCATCTGAAGTTCTTCTCAACTCTCTGAATGGAGGAGGTCATCTCAACGTTCCTAGCTCTGTCTCAGGCAGGAACCACGTACCCTTCTTAGAGGCTTTCTTTTAGGTTTGTAAGCTGTGAGAAAGACTTACATAGCTGCAATGATCCACACCTCACAGGTTTGTACGCTGGAGAATGTCTCACATAGCTGCAATCATCAACACTATTCTCTGTTTATGGGATATGTATGCTTATAATTGTGATCATTCCCTGTTACATACAAGGATCCTTCTGTCAACTAAGCTAAAAAAGCCTCTTTAACATAGATCCGATACTGTGTTGGAACTTACAGTGGAACTCGTGGAATACTGTAAATAAAAATACAACTAATGCAACTAAATATTCATGTGAATGGGATCAATGTCATATGATAGTATATAAATATAGATCTAAATGTTATATTTGCATGCATTCCAAATGTAGTACTATACTCATAATAGTTACCAAAAATACACTGTTCAATGCGCAGCTTTCATTTCAACAAAGCCCTCTTCATCAATCACACTAGAAGTAAATCCTATTACTTTAGTTTTGTTTGAACTTTGAGATTATCCTAGTCGGAAGAGTTCTAAACATACACTGTCGAATATGCAGCTTTCATTTCAACTTAGTCATCTTCATTAATCACACTAGAAGTAATATTACTTTAGTTTTGTTTCAACTTAAGATTATCCTAGTCAGCAGAATTCTATCCCAGAAGCTTCTTCGAAGTTTGTGCTCAGAATGTGGTGGGATAGAAACCATACAGCTTTTCGTGCATCATTTCAGAGATCAGAGATGGGAACTTATTATAGCCAGTAGAAGAGCAGGTTTGCTGGCTTTTGAGCAGAACAACATTCTGAGACTTCCAGAGACTATATATACTTCTGGATCGCAGGCTGGAGACTGTCAACATAATTCAAATAAAATGCCTCCACATTACAAGAAGGAACATTGAGATTTTCTGCTAGATCTCAAATTACTGTCCAAAACCAGATATAATTAATTAAGAGGTTAAATTATGCTGGCATTGCATGTCAATTCGTAAGTAATAAAACCAAGGGACTTGACTTCACAATATCTGTTATATTACATGTATCACAAGCAGTAAAAGGGAATATAAGCTTCAAAACATCAGTTAACCATGTCTATAGTGGAATCACATGCTCTGACAATCATGGTCCATCCTCGTGGTGTCACAACATATTTGCAGTGAATAAAATTCCATAGAGCTTAACTTTATCAACGGTACCCCAAATAGGACTTGCTTTCATTTAGAGTAAACAACTCTGTACATTTGTGTACAAAGACTTAGGTCCAGAATCAAATATGCCTTGTTTAAATCATTAAATGGCTAACATTCCTGTTCTGATGGCCAGGGAAATTGAGAAGAAAATCATGACATAAATCAGTCATAGCATGGAAGTGGGTAAGCTCAACACTTTCAGTCTGCCAGCCCCTGCAGTAGTTCCACTAAACCGTCCTGTTGCTGCACATGCTTCACCCATTGGGCCCTGATCTGAACTTGTTCAATGGTCTGATTAACTGTGCGTTCTATAGATGGTTGCATTCGAGTTGAAAAGAATTCCTGTATTTCATCTGCCTTTTTCTCACTTGAAAACTGAAAAGCAAAACAAAGAAATCTCAGTAGAACTTAAATTTTCTTAAATAAGTTCAACCAAGAATTCCAACGAAATTAACATGAATAGAGAAATTTGCATTAAGGATACAATTCAGGAACAGACCGGAGATGCAACAGAAGTGATAAAACGAGTTATCAAAAATCCTGTACCCAATTTTTTCGAGATAAATTCCCACTTTTCCTGTACAAAAGAAGCAGAAACCAGATTAGCTGGAATTATAGCACTGCAATGCTTACCTTCTCACAACTTTCCCAACTCCTAAAGATTAGCCCTTAATCTTGGTGAAGTTATAGACAACAAAGGAACAAGTAACAAAGTTTTCATCTCTCTCTCACACACACACGTACGCACACACAAGTCAAATAACAAATTTGAAGACAGATTTACTACAATCAAAGCTATTATGTAATAGGAAGGTAAAAATCAGCAGCCCAACTATATCAGCAGCCCAACTATATAAAGGAACACCACATAATCTTGACATGTGCAGTGAGAGGCAGAGAAGCAAGTCCCCATTTTATCCTTCACAACCTGCTTCATAAAGTTCAGAACATTTTAAGAATACTAGAAAGGCTGATTTGAATGACTCGGATACATGGCAATGGCAGGGAGGCTGAAGAATAAGGGCAGAAATATCAGCTATAAGTTTCATTAGACAATTCCCAGATGCCAAGAATGTGCAAATAGAATAGCAACTTTTGTATTACAGTACAAATAAACTATCCTTGAATTAAATGGAACAACTTTATCTTTGGCTGTCTTCTTTTCCAGTTTGGTATCTCATAATGAAGTATCGAACCATAATTCCATACAACATGAACCCCTTAAGCATGCTTTCCAATCCAATGCTGCATTTATTTCCTGTCAAGTGCTTTAACGATATGTGCCATCCCCTTCACCCAAATGGTGCTGCTGCAGTTAACTTCAATCAAGTGATTTAACTATATGCTTGGTTCACACATTTCACTTGTCTAAAGCCTTGATCGGAGAATGACAACTACACAAGTTTCCAACTGTCCCAACTCCACAAAAAACTGAAAAACTATAGAACACATTACCTTTAACCACAGCCAGGCAGTCTCACGTCCCTCTTTGCTAATTCCATAAAGTACAAAGACCGCATCTTGGTTCCGAACCTGCAAGAATATCAAAAATATACATGGAGGGTTCAAAAAGATGGGTTGAGGTCTCTCTTCAAATGCATTGAGATCACAAGAGATGGTATATATATGGTGATCTCATTAACAAACCCTAATCCAACAAGAAGAAATTGCAACATAGATCACAAGAAGATATTCACATACCATGACTTCATCAAGATAATTTATCCATAACCAAGAGAAAGCCACCACAAGTACAGTGAAATAGTATAGGTGCCCTTAGGCAAAAGAATGAATGAAATCACTTGAATCAGATAAAACAAATGAGAACTTGAATTGTGTATATACAACTCAAGTGAGGTGTCCCTTCAAGAAGGGAGGCATTCCTTCAAGAGAGGGTTATAAGCCCACAAAATAAGGGCACACGCCCCAACCATAAAACACAAAAAATACAGTAAGTATGTATAACTACCCAAAGGTCGTCCCATTAAGGACCTTAACTACCCACATAGTGGGCTGCCACATGGCCACAAGTGAAGATTACCAATGCAGCATATGAATTGGCATGAATCATAAGAGACATACCTCAGAAGACAAACTGAAGTCTAATGCTTCCCGGACAACAGAAGAATCTGGAGATGATGCAATTGAACCTGCAGGTCATGATACGGTTTCCTGTTTTCAGAAAATGTTACCTAAAAATATTACTGCTAATAAAACGAACCAAAGAATCACTCCCATACCTAGAATGCGAACTTTTTCTTGACTTAGATCTGTCTCCCTGAAAATTCTCAACAAAGATTCATACCCAGATTTATCTGAACTTGTGACATTCTGCATGACAGCTGTGTATGCAGCCTATAGAAAACAACCCAACCATTTAGATCAATAAGTATGTAATGGCATAAAAAACAGTCCCTTATATTCATATGAACACTAGCATCAGCAAGAACAGTGCAACCTTTCTGATGTCTGCAGGTAGAAGTGTTGTGCTTCTGTCATTCAAGAAAGAATTGAATCGTCTTCTTGCTTCTACTTTAGTTTCTTCATGTCCAAACTGAGCTAAGACTTCCAATATCTGCCCTCTTAACATTGCATTCAAGTGACTCTCACCTGGAATAGGATCCCAGCCCAGTTTCCTGCACAAGTAAATTACAATACAATGGAATGAAATTAAGTGATGGCATTGGCCACAAGGCCAGTAAACTGTGCAATTTGCAGATAAAATTCCATGAAACATCAAAAACATGATTGTGTTATTTATTTGATAACTAATGCATTCTACAACCAAAGATAATTTTTGAGTAAGACCCATACAGGTATGTATGCACACAGACAAACACAAACAGAGGCCGTGTTACCTTGCATGCATGTATGTATATACACAAAACAGAGACAGAAACAGCAACAATGTTACCCCAAGGTCTGAGGATAGGAAGGACAGAGTTCCAGTATGTCACAAAGGCAAGGCTGTTGAGAGAGGAAGCAGGTAGTGCCAATTTTCAAAAGCTTCTGGGACTATTTTTTATATAGTCTATATTTTGATGCATATATATTCAAAAAAACATGCAGAATGTCTAATTAGTTGCAGAAAACATGAAAATATAGACTTCATTACTGAATTAATGGTGCTCATTAAAGAATCACCCATTTAGTACACATATAGTATCAATCATCTGTTAAGTTTTTACTGTTGTTATTAGATTCTTTCCAAATTACATGAGCATTCAATGCATTTCCAAAACAACAGCATAAAGAGGATCACTGAAAGAAACACAATCACAAGGTAATAAGCATTTTATCCTGGGAAACCCTCATGGGGAAGAAAACCCAGCAAAAACTTCCTCAATAATAGATTGTCAATACAATGCCAAGACTAAGACCAAAACACCAAGAATAAACCAAGACTAAGCATGTGCCTCTCTTCTCCTTCCCCCTGCAACTGCAACTGTCTTCAAGATATGCGCACTAGATGAGTGAGTGTGAGAGTGTGTAAGTGAGGCACGATCCTGACATATAAATACTAGTTGAGGCGCTAGGGTTATGTCTCTTCACATGGTAGGGCCGACTTCTTCTAGAAGTGGTTAAAACCACTTTATAAACACTAGGGGCCGACTTTACAAATACCACCATATAAATATGGTTTGACCAATCCACAAAAGGGGATTTGATCTTATATAAGACCCGACATGATCAATCCGCAAAAGGGGATTTGATCTATAGGATAATAACTCAAATTTAATTAGAATATTCTTCAAAGTTGCAATATTTCAACACTCCCCCTTAACGAGAAGGGTATTCTACTGACATGACCCAATACAACATCATCAAGAGAAGCAGAGGGCAGCATCATCATCAGCATCTGGAACACTGACTGGCATATCTATAAATCATCGGAAGTTTTTCTCATCGTCAATATCATCATCGTTTACAACATGGAGCTGCAGTAACATCATCATCATCAAGTTGAAACATCAACATCAATAGCATAAAGCTAGAACAACATCATCAACAACACGAGGCTGGAACAACATCGTCAACAGCACGAAGTTGAAACAACATCATCATCAACAGCACGAAGCTAAAACAACATCATCAACATATGGCAACAGAATGAGGCAGGTTAATCAACAAAAACATTTGTGGTACTCTGACAAACCGTCCTTACTGGCCCGTCGGGATCTGCCCAGGAATCATAAGATTCCCTAGGATATAAAATCCTAACAAGCTACTATGTGGTACTCTGACAGAGCATCCTTACTGGACCTTTGAAATCTGCCCAGGAATCATAAGATTCCCTAGGATATAAAATCCTAACGGAGCTACCACTATTGACCACAATTAGCATATACATGCACAGGTACTCTAACAGACCATCCTTACCGGACCTTCAGGATCTACCCAGGGATGATCAATCCCTAGGATATAAAATCCTAACGGAGCTACCAGTTGTTGGTCAGGATTGTTGAGATTTGGGTACCTTGGAAAGTGGTCCCCATGTGTTTATGAGTCTCTAAACACAAATGTAACACCCTGTTTCCCCCAGTTTGTAAAAATAACTATACTGGCCAAGAACTGTGGCGAATTCAGAAATGTGAATGTATGATGTGAATGGACCTTATGAAAAAGGTCGATGAATGTAAATAATATTATGAATATATATATATATATATATATATATATATATATTGCAGGACTGCTAAGAGGGGATATGCTGAAAAAGAGACCACGATGGTTGGATAAAGGTGGTGGAAGGCACCTGGAATGGTGGCGTTAACTTCCACTAAAAACCAATACCGTATTTGGTCTTCACTGGCCCGGAGAACCAAGAGCGGCTCGCTAGCCCGAAATTAATTACTCGCAGGATGGTAGGTGCACGACTCCTCATGCGTAATGAGGGGATGGGGATAAACCGCCCATCCGTGGACTGTCCTAACACCTGACCACCGCGAGGGGGATCGTGCCACACGCAACCTCGCTGGAAAGGAAAAGGCAGGAGGTGTGGGCGATCGGGGGGGAGACGCGAGGGAAGGAGAGGAAGAACTCTGGCGATATGCAAAGTAAGTGATAGCTGAGAGGAAGGAGAGTAACCTTCGCTCTCGGTCACTGGCAAACAGAGATGCAGTCTCGCAGCATCGTGGTCTCAGCTCGGGGGTGGCTAGTGGTAAATCTGTTGGGAGTCGCTAAGCCTACGGTTGGGTGGAAACGAGCACCCCTCTCAGCAGTTGCATAACCCCTGGTGTTATTTCTGATAAGTGTTTTACATCTTGCATCTTGAAATTCATATGCTGACATGTATGCTCATAAACTGTGAAATTGTGAATGATTACAGTATAAGACTGTCTGTACAGTGTTTTGGTAAGAAATGGTAAATGTATGCTTGTAACAGAAAAACCACGCATGGCTTATGTTGATAGATAAATTTATGTATGCATAAGTCGAACCAAGTTAGACTTCCAGTCCGTTCTCGGGAATTTGTTTCCCCTTATCTGTCTCCAGGAATGCCCCGGAATAGATCTCTCCATAGAGATACCCTTCTCGGAAAAGTTTACCAAGAACCTAGAAAAAGGACTTGAATGCGCAAGTCTTAGCAACCCTATACGAGGAAGAATGATCCTCTTGAAATCCCGAAGTAGCAGCGTAGGGATAAGTATCGATCAACGGACGAGACCTCGTCGAAAGATCTGCGGTCATTCACGACCGTTAGACGGGAGGAAGAAACAAGGGCATTACATACCTTACCCCATTTCTTTTATCTTCGTAAGTAGCGAGGAAATTGGGACCGTAGATCCCCAAGGTTTGTGGGAGTATTTGGACCGTTGGTTTTTCCACGTCTAGAGAGCAGTGGGAGAGTGCACGGCGTAGGACAGATCTGAGCCGTCAGATCTTAGCTAGAAAACCCGATAACCGTTGGATCTGTTAGGAGCTACGGGGAGGTTAAGCCCTCGTGAACAAGGGCGAGGTCGTGAGAGAATCGCAGCCGCCCATCTGAGGAGGACAGGTGGCAGAGATCTAAGGATCTCGCGAACTCGAAGGTTCGCAAGGTGAGAGCCCAAGTGTTGGGTGCTCCAAGTCGCGAGTGTCGAGGTCGCGAGAGAATCGCTATCGTCCCTCTGAGGAGGACAGGTGGCAGAGATCTAAGGATCTCGCGAACTCGGAGGTTCGCAAGGTGAGAGCCCAAGTGTTGGGTGCTCCAAGTCGCGAGTGGCGAGGTCGCGAGAGAATCACAGTCGTCTATCTGAGGAGGACAGGTGGCAGAGATCTAAGGATCTTGTGAACTCGGAGGTTCGCAAGGTTAGAGCCCAAGTGTTGGGTGCTCCAAGTCGCGAGTGGCGAGGTCGCGAGAGAATCCCAGTCGTCCATCTGAGGAGGACAGGTGGCAGAGATCTAAGGATCTCGCGAACTTGGAGGTTCGCAAGGTGAGAGCCCAAGTGTTGGGTGCTCCAAGTCGCAAGTGGCGAGGTCGCGAGAGAATCACAGCCGTCCATCTGAGGAGGACAGGTGGCAGAGATCTAAGGATCTCGCGAACTCGGAGGTTCGCAAGGTGAGAGCCCAAGTGTTGGGTGCTCCAAGTTGCGAGTGGCGAGGTCGCGAGAGAATCGCAGCCGTCCATCTGAGGAGGACCGGTGGCAGAAATCTAAGGATCTCGCAAACTCGGAGGTTCGCAAGGTAAGAGCGCAAAGGTTGGGTGCTTCAACCCACGAAGTCACGAAGTGCGAAACGCGAGGAGGAAAATCTGAACCGTTGAATCTAGGAACGGGAGAACCGTTGGATCAGAACTCCGTGGAGATATCATATATCGGGAGTTCGGGGGTTCGGAGGTTGGAAGGGGCCACTTTCGACCGTAGAAGTCGCGAAGTGCTGAGAACCGAGGCTCGTGAGAGCACGTGGCACATCCATCAGGTGGGGTCCACGTAGCCGACGAGTGGACACGCGTCGCCTGGGAAAAGGAGTCAACATTCTGTTGACTTCTCACGTCTCGGAGGTTCGCGAGATAGAAGCACGAAGGCTCGATGCCCCAACTCGCGAGGTTGCAAGTTGCGAGAAGTGCGAAAAGGAAGTCAAGCCATCACTGACTTTCGCGTCTCGGAGGTTCGCAAGATAGGAGCACGAGAGCTCGACGCTTCAACCTGCGAGGCTGCGAGTAGCGAAAAGTGTCAAAGGAAGTCAGATATCGCCTTTCGAGGTTTATCAGAGTCGAAAAACTCGACGCTCTGGTAACACCGAGTCGCGAAGAGCGAAAGGACGCCATACTGGTTAGGCATGTGGCCATAACCACCGACCAGATGAGTGTGGTTAAGGGATGGCAGGGTCTGTATCAGGTCCCGTAGTGACTCGAGGAATTCTATTCTTTGGAGAAAAGAAGAAAAGGGGAGAAAATTTTTAATTCCCGTAGGGGGTATGTGACAAATTGGTATTAGAGCATGGTTACAGCACTCGGTCTGCTTGGGCTCATGAACGAGTTGCGCAGAAGCTCCGTTCGGGACACTCTTAAAAAGAGTAACCCCATGTCTTAACCTTCCTAATCAAAAGACGAAGCAAGAATGAAAAACCCCTATTGTGTGTGTGTACATGTGAAAATATGAATTATGTACTGGTTATAAATAAATATAAATATTGACTAACAACCAGTGTTTTTCCTTTTGCACACAAGTGGAAGACCAACCACTGGAAATTATCAACGCATAGTATGGTGACTCACTAAGAAGTGAGAGAAGGCTCCCACAATAGAGACGAAGAGTCTGACGAAAGAAGAGCAACAGGGACCCCTCCAGATCTAGCCGAGACTGTGAGGAGTCTCATGGTGGAATTACAAAGTTGTAAGGCTGACAATGAAAGGATGATGAAAGAACAAGAAAAGCAAACAGAAATTAACGCAGTTTTACTGCAGAGTTTATCCGATCTACAAAGACAAATGCAGCATGAACCTGAAACTCAGAAACATGGTGATATCAGTGGCCACGCTAAGAGGAGCACCTCGAAAAAGGTCCACCCCAAAGGTAAAGGACCAGTGCCGAGTGATTCCTCTGAGAAGGAAGCTGGCGATTCAGAGGGCTCTTCTAGCAGCAGAACTAGTTCCTATCCCCGAAGAAAACAAAAGAAGCAAAAGTCTTCCAAAGGTCGAAAATTCGAAGAATTCAGAAAGGCCAAACCACCCTCCTTCAATGGTGAAATAAAGAAGGGAGAGGAAGCAGAGGCCTGGCTGCTTGGACTAAAGAAGTATTTCAGAGTCCATAACTTTTCAGAAAATATGAAGGCCCGAGTGGCCACCTTCAACTTGAACGGAAAGGCTTCCATTTGGTGGGAAGACCTTAAGAATGTGAAAGGGGTTCGCGAGGAGGACCTGTCTTGGGAACGGTTTGAGAAATACTTTCGGAAGAAGTATCTGTCGGAAAAATATTTCGACGAAAAGACTAAAGAGTTTTATGAACTCAAACTGGGGCAACTCACTATAGAGGAATATGCCAACAGATTCCTCGATTTGTTGAGGTATGTACCTTATATAAAAACAGAAAAGGCAAAGGTGCAGCGCTTCATCAATGGGCTACCCAAGGACTACCGGAACAGAATTGAATTTGATGAGCCAAATACCCTAGAAGGCACTATTCGAAAGGCAACCTATTGTCATGAACAGTTTGGACATCGAGCAGAACCTCGCGAAGGATGGAGACAGAAGAATAGTTCGAGATTTCAGAAAAAGGGGATTAAATCCCCAGGATTTAAGAACTATAAAAAGAACCCAAGAATGAGCTTCCCAGCTCGGAGTATGCACCAGCAGAATTTTCCCTCCTTGAGCGGGAATAAAACTTCTGGACCCATGTCAGTGAAGACTGATAACCCAAAGAGAGAACCTTTGAAATGTTGGCGTTGCGGGGAAGAAGATCTAATGAGAGACTGTCCACACCGACAACAAAATAATCAGAGGATTTATAACATCCAAGAAGCTACTATCGTCAATGATGTGGCCAGGAGTGTGCCACAAATTTATGCAGCCTTGGATAATAACCAAGCCGATCACCAAGCTTCAGTAGTGGAAATAGAAGGTATGATTTCCAACCATCTAGTGTCTGTTTTAATTGACCCTGGTTCAACTTTGAGTTATATAGCCCCCTAAAGCTATTGATAAGTGTAAGCTACAGTGACAAAAACATACCAAGCCATGGTTGGTATAGTTAGCCACTGGCACCAAAAGAAGGGTAGCAGAGGTTATACCAGCCTGCCAATTAATGTTGGGTGAATTTCCCACCCAAACAACCCTTAACTTATTACCCCTGGGATCGTATGATCTGTTGATTGGTATGGACTGGCTAGCTGCCCATAAAGCCAGATTGGACTGTTACCATAAGGCCTTAGAATGTGTAAGTAAGGAAGGGAAGAGGATAACCCTTCAAGGGATCCGAAAACCTGTCTCGGTGAGACAAATATCAGCTCTGCAAATGAGAAAGTATTGCCGAAAAGGATGTCCCCTATATGCAATCCAAGTGTTGAAAACAATCGAAGGTGACAAACCAAGCCCTGACGATCACCCTATCTTGAGAGAATACAGAGATGTGTTTCCGGAAGAGGTATCGGGTCTACCTCCGAGAAGAGACATTGACTTCTCAATAGAGCTTGCACCAGGAGCAGTGCCGATGTCTAGGACACCCTACCGGATGAGCACACCTGAATTAGGTGAACTCAAATTGCAATTAAAAAAAATGATGGATAAAGGCTATATTCGGCCCAGCGTGTCTCCATGGGGAGCACCAGTCCTGTTTGTGAAAAAGAAGGACGGCACCCTTAGACTGTGTATAGATTATAGACAACTCAATAAGGTAACCATAAAGAACAAGTACCCCTTGCCTAGGATCGATGATCTGTTCAATCAATTGGGAGGCGCGTTTATTTTCTCAAAGATCGACTTGAGGTCTGGATACCATCAAGTCCAAATCAAGGGTGAAGACATCCATAAAAATGCCTTCCGGACGAGGTATGGTCACTATGAGTTCGTGGTAGTGCCATTTGGGTTGACCAATGCCCCTGCCACTTTTATGTGCTTGATGAACAATGTACTCAGTAAATTTCTAGATAAATTTGTGCTAGTTTTTATTGATGATATATTAATTTACTCTAAGAATAGAGAAGAGCATGAAGAACATCTTAGGCTTGTACTGCAAGTACTGAGAGAGCATCAACTCTATGCTAAATTCAGCAAATATGACTTCTTCCAGAAGCAAATACATTACTTGGGTCATGTTCTGTCCGAAGAAGGGGTAGCAGTGGACCCTGACAAAATCAAGTCTATCATGGAATGGCCTACCCCAAGGGATGTTTCGGATATCAGATCCTTTATGGGATTAGCAGGATATTATAGGAGATTTATAGAAGGATTCTCCAAGATTGGTTGTCCAATCACTGCCCTCCAGAAGAAGGGGACAAAATTCCTGTGGACGCAGAAATGTGAAGAAAGATTTCAAACCCTGAAACATCTACTGACCCATGCACCCGTGCTGAAAATCGTCGACCCAGAAGCTGACTTCCTCGTGTGCACAGATGCCTGTAAGGAAGGGCTCGGAGGAGTCCTTATGCAGAAAGGAAGTGTGATCTGCTATGAATCCCGAAAATTGAACGAGCATGAAGTCAACTATGTGACCCATGATCTAGAACTGGCTACCATAGTGCATGCCTTAGAAATGTGGAGGCATTACCTCCTAGGAAGAAAATTTGTACTCATGACAGATCACTGTGGATTGCGATACCTGTTTGATCAACCAAAGCTCAACGCCAGACAGGCTAGATGGATGGCCCTCCTTAGCGAATTTGATTTCGAAATCAAACACATTAAAGGAAAAGAAAATAGGGTTGTCGATGCCCTTAGCAGAAGCATGAAAACAATTCACCTGGCAGCGGTGAGCACCTGCGAGACAGATGTCAAGAAAAGAATCAGAAATGCACAAGAAACAGATTCCTTCGTCCAAACCGTGACCATGTACCTACAGCAAGAACCCGCCGGAGTAAAATATAAGGGCTACCAGATGACTGAAGGAGGTATGCTCACTTATAGAAGCAAATTTTATATTCCAAACTGTGACAACTTGAAGAGGTTCATACTGGATGAACTACATAAAAGACCCTATTCTGGTCATCCAGGATACCAGAAAATGATCACTGCCACCAGGAAACAATTTTATTGGCCTGAATTGAAGAAGAACATAGCCGAGTACCTAGCCAAATGCATAGAGTGCCAACAGGTTAAAGCAGAACATCGACACCCAGCAGGATTATTGCAACCTTTACCAATCCCAGAGTGGAAATAGGAAACCATCTCCATGGATTTCATCACTGGATTACCAACATCAACCAAACAGAACGATGCCATCATGGTAGTGGTGGATAAATTGAGCAAGTCTGCTCCTTTCATCCCTGTCAAATCAACTTGCAAAGTAATAGATATCACCCAGGTATTCATGAAAGAGATATTCAAACTGCATGGTATGCCAAAAGAGATCGTGTCTGATAGAGACACGAAGTTTACTTCTAACTTTTGGAAATCACTGATGACTGGTTTAGAGACCAAATTGTTGTTTAGCACCGCCTATCACCCTCAAACTGACGGACAAACAGAAAGAGTGAACCAAATACTTGAAGACATGCTAAGGATGCATGTAATGCATCAACCCAAGAAATGGGAAGACTACCTGCCACTGGTAGAATTCGCCTACAACAACGGCTACCAAGCATCCCTAAAGATGAGTCCCTTCGAGGTCCTCTATGGTAGACCGTGTAATACTCCAGTCAGCTGGAGTAATCCCGTAAACAGGATATCTTTTGGACCCGACATGTTAAAAGAAATGGAACAGCAAGTGACTCAGATAAAACAAAATCTGAAGGTCGCTCAAAACTGACAGAAAAGTTATGCCGACCAAAAGAGAACTCCAAGAGAGTTCAAAGCGGGTGAGCATGTATATCTCAGAGTTAGGCCCAGGAAAAGTTCTCTGAAAATGGGAGCTTGTGCCAAACTGGCACCTCGGTATTGTGGACCCTTTGAGGTCCTAGATAGAGTGGGACCTGTAGCCTATAGGCTAGCACTTCCTCCCAAGCACATAATGTTTTCCATGTTTCATTATTGAAGAAATATGTACATGATGCTAATCATATAATTGATTGGTTTGTGATTCAGGTGGAACCGAAGGGAGAATTTCTACCAGAACCCCAATGCATACTGGATAGAAAGGAAACCTCGCTCCGGAACCGAACCATTGCACAGGTCAAGGTGCAGTGGAGACATTTTGGCCCAGATGAGGCTACATGGGAAATGGAGGATGCCATGAAACAGGCATATCCGATTTTGCTTACATCTGTACATGCACGTCATGTCGATAGATAGAACATCGAGGACGATGTTCCTTTAAGGGGGAGGGAATTGTAACACCCTGTTTCCCCCAATTTGTAAAAATAACTATACTGGCCAAGAACTGTGGCGAATTCAGAAATGTGAATGTATGATGTGAATGGACCTTATGAAAAAGGTCGATGAATGTAAATAATATTATGAATATATATATATATATATATATATATATATATATATATATATATA